>VWYP01019114.1:0-12819 GCA_013400435.1 Pycnonotus jocosus | reverse complement strand
CGGCGGTCGGTATCCCTCCGCCGGGGTCGTCACCTCGGGTCCGCGGGAATGTCCCCCCTCGGGGCGGCCGGGGGGCGGCCGAGGTGCGGGTCGCTGGTGGCACCGGCGGCGGGGGGCAAACCCTGCCCGGCACCGCGGGGCCGCCGCGGCTGCTCCTTTAAGAGGGGGCCGGGCTAGCGGTGACCCCGCGCGATGTCCGCCCCTTCCTGGTTGCCATAGAGACCGCCCGCCAGCGTCCCAAAATGGCGGCGGCGGAGCCGCGCGGGGCCGCTGCTCTCTCCGCCGCCCGCGAAGGAAGGCAGGCAGACCGGCAGCCTGAGGCGGCAGCGGCTTTAGCGAGGGCTTGTCCTTGGGGAAGGAGCCCCTCCGTACCGGACCAGGAGGAGGGGCCCCGTTAACGCCGCCAGGAAGCGACCCAGGGGGCGCCGCCGGTAAGTGCTGCTGGCCTGGCCTACTGAGGGCTGAGAACGCCTGGCTGCGTGAGGGCAGGGTACCAAAAAGGGTAATTCCAGGCATGGGCGAAAGTGCGTCAAGACGAGGAGCCTCAGTATGTGGAAGTTTCCTTCTACCTGGACTTTCCCGAGCGTGTGGAATGGGGCTCTGGGTGAGGAACCAGAGAAAAGGAGGAAAGAGAAATATTTCAAAATGGTGAGTTAGTAGCCTTGCGAAAATCACGTCGTGATTTTGTACCCTTAAAACAGACAGAAGTCTGCTCTCAGAAATGCCTCACAAATAAATGTGGTGCGACATTTAACTCAGTTAAACAACAAATCCTTAAATATTTCTTTTAAAGAAAGATAAATTTAGCTGCATTTTTGGGCGTAATCAGACTTAAGGCACAGGGGTAGGCAATAATCTAACATGTCCTTCCAAGAATATAAAATTAACATTTGGGAATGGGAAGGCTGTATATATTTTCCACATTGTACCTGGAAATGTTACGTGTCCTGTCTTCCACCAGTGTAGATAACTGTTTTTTCAAACAGGGAAATAAACAGTGCTAAATATCCTGGAAGAATTTTTTGAACTTTTGTTTTAAAATATCCTGCAAAATGTGTGATATGACTATTTTTCAGAGTAATCTAATAGAATCATCAATGAGAAATGTTGGACAATGAACAAATGAAATTTAACATGAAATTAAAATGAAATCTGACTATGAGTTCATAAGATTAGGAAATAAAATTGTAAATATACTATAAACTTTGTTTCATTTTGAGCCATTTTTTACTTAGTTTACTTATTTTATATTTGCTAGAGAGGCAAACACAAATGCTTGTCTCAAGCTGGACAAACTGATCTAGAAGATGTAAAGTTTCAGAAACTCTTCTGAGAAAGCGTTTTAAATGTCTCACCAGACCGAAAAAAAAAAAAAAAAAAAAAAAAAAAAAAAGCACCACCACAACATATTTTTAAACTAGGAGGAAGTTGTCAGTTTGTTTTTATAAAGTAAACCAAAATAATAAACGTTCTTTCAGGGAAGAACTGCTGCACAATAACTGGGAAATACGTGCTTTTGAGTAGCTGAAGTCTTGTGGTGGGCCTGTCCCACTGACCCCATGGGAATCCTACCAGTGCTCTGCTTGTCTGTGGAATATGAGTGAGTGTTGTGGGGTCTTTGCTATTCATTTTTGCACTCAGATAATAAAAATAAGATGGTCTGCAGGTTTTTGGTTCTCATATCTGTTTCCTGTCACACACTTCAGGTATCTATTCTTGGGTCTGTTTTCAGCTGCCCAAATATATCCTGAAAACAAGCCAAAGTCAGTTAACATAAACCATGCAAAAAAAGCCTCATAACTGTCAGTGTAAGTAAATTCAAATGGTTCTACAAGGGTTCATTATACAAAGCATTACCAGGAAGTTGGTGTCATTGAAAAATAACTGGTTTGGACTGTTTGAAAAATTCAGCTTTGGTTTTATGGCATTTGAGTATTGTGCAGTGAATGTATGTATTTGAATATATCACTATATTTTCTGAAACTAATGTGTCTGATTCCAGCAAAACTTCCCAATCACTCAAATTTTAATTCCTTACTCCTGAAAACACCTTCACGTAAGCAGTGTCTCCAGTTTTAACTTCTGTACATGTAAAATTGCTGGATGCTAGTTAACTTTTTTACAGGCTATGGAATCTCCTGAGAAGAGACCTGTCAAAAATAGCAGTTGAAGATATGTACATCATTGATGTTCCAAGTTGTATCTCATGTAAAATATATTTAGCCATCCTGGGTTAGCATGGAGCAGGCCTCATTCATTGTTGGTTCACATTCTCAGTGTGCTATTTTGCATTCTCCTAATAAGTAACAGTCTTTGCCTGAAAGGCCTCACAGTCTAAGCTTCCAACCTGGCACAGGCTTACATGAATGCTGAAACTTGCTACTTTGAATAGCCCCATTCTTGGGAGTGAGTGGTTTCAGAACTGTCTGTTGTTTTTCTTTAAAAACAAAATGGGGAGTTTGTGGCTGCATGATGGATTTGTATGAAAGCTCCCATAAATCTGTCCAGTGTTGCCCTTCTTTGAATGGTCTACTTGGGCTTTACATGAGCACTAAATTCAGCTCCTCAGGATAAAGTTATCAATTTGCTGGGCATGTCTTATAAAGCTCCAAGGCTTACCTGTGGTCATTGCCAGGATTTCTAGGTATAAGCTGACTATAATGTCAAACTGCTACAGAACCAGAAATCCTGTACAAATACAGAAGATTTTAAGAATGTGTTAGGAACTTAGTTGCATAAATAAACATTCACAGAATACAGTTCACCCAGCTGGATTGTGTGGAAGGAGAGATCTTCCGAGCCATCAGTGAAAATAATCTTTTTCAAGTAGTTATTTTAAGTCAGCAATCATAATTTTACAAATGCACAGGAACTATTCCACATACTTCCCCTGTGTGGGCCTCTGCCAGTTCCACTGCAGAAATATAAGACTGAAAGAGAAAACTTCAGATCATCCAGTCCCAGTGCTTGCAGTTTCATCCAGCTACATTATAGATCTTCATAACATAATGGGATTTGATGTGTTTCAAAGGTAGTGAAGCTTTTCTTCCTTTGCTACTTCACGCAGAACAACTGCTCCAGATCATCACATATCTGATGGTTAGAAGTGCAGTTATGCAGATTAATTTACATTTACTTTGTTTGGATATCTTGCATGTAGATAATAATGCTGTATATATATGATATATTGTATATGTTTAATAAATATGCACTCTGGATAGGGTTTGTTTTGTTTTTTCAGTCTCCACTTGTGAAACACACTCTTTGCTTCTTGGTCACTCTTATCTTTTCATTGCACTTAATACTTTTGTTGTCAATAATAATAAGCCTAAGAGATACCATGTGCAAAAGCATTGTTACTTCCCCATGTCTTCTGGGAAATCCTGGGTGATTTAAATTTTTGGACTGTATTTACCTTTTTCTACCAAAAACACATTAATGACTCTTGATCATCCTTCGATTAGTTATTATTCCAATGTCTTTCTCCTCTGTTAACTTTTGATTTATAACCTCATTCCAAATGAATGACTATGCCATTTGTACTTTTCAATTTTTTTTGTTTTCTTTTTTCTTCTCCAGAACTGCTCCGTGTTGTTATGAAGGAGAAGTTGGTGCACATGTCAGAATAAACATGATAAATAAAAAATCATTCTTGGCTATAAAATGTTTTCTAGGAATCCTGTTAGTATTCATGGGAATGGTGAATAGTTTTTGTTTGGTTTGAGTGCATGTACTATTACACAGAATGGAAATCTTTTTGTTCAAGACTGACATGAGGGATGGCATCTCGTTTCACATATACCTTTCACTGTGCATGTTTTTCAATATTGAAATGCCAAATTAATATTTGATATGCCAATTATAATTTGGCCAGGTTTATCACAAAAAACAATAGATGTTATCTGTTTGTACAAGGCAACCGATTATTCCTATAGTTTCCAACATTAAGTGTAAGATGGCTTGAGAGAGCCACACAAATAACCTTGCAAAATAATGTTTCTTATAAATTGTTTAACAGATGATAAGTACAGGTTTTGAAAAGTGCAAGAGGAATCCAGATGGTGGGGTAGTGTAGGAAAGATCAGTCACTCATTTTGGTCAAACAAGGAATATAGACACACATCCCCCCCTCAAAAAAAAAAAGTCTGGTGCTTAATCTGCTTACAGGGCAGGCTGATAACTGGAATGATGAGGCTGGTAACAAAAGAAATGTAATGGGAAAATGATCCGCTCAACATGTAATTAATACTAGCATCTGTCACCATTTAATGAATGCTACACTAATCAGAAGATTTTGTCATGTTAGTAAAATGTTCAGCTACTTAACGCACAAAAGACCAGCATGGTACATTCACAAGGCTGCCGTGGTTCTGTGCAATATTCCACACATGATCTGCTCATGTAACAGCCAGGATAACTGAACTCTGTCAAATATGCAACTGCAGAATTGTGTGCTTGGCCAGAGATCAGCAACTGGGTTCTCTAAAAGATATACACAAGACATGTAGATGAGCAAACAGTGTAAGTAACTGGGCAAACAGTTCTGATGAATGTTCTTGTTCGTTATCCCTCATTGCTCCTATTGTTTAGTGTTCGCCTCTACTGTCTTCAATCAGTTTCTGATTAAATCAATACATTCTGAGCACAGCACGTTATTTTGGATACTGAGCACTACAGTATTTGCTTAAAAGATCCTGTAATTAGTTGTTTCAATTTTAAAAATACAGGGGTTTTCTGGCTTTTTTAGTTGTAAGCAAAAATTTGGAACCTGCAGCATTTAAATCTTTAAGAACCGTTTTTCTTTTAAAAATCCTTTTTCAATAAACAACCCAATTCTGTAACTGATCTTTGTAAGTCCTACACTACAAAAAGCCCAAGCAAACAAAACACCACCACACCACCAACAACATAACCCAAACAAAAATTAAACAAAGCAAAACACCCCAACAACTTATCATTTTCAACAAAATTTCCATTTTAGGAGACATTAATAAATTATACTTGTAGTGGTGGGCCAGCTGATTTTCAGTTGTGAGAACCTTCATAATTTATTAAACCTGCAAGGATAGCTCCTTCATTTGGAGAAAAGGTACTATACAGTTAACTGTTATATCTTGGGCTTGTTTTTAAGTCTTTATGATGACATTTGATATGTAACCTCTTTGATTGACAGCAGATGCCATTTGAAGTGCTTAAGCCAGATGGATGGGGGGGGGGAATTAACAGATGTTGTAATAGTAATTGAGCTGAAATTAATTTTGTGTTACACAAAACAGTTTTTGGAAAAAGAAGTCTTATTTTAAGTAAAGATCTGTGGGAGATGAACCTTTTTCAAAATTCTACTATTATATTTACATTTGAAACCTGAGGGATGCCATACTAGTTACTACCTAGCTGGATTCTATCCAAGTCTCTTCTTTGACTCTTCAAACAGAGATTTGTGTTCTTAGCAAACACAAAGAGCACAGAAATTTCTCAAGAGGGAATTTAAAAAATTATATTTTTATTATGAGCTATTTGTATTGAGGACTTCAACTGCATGAAATATGAACAATTTGTTATCATAAAGCAGAAATATTTCAAGTATAGTTTGTTGAGACCAGGAGAAGGCAGCCATTTTGTCCCAGCTCAGGAAATGCTCTGCTATGCTGAAAAAGTCTATTTCCAAAAGAATCAAACATTTTCATGGTAATGGTATCACAGAGTATTAAGCAGTTATCATCAAGAGAATGTTTGTTAAGCCTAAAATACATAGGGAAATCGCTTTTGCTTTTTTGCTGTCTCTAATTCAGACAGCAAAGCAAACAGTAGGGCTGCTTGGAAAATGGAGACAGTTTCTCTGGGGAAATAATGCTGCACTGGAAAAACATTAATACTATTGTCCAGGTGTTTCTGTCCAAAGCTAAAATTTTAGCAGTGCTGTGACATGTTATGAGTTGGATGGCTGATGATACCTCTCACTTCTTCCGTGATGTGCCACCCCTGAGTGTATGCACTTGCTAGATCTTATCCATAAGGTTTTGGGGAAGATTTGGGAATTCTTTGGTCATGATGCAATATTGAAGATGTAATACAGCACTAGAACTGATATAGGAAAATTTGGGGTTTTAACAACTGAAATGCAATTTGTGATGTGTTGCATTGTCAATGCTGGAATTTCAGGACTTTCATTATTAGTGGAGCAAGATTTCTCTACAGAAGCCACTACATACAGCAATGTAAATGGTAGAGGTTTTTTTACCTTCCCAGAAGACTCAATTCTCTTTTTTGAAGGATAGTTGTTTTGGGTTTTTTCCCCACAAACATTACCAAATGGTTAACCCTGTGAAACATTCATTTATTGTTTTGAAATTAGATATATAACTGTTATGGAGTGATTATACTTGTGAAGTTGAGTCCTTAGTAAGCCTATGATAATGCAGTGCTGTTGTGTGGGCTTATAAAATTCTTTTTCAGTAGTGGTTGAGCTATTATTTGAAGATGCATTGAAATATTCTCCTATCAGTTTCAATTAAGGTATGTTAAAGATGATAATGTAATCTTAGTTAATTCTCTATTAATCTGGTTTTACTATATCACTGGTAGCCTAGATATGTATTTTTTTACTTTTGTCTCAGCTGGGTTTTGTCTACTTATAACTAATCTTTAATATACAGGCAGCAGGATCTCACAGAATTGCAATGTTTAAGCTCCCATTTTAAGTTTTCTGCATGGTTTTAATATTTGTGGCTTTCTTTAAAAGTATCATACTTGATCTAGTCCTACCTGACAAGGAGGATTTTCAGGTCATTAAGGTGCAATAGTTTCTCAAGGAAAGCAATCACAACTACTTTCTGCTTAATAATGTAAACATTTATTGCTGTAATCAAGTCATGTTCACATGTTCCTAATTGCCAGTGCTTGTTCTTTAGAAACAAAGGAAGATTTAGTTATATTTTTCACTTGCCTTACTTAGGTAGTTAATCCTTATCTATCTTGTTCTCTACCCAGGAGTAATTCTACTTTCGTGTTACCGAAGGTGAGTTTGTGTTCTTTCCTGTTGTCTTATTTTCCTTTTTCTTGCTTCAAGTTAGAAAAATAATTATTTCCTTTTTTCTGTCGCTTTATTAACCAAGAGCAGTTTACATTATTTCATTTTCTATATACACAGTAACTAGCATTCATGATGAGGAAATGTCAGATATGTTACTTGACTAGACATACCATGTATTTGCACATTTTTTCCTTTACCAAAAGTAATCAAATGCACTCAGCAAAGTGTTCAAGGGGAGGAAGAAGGCAAATGTAGATGGCAAAGCTAGAAAAGGTTCAGAATTTTTATAGCAAAATGAGAGAGGCTATGAAAGCTCTTATCTAAAGATGCACCAGTGCAACCTAAAAATTACTGTTAAACAAAGTTGCTGGTCTAAACTGCTTTATGCATTTTTATTCTAAAGATTTACTTGATTTTGATGCAGCATAAACTAAATAAGTTTGTGTTAAACTAAAATAAGCCTAAATAAAACCAAAGTAAAAGTGCCTGCAGCTTTTGGATGGGCTTGACGAAATTAGATGAAAACTGTGCAGTGGGTACAACCAGTGTAAATGTCATTTGTTGGCTGAAACCTGAATTACACAAATTATCTGGAGAAGGGCGGGAACTAGAAGAATGAACACTAGTGCACAGTAAAATGATAGAACTCATTTGTTGCAAAACTCAAAATAATACTGTAGAAGCAGAAGCCCGGGAGACTGTCTGAAGCCAGAGTTCTGAATAACGTAGTAGGATGATAGTGAACAATAGAGTGGAAGGAATGACAGCAGATGGGGATTGGAGGCAAGAGAAGCTGTGTGGCTGGAAAGCATCAAAAAAGCAAGCAGATATTTGTAACAGAAAATGCAAAGTATGTTTTAATACATGTGCACACCAAATTATCATGACAAATGATAATGAGAGATTTCAGCTTTTGCTAAGTTGGTGCTACAGCTGAGTTGTACAGCTGTTTCCTCCAATGCAGTTTACAATGAGACTGAAACCTAAAGGTGACAAATGTTAAGTTTCATGTAAAATGAGTTATTAAAATTGGGCTGAAAAAATCCTAGTGTATGAAGAAACAAGAAAATAATCAACCAACAGGTAGCACGTGCTACCTGTAGTCCCAGGCTGGCAGCTCATAGAGAGAAAGGGCACATTGTTAACACAGCTTTTTCTGAAAACATGACACATGTAGGAGTCAAGTATATCACAATGCCTGCACCATGTGATAGATTCCGTAGTGCTCCTGTCTTCTGACTTGAGGTGAAATTAAAGCTGTAAATAGACAGCAAGGGAACTTTGAAAAGCACACTGATAGTGTTAGTTTGTTCTCAAAAAATGTGATGAGATTTTAGGGGCCAGTGCAATAGATATTCCTCAAAATTTAGAGCAGGAGATGTCAGTGCTGAAAGTGAGCTGCCCACATAAGAATATAGGAAAACGGTTTTCAGCAGATATTAGATTAAACTGGTGGCAGATACATGTAAATCAGGAAGATAAGTAGTATCCAAGAAGGGAGCAGTGGGCTGATTTAACTAAGACTTCATCCGTAATAAAAAGGATTGCCAGTTATATGTATAGACCCTGCTAAAAGAGGTGCAGATTCCCTAAAAATTACTTCGCACTGTAACACTGCTGTGCTACAGGACATTTTATACAGATAGCAGAAGTCTGACTGCTCTGTTCTTTGGAGTTTTTTACTCTAATAAAGAGGAAACAAACTCAAGTTAAAAAAAAAGATAAAAATTCGAAGCATTGACTAGGCCTGAAATTTTAACAGGGAGACCTTGAAACTGAATTAAGGAGGGCAAAACTAAAAGAAATGGTTTTAAATTAAACCTGTCAGTGTCTTATCCATCTAGAAAGGAATGTTATGTCTTGCACTTAGCTCACATGCTTTGTTCTCTTATGTAGTGGAATAATCTCTTTGTGGTGTTCTGATCTAGGTCTGCCTGTTTAATCACATCAATAAATGGCAAGTATCATGCTCATAATTGAAGACTCTGATTCTCTAGAGTAATATTTTATTCCCTATGATAGTTTTGCTTTCCCTTCAGCACATCCCCTCCCTTCTGCACTGTCTCTTGCTCTTGTATTGTTTCTCTGATCTGTGTGCACAAGTCCGTGCAAAGATAGACCTTAGCTTCCAAAGCACCTGTGCTGTAAGCAGCTGTGATAAACAGCTTTACCTACTTTTTTTTTTTTCTTACTTTCTTCACTTTTTATTTATTCTCTCTCCCACCTACAAGCTCTGGGAAAACCAAGGAAGAAAGATACTAAAATAGGAATAAACCAGGTTTGTAACTGAGAGAACGGGAAGAGACCATGGCAAGAGAATAGATTTTGTGCTCAAATATAACTGCTGCACTCCCCAAAGGAAAAGACAATTATTACTTCCAAGCTTTTTATTATATCTTCCTCCTGTATTTTATTGAAATGTTTTTCAGATGCTCTAAGTGGGAGCCTTTGGTAGTCATGCACACACATGCAAAGCTAATCCCTTGGTTTAAGTGGGTTGATGTTTCCAAGTGTGAATGAAGTGAGGGAAAAATTATCAGCTTCATAGTTGCTACATGTGAAATTTTGGAATTGAGACATTTCTCTTCTCTTCATCCACTTGAAATATTTGTTAAAAGCATCACACAAAACAGTTTTCCTTGCCACCTAGAGGTTATCTTTTTTCTGTGTGTCATTGTCTTTACCTCTGGACTCTGCTACAGTCGCTGTTATATTTTTGTTTGCTAACTAAATTTTTAGCTTTCCAGGCTATTAATAGTAAAACCTCTTTTGCTCCAAAACCAGAGGAGACATAGGGAAGGGAAGTATGTGGGTTTCCATGATGACTAATGTGGTCCTGAGAAGAATCTGTACAAACTTTCAAGTACATGCTGTTGTCCAGAATTTTGACTCAACCATGTGTATGGGTTTTTCTTGTAGAACAGTTACTTTAGCACAGCTGGGTATTAGGTTTTACACTTTAGATTCTTTGGCATATGTGAACCTACTTTTTCTTCTCCTGAGTGCTTATCAGAAGGAAACTATTATCTTGTAGAGATGTAATCCTTTCAGTGTAGACAAAATAGTAATTTGTATAATTTCCTATACTATAGCAAATGCAGATGTTGAGGTTTTGTATCAGTTGGGAAATGAAGCAGGGACCTTGTACGCCCTACCTTAAACTTGAGAAGAAAGTCAATAAATTGCCAAAAGAACAAAAAGCATCTGATTTCACAGACATAACAGGCAACAACTCCTACCCATTTGATTTCATATTGTTCATCCCTGAAATGTGGAATGGCACCAGTACATAGTTTCATTTCCATTTGGTGGACTCTTGCACTATGGCACACCCAGATGTGTTTCGTTTTTTCTGCTTACTCTTAAAAAGTTGTGTTTCAAAGACTTCTGAGAACCCCAAATAAATTAGGACTTCAATAACTGCAACCTCTTGATAGTCCATTTTACTTTCGTTTTTCGAGTCAAACCCTCCCAGTAATTTTGAGCTACATACCAGCACCAGTCCTGAAACCAGTATAGTCTCTTTTTCCAGGTGCATTTGCTACTGTTCACATTCTTGCATATTAATCAAATCAGGACTCTCAAAATAATCTGCTCTGGTCAGTCATATATTTTCATTACCAAGACTCTAACTGGTTTTGGAGGCAGGAAGGAAAAAAGGAGACTTAACAGATTCTTCAGTTCCACAAGATCTGCATTCTTGCTTTTAAGTTAATCACAATATGCCATTGTAGCCTCACATGAAACAATTGCCCGTGTGTGTTATCGTTCCACAGCAGCTTATCCCACAGGGATCAAAATAGCATTGCCTTGAGCTGGGTCAGTGTCCATGCCTAAGGATAGCCTTACTCCAGCTCTTTGTGAAGTTATGAAACATTTTATTTTAGTTCTTTTGCAAATACCTTCTTTTGTCAGTGCTGGCTAGCTGCTTCCATAGTATAGACACAAGACATGGTTGCCTCTTCTTGGTGAAAATTGAGTAAAATTTTAAGGTACCTGTTTTGCACTTTTTAAAGTGACCTAGAAGCCTCAGCTTCATTCACTTGCAGAATGAGTGTAGTTTTGTCTAAGCCTAAAGATTTCTGCTGTCCAACTCATTTTTCCTTAATTTCTTATGCAGTCAAAGCTGCAGTGTGGATGTAAATGCAACTGTGTGAAAAACTTCACTATAAAGTAAAAGAACCCTCTACTATGGCATCAGCTTCTCAGATGCAATGATGTTAGAGTAAGAGTAGAAAAATTATGACAAGAGGGTGCCTTTTCATAAGCAAAAATTTCAGAAATATCTAAATAATAGTTATCTCCTTTAAGATATTTCAGTAATGCTGATATTTATTCCACTTTTATTTTGTAAAATAAAAGCAATGGTGTAAAATTTGAGCAATGGTGAAGTGGGCAATTCCTTAACCAAAATACATGGAAGCGAATTGTTTGAAAACCAGTAGATCCATTTGAAATTGTAGTGAAAATGCAACAACACTGTGCAAGAGAAAATAAGATAAAATTGTAAAATAAGTGACAGAAGCATTTGAATATTCAAATTTTGAAATCAAGTTTTTATGGTCTTCTCCAATCTACAAAACACAACCAAAAGCACATGTTTTTTGTTTGTTTTTTTTTAAATATAATGGAGAAGTAATATAATATGGAATAAAATAGTCTGGGAAAAGTGATACAGTACTGATAAAGTCTCTAAGACTGAGAATGTGACTTTTTCTCTGTAGAAGACACAATGGCTCCTTCACTTTACAGTGGAATAAGATCTTGGATTGTACTAACAAATCTAAGGCTAAAAACAAAGATTGGGGATTTAGGCCATTCACCTGGGACAGAGGAAAATGTTTGAATCTAGATCTCCTTAATCTCAACAACATTATTTTCTAGATTCTATCGTCACCTTTCTTCTCCAATGAATGTTTCACTATTTACAGGAGAATAATTTAAGGGAAAATTTAACCTCCATATAGCCTGTAATCTGAGAAATTGTACTTTGAGTTACTAGTTTTAAGCAAAGCAAAAAGCTGAATCTGAAGCTTGAAATCCTAAAAATGTGTACTGGAGAATGAGAAAGTTTCTCATATTTGCCTTTGTACAGGGTTTCACAATTCACACTGTCTCAGCTTCCCCCAGAGGTTTCTTATTATACAGTATGAGTCTGACGTGTGAGACTTGTCTTTACTTCTATATCTTCTGAATGAGATTAAAGGAAGAGTGAGACCCACATCCTTAAAAGCTGGCTCACCATATGATGAATTTCAAATATTATTTTCTCATACAATGTAAAGAGTTCCATGCTTCTGGTAATCTACAGTTCAGTTTCATTTTAACAGTAGATACTTCCTGAATAGTTTATTTTTTGCTAATTTTCATTTAAATATTTTATTTGTTTTGTTAAAAAAAGTAAAAATTTTTTTTTTTTTTTTTTTTTTTTACTTGAAGCCTTGTTCAGTTGCTGCTGTTTAGATTTGGGTTTGCTCATCCTTTCCTCTTCTCTCTTTTTAATGAAGAAAATGCCACTGGAATAAGCAGTGTGGTAGTGAATTCTTTTACCACTTGCACCTCCAAATTACATTGAGAATGGAATGTGTCCATGGTAACCAGGATGCACTCATAACACTTTCCATTCTTCATCTTTTAATCTATGCAAATAATATAGTATTATAAAATCTATGCAATATTTTTATTTGAAATAACCACATGCTAACAAATTACCAAGGTAACTGCAATTTGTCCTGGGTATTTGTGCATAAAGAAGTTTTTTAATGGAGTGGTGCTCTTGACAGTTT
>VWYP01019108.1:365413-423777 GCA_013400435.1 Pycnonotus jocosus | reverse complement strand
TTGCAACCTAAGACAAACAGGATGAGAAGATAATCTAAATATTCACTCTTAATGATTTTTAAATATCCTTCAACAGTTGCTTGAATTTTCATATGCATGTGCTAGTTCATACAGAAGGGCATGGAGTGGACAAAAATCAAAATAAAAAAAGAAATGTGTGGGTTATTCTCTCGTAGTCCTTCTGGTCAGAATTGTAGTCCCCTGCAAAGTTGCACACATCTGGCCCAGGGCAGTGGCCTTTGCTACATGCTGTTGTTAACAAATGCTGTGAATACAGCCTCAGGCACAGAGTGGCACAGGAGGAGAAATGCCTTGAGTTTTAATCCATGAGTACTAGCACACTGAAGCAAGAAGTATGGGAGAATTGATCAGTATAAGGAGCTTGTTCTGTACAGGTAAACCATACTGCAGTTATCTAGTTGCTGTCATTTTCTTGAGTCTTTCCATAGGTGACAACAAATTAAACTGATTACTGTGGTATAGTAAAGCCTTGGATTTATCTTCAACTTTTTCTTTAATTTGACAGCATTTGGAGAGTTTTCTTCCCAATCCAACCTCCTGCTCAAAGTAGGCTGAGCTATTAGAGTATTTTGTTAGAGGTTTAGATTTCCCTGTCCGCAAACCATCAGATGAATGCCCTGGTCACAAGGCCAGAGTCAGGCTTTCCCCTTCCTGCTTTCCCTGCTCTCATGTTTGGTTGCACAGTGACTCAGCCTCATTCAGCACCTGGGTGTTCCCAGGTGAGATAGCAGTAGCAGAGATCTCTCATGGCACAGCATCAAAGTCCTCTTTCACAGCTTCTGCTCCACTTGGCTGGTGTGAAGGAGGAGAACACTGTGCTCACACTGCCCATCTGACTTCTGAGGAGTCTCCAAAATTAACTCATCTTGGCCTCGAGTCTGCTGCACAGAGGGACTCTTAGCACTATTGAAAAGTTTGGAGAGCTCTCCAAACTGGATATGGATATCCAGACAGATGTCAGACCAAGCATGTCTATGCCCAGTGAATTTATCTGCATGTAGGGTTACCCAGTCCAGAAAACAGGCAGACAGGATTGCTGGCTACAAGGCAAATGGGTTTCACAACCCAAGTCCCAACTTTGGGGGGATCTTATTAGGCTAGGTGCCTTTCAGTGTGCATAAATGCACAGCAACTTCAATGCACAGCACCGCTCTGCAGGTGGGTTGTGAGAATCCTTTGTGTGTTTTACATTTGCCCACATAAACATTTGTATTAACACATTGACACTAATGCTAGCATGTGTGTGTGGAATTATATGAATAACTCCACTGTTTCCTCTATTTTAAGTATCATGTTTCTTAAATATTTCCTGTGTGGAAGTATTTAAAAGATAATTGTGGTAGATTTTATCAGGAGAATTACAGTATAATGAAGGCCCAGGAAGGAAAACCATAGCAGAAACACACAGGGAAAACCACCAGATCAGCCTGTGCTGTGGGTGAAATCAATGGTAATAATGCTGATACCCTGCACTGTGAAAGAAAAAAAGGCAATTAGGGAAACTGGTGATGTTAGGATTGCTTTCACAATGGAAGACATTAATTCAAGGACATTTCCCTGGCCAAAGACAGTCACACTTCATGATGATTCATGACCAGCAGCTGATTTACAGTGTCTTTGGTGGAAGCAGAGCAGGCTAACAGCTGGGTGAACTTCTTGTCATTACTCTGGCTGCTGTAGACCTGCAACAGAAACATGCTGGTTAGCTCTGCTTCCACCTTACTTCCATTGCCAGAGGTAACACAGCAGTGGGGAGATCAGGTTTCTCAGATAAAGTACTTCACACAGTTAGGATGTTTAGGAAAGCAGGGCTTCAGAGTAATCTGAGTGCACGTTTCTTTCAGTAATTTATCTACTATACCATCAGGCATGGGCAGAAAAAGAATTCTCTACCTCAAACCCAGCGTTAAATCTTGTCTACACAAGAGGTTGTGTCGAGGTTTAACCCCCACCAGCAGCCAAGGCCCACGCAGCTCCTCACTCAGTCTCCCATCAGCAGGATCAGGGAGGGAATCAGAAGGTAAAACCTGGAAAACTCCTGGGTTGAGAAAAAGCCAATTAAGTAGGGAAAGCAAAAGCTGTGCACGAAAGCAAAGCAACAAGGAATTAAATCACCACTTCCAGCTCACCCTTAGGCAGCTGGGGTTGTTTAGCCTAGAGAAAAGAAGACTCAGAGGTGACCTTATCACTCTCTACAACTCCCTGAAAGGTGGCTGTAGCCAGCTGGGGGTTGGGCTCTTTCTCCAGGCAGCAACTGACAGAATGAGAGGGAACAGTCTTAAATTGCACCAGGGGAAACCTAGGCTGGATATCAGGAAAAAAATTCTTACAGAAAGGGTGATAAAGTACTGGAATGGTCTGCCCGGGGAGGTGGTGGAGTCACCATCCCTGGATGTGTTTTGAAAAAATGCTGGATGTGGCACTCGGTGCCATGGTTTAGTTGAAGTGTTAGGGCTGGGTTGGACTCGATGATCTTGAAGGTGTCTTCCAACCCAGTGATTCTGTGTGATTCTGTGTGTAATTCTCAGGGTCAGGCAGGTGTTCAGCCATCTCCAGGAGAGCAGGGTCCCATAATAAGTAACAGGGACTTGGGAAGAAAAACACCATCACTTCAAAAATCCCCCCTTTCATCCTTCTTCTCCCAACTTTATACACTGAGCATGATGTTCTATGGTGTGGAATATCCCTTTGGTCAGTTTGGGTCACCTGTCCTGGCTGTCTTTCTGACTAACTTCTCATGCAACCCCACTCCTCTTGCCAGTGTGGCAGTAAGAAAAGCAGAAAAAGCATTGCCTCTGCATAAGCCCTGTTCAGCAAAATAAAAAACATCTCTATGTTATCAACCCTGTGTTGAGCACAAATCCAAAACATAACCCCCCTATCAGCCACTGTAAAGAAAATTAACTCTGCCCCAGCCAAAAGCAACACATGGTGCTAGCCTGGCAGCCAGGGTAATGCTGGAAGAACACTGTTGTCATTATCTCAGAAAGAAAGAGAGGGCACCCAGAATGAGGGTGGGAATCAGGAGCTCTGTTTCATTCTCTGTTGTTGAACCAGTAGAAAGTGATCAGGCTCAAATTAATCTCTCAGACTTTAGATTTCTTACAGCAATGCACCAGGTGATTATGGGTAGGAGGGAGTCACTGAGAGGACTTGTCCCTTCCAAAAAGGGACTCAGATCTCTTTGCATATGCATATCTTGCTTTCTTCTTTCACTAATGGCAGAAGGATCCTAGATGCCTAAAGCTAGAAGGAACAGCTTGGCCTTTGTCTTTTTTTCCCTGCCATAAAGGGAGGATAATGATGATGACCTTTTTCAAGATCTTCTGACATCCTCAGAAAAAATTAAACTTGTAAGGGATTATTATTATTGTTAAATATCTTTGAACAGAGGAAGCAATGACGTTTCTATGACATTTTATAATCCACATGAAATGCTGCCATAATAAAGATAATGACATGTATGATGGACAAAGTATGCTTAGTTGTGGTATTTGGCAGTGATCATTTGGCTTATTTCTTTTTCTGTGTATTTCACACAGAAGAAGAAAAAACATTAGAAGACACCTCTTGCAAATCCTGCTAAAATTGAAACTCTGCTGAACTGAATGCATGCATAACTTTTTCAGGCTTTAGAGAAAATACATAAGTTAAGCTATTTTAGAAACAGGTATTTGAAAATGTTATTGTTAATCTCTGCGGATGGCACTGTTATTACACTGGTGAGAATGCTGACCTTCCTGAAGATGACCCTCCTGCATGAGTACTGTGCTCAGCTGTATGGGATGCTCATTTTTGACACCAGGTGTGATGTTTTGCCGTCTGCCTTTGAGTGGCTTGAGCATTGCAGAGGTCCCTCAGGAACAATTAGCCTGGGCTCAGCTTTGCCTTGTGTCTCCTTCTCATGTGCACACCAAGCAGAAACTGACATTAAAAGAACCTGAAGTGTCAGACCAGTGATCCACACAGGCATTAGTCAGGGCCTGAGGAGGGCAGCAGGAGATGCTATTTAAGGAGAGCATATGAACATGGTCACCCTCCTGGTCAGCAGCCACATTCAGGCCTGCAACCCCATCCAGCCATTTTAGTATCTATCTATGGGCCTCTCACCATGAGTTCAGCAAACCCCTTTTTGACCCTGCAGCCCGTACTTCTATAGCTCCCTATGACAGCACAAGAAGTGAATCTGTGGATTAAATGTGGTAAAACCCTGGCACAGGTTTCCCAGAGAGGTGGTAGATGTCCCATCCCTGGAATCATTCAAGGTCAGGTTGGATGGGTTTCTGAGCAATCTGATCTAGTTAATCTCCACACTCATTGCAAAGGGATTAGATTAGATGACCTTTAAAGGTCTCTTCCAACCCAAACCATTCTGTGATTCTATTATTGGTCCATGGCTACTAATGACATGGTTTCACTTTTCATTCCTTTTCTAAGAGTTTTGATTGGCTATCTTCACTCCCTCATTTTTCAGAGCAAGCTTAGCCAGGCTGATTTAAGTGGTAAAGTGAACCATGATGTAACCAGATCCTGAGATCCATTGCAACTGGCTCCATTAATGAGGCTGAATGTTGTACATGGCCACCAATTTTGTGGCTGGAAAGAAAGCACTACGAAATGTGGATATGACACATCCCCATTTAGTAATAAATATGGAATAAAATTTTTCTTTCTGCAGGACTATTTGGCAAAAGTTTTCAGGAAATTGAAGACAGAGAGACACTACTGGATTAACTAAATATGAATTTTAATATTCATATATCTTAATACTCACTGATCTTTGATATCTCACTGTCAAAACATATCAGGAAAAAAAATTGAGGTTAAATTTTGC
This sequence comes from Pycnonotus jocosus, assembly GCA_013400435.1. Classification (NCBI taxonomy): domain Eukaryota; kingdom Metazoa; phylum Chordata; class Aves; order Passeriformes; family Pycnonotidae; genus Pycnonotus; species Pycnonotus jocosus. The sequence continues at coordinate 418,922 of VWYP01019108.1, read as the reverse complement.
AAGAAAAGCTCCCATGAAAATCATTTTCCTCAAGTCCAAGACAAAAACTTTGATTTATCCCCTGATTTAATCATTGAGACCTAGCCTTAACCTAATCTATGTTTGGATTTTTGTATCTGGCCCAACTCCAGCCACAGCAAGACTTGGAAAGAGGCAGCCCACTGCTGTATGAAATGAAACATTCCAAAGGTTTGACAAACAAGAACTTCACCACCAGACATTCTGAAAATCATACTAAAACGTCTCCACTCATGGAACCAGACAGTCAAGAATGAGGGTAGTGGGAGCACAAAGGAATGAACCTTTCCTCTGCAGAAGCATCAGTAACACCTGCACTGGCAAACAAATTGGGCTGTGGGTTTTTTGGTCCTGAGGCCAACAGAGGGCAAAACAACTCAAGTCTCTGAAAGAGAGTCAGGTTGACATTGAGAGATCTGCTGGTGGTGGCCCTTGACCCATACTATCTCCTGGGCTCAGCTCTGGCCACCCTTTGGGACATTACTGGAGTCTCTACCAAAATCACTCCAGAGACTGCCAACTGCATGGGCAATAATATGCCAAAGCCCAGACCTGTCCCCTGCTTCTGTTCCCTTTCTGAGATAATTGTGGCATCTTTCCCACCTTTTGGGAACATTTCTGCCTCAAGGGATGGCCTGCAGACGAGCTACAATGAGGCTACAAGAAGGCAACTGCAATTCTCAGGTGTGACTCAGATAAAACATTTCACCCTCCCACAGCTCACCTCTCAAGTGCTTCAGCTGCTTGTGATAAGGAGAAGCAAAAGGGTACTGACAGTTTTGCTTCTTCCTAAAGTCTTCTTTCCGCTGGGCTATCCACTCAGCTGGTGAAAATGCCCTTGCAGACACTCATCCCCGGAGCTCCGGGAATCCTGGGCACGAGTGTGAGCCACCATGAGGCTGCTGGAGGGAGGTTTGGGTCTGCAGCTGCTGCTGTTACAGCATTTCTGGCTGCAAAGCAACTCTGGGAAATGCTGTCCTAGTTAAAGTCATGGCTCCACTGTGCACCAGCACTGTTGTTTTCTGCCTTTTTAGATGAGCCACAATGAATGTCTCTGAAGTGATCCACAGGGACTGAAAGAAATAAAAGCAACCTTTCTTTGGAAGAAAGGAGGTAGCTGGTTGAAGCAATCCTTCATTTTTCTACCTGTTTGAAGATCACAGTGCAATATCTGCCATGAACAAATTAATCCTCCATGTCTAGAAATTATCTAATAAATCATTTCATTCTTAAATCTTACTGTGTCCCCAAGAGCTTTTAGTATGGTATAACAGCAGATAACTCATTTCAGGGCAGCTCATGTGTGTGCTATGATGCCAGTGACTATAAAAGCAGTAGCCTCCTGACACCCACTCATGATTTTCACCTCAGAATCACAGAGTCACCATGTTTGGAAGAAACCTTCTAGATCATCTAATACCATAAACCCAGCACCACCATAAGCACCCTTAAACCATATCCCCAAGTACCAAATTCAGACACCATTTGAACACTTCCAAAGATGGTGACTCCACCATTGCCCTGGGCAACTAATTCCAATGCCTGACCCCTATTTCAGTGGGAAAAAAAAAATAAATTGTAGTATCTAATCTGAACCTCTCCAGGCATGATTTAAGGCCATTTCCTCTCATCCTTTCACTTGAGATGTGGCAGAAGAAATCAACCCCCACCTCACCAACCTACTTTCAGGTAGTTGTAGAGAGCAGTAAGGTCCCCCCTGAGTCTCCTGTTCTCCAGAATAAATAACCCCAGTTCTCTCAGCTGCTCCCCATAGGACTTGTTTTCTAGACCCTTCACCAGCTTCATTGCCCTTCTTTGGACATGAAGGCTTGCACTGAGATCCATCCTGCCCTGATATATGAACACCAGCTATAAAGCCATAGTCTTGGTGCAGGAAAGGACTTCCTCACTTGTTCAAATTTAACCTTGAGTTCAAGTCCTGCAAGCTACAGTCCTTTAGCACACTTCTGACTGCCGGTTTGAACTGGGGGCTGAGGTCTGAGCCTAAGAGACACTGGAGAAGGTCACCTTCCCAATGGCTTCATCAAACTTTGAAACCTTCCTTGCTGCACAGTCTGCTGACAGAGTCAAATTAATCAAAGCTAATTCTTCAGAGGAGCCAGAGTAAGCATGCACCAGTGGGACTGTCTGAGTTGCATCTCTGGATGGACATCAGTATTACTATCTTTCCAGCTCCTTCTGCCAGCTATCTGACACCTTTGCTTTACAGGAGATCTAAATCCCCCCTGGTCTTGTGGCCAGAACTGCAGGGAAGGTCCTGCATCTGTGCAAGGCCCTTCACAGCACCAGGGGATCTCCCTGGAGCATGGCTGTACACATGCACAAAGACAGGTGCCAAATTTGGACAAATTGCACTCCCCATGGTGCAGGGACCTTGTCATTGGGGAATTGTGTTTCCCACCCAAGCATCTGCAAGATCAGGACCCTTAAAGTGCAGAGGAGATTAGCATCTGGTTCTGTGTGGTATTGCTTGGAGGGCTGTGCCCAACTCAAATTGCTCCTACCGTTGTGAGCTATGCACTCACCAGAGGGAAATGCCTGTCTTGAAATGAGCTCATGCTGCTGCACTGTGTTCCGTGCCTGTCAGCACTTTTGTGGGCTCTCATGTTTGCAGATATATGAATTATCCCTTGGCAGATGGCTGGTTTCACCCTCTTCTATTCACATATGTTCTTAAAGTGAATGTAAAATCATATTAACTGTAAGCTTTTCACTCATAGTCTCATTATTTAGGTGGATAAGAAAAGAGGTTCCTATGTATACATGTTGTTAGCCCCAACAAATCATTCTGCTGGGCAGGATCAATGAAAAGGGACTAGGTGATCTTCTGGGGTTCCTCCAGCCTTATAATTCTCTGAAAAGACCAAGGACAAAGCTGATCTCATGGCAGGTTAAGTAATCATGGTGTTTCTATTATATTGACTCCTAATTGTGTAAATTAGACCTCTCTTCATACTTATTTTTCATATTCCATGAAAAAAAAAGCACAAATATGATCTATTTTTGTACACAGATGCCTGTAGGTAAAGGTAAACACAATCAATAAGTTGAAATCCAAAAACTTCTTAATTCTGCTTCTGTGTATGACTTGAGCAAGGATCATTCTCTTGTTTTACTTACCGCAGACTATAAATATATTTTTAATATTTATTTATGTATTTATTTGCATATATAAGGCACTGGATTTGCCTCCACTTTGGCCATGGCCTGATTTTATGCTACCTGAGCATGCACAGGATCTTTGCTCCCCCTTTGTGCCCTCTGCTCAGGGCTGTGGAGGAACTAAGCTTTTTCCCTACATGCAGAACATGCTACCCCACCCTAGGCTGGCATCCCTGCCTGTGAATGGACAGGATCCACAGGGCCAGGACACTCTGGCAGTGACAAGAAGTAGTAGGAACAAGCGCATAGAGTGATAGAATCATTAAGGTTGGAAAAGACCTCTAAGATCATCAAGTCCAACCATTAACCTCACACTGCCAGATCCACCACTAAACCGTGTCTCCAAGCACCACATCTGTGCAACTTCTGAATAAAAGCTGGAGGGATGGTGATTTTACCTCTTCCCTGGCTAGCCAGTTCTAAAGCTTGGCCATCCCTTCCATGAAGAAATTTTTCTTAATATCCAATTTAACCTCCCCTTGTGCAACTTTAGGCCATTTCCTCTTATCTTACACTTGCTACATGTGAACAAAGACTGACTCTCTGGCTACAACCTCCTTTCAGGTAATTCTAGAGAGTGATAAGGACCTCCCGAGCCTTCTTTCCTCCCAAGTAAATGACCCCAGCTCCTGCAGCCTGTCCTGCAGGTCTGTAGCCCTGCTGCTGGGTCCTGCAGAGTGCAGGTTATGCAGTGGCTCTGGGTCCATGTGCCAGCAGGAAATGAGCCCCAGCTGGCCCCGAGGCAGGCGGGTGCGCCGTGCGCAGGCAGAGTGCTCAGCACACACCCAGCAGTGTCTCCCCGAGCCCATTAAACTGCTCCACGGGGGAAAACAAGCCTTTCAAACGTGATGCACTAATAAGAGACTAATCCACGCAAGAGAACAGTCATAAACTAAAATGGCTTATAAAATAAAACACATCATTAAGTACAATTGAGGTATTAAGTAATAAAGTTTGAAATACAGGATGAAATTTCTTCCTGTGTGCGGGGTCAGTGAGTGCCCCTTTGCTCCAGGCTGGAATTGGCAAATGGACCAGGAGGCGTTTTTAACCTGGTCAAAGAACTTCATGCTCCAAATGTCCCAGCAGTGGACAGCAGTGACCGTTCTCTTGTCACTGAGTTTTGACACAGCACCAACTCTCCCAAAAATTCTGTTTGCAACCATATGAGCAGGTCTCTGGTGAATAACTGGCCAGAGCACCATTTCCTGCCAGGGTGCAGTCCATAGTGTCTCTTCAGGGGATCAGGGTGCAGGAAAGGTGATTGTACAGCTGTAATGTCCAAGAAAAGCAGCCCTTGCATAGACAGACACCCCCAGTCATGTTACTGGTGATGATGTATTTGGCAGTGAGAACCCAGCTGAGCTATGGGAAGCAAAGTCAGGTGTGTTGGAAAGGTGCTGGCAGATGACACCACTTGTAAATGTACATCCAGGCAAACTGATGAAGTCATGGAGCCCTCTTGAGTGAACACTCCTGAAACCCTCCAGCTTTTTAGAGCTGTACCCTAGATAAGAGCTGTATGTGTTTGACTGGTTCTTGCTATAGACATGTATTTACCCTTACCTAAGATAATTCTACTTTGCCTTTTTTATTTCTGACACTCTTCAGGCAAGTAGGCAAAAGACCAAAATGGCTACGCCTTGCAAAATTAAATAAACCTGACTTACTTTTTTTTTTGTTTCTTTCTTTCTTTTTTTTAAAAGATATCTATCCTGTGTTCTAGGTGCCCTGGAAAATATTAAAAACACAGAATGGGATTTTCAGAAGTGTTATGAACTGCTTGTCAAGTTGCAACCAATGACATCTGCTTGAGTTTTTTTGCCTTCTACTTGTGATTCCTTATGTCTCACCTGATTTTAGAAGAAAACAGACAGTGATTCACCATGGATAAACTCCTCCAAAAGTCTCCAGACCTCAGAATAATGGTGAAGTTAGGGAACACAGGAAATCTCACTTCATAAAATTAGACACTCAGCAAGGAATTGTCCCTACGTCCATCACTCAGTGTTCATGGTGTCCTATGTATGGGCTGTACACCACCTCCTTTCCTGAAAATTATGGGCTTTGCAGCAGGCTAAAGGGCAGAACAAGTGGCTTACCAGGTATAAGTGAAGAAAGGGATAGGTGCTCCCTCACACACCTCCCTCTTTTGAGTGGAAATTTTAATTGATGGACCCTCTTTGATGGATCACCTTGATAGGGAGGAGAAGCAAGTCAGAATGCAGTTATGAATCAGCTGGCAGGTCCGTGAATGCAAAAAGGGTGGAATATTGTGAGTCATCATCAAATCTATTTCTCAGCTCTTCTGCAATCAATCTTTTTTGTCTCTTGCAGGCTTGACAATGACTCATTCTTTGACATGCCTTTATAGAGCTGCTAAGTGCACAGCTTGCCAGCCTCCCTGGTGCTGCTCAGTGCCAGCAGAGGTTGAAAAATGCAACACCAGAGTGCTTCAGGATAACTTCAAGAAACAGAGCAAATTGCTCCTGTGATGATGTAGGTAGGGAGTATGGTCGGACAAGGGCTTAAAAAGTACTTGGTGCAATTCTAATGAATTTCTAAAATGTTTATAAAAAGTCCTCTCCTTCAGCACAGTAGAGAGGAAGATGACGAGCGCTGAAATCTCCAAAGTCTGTGGCCCAAGATGTTCTGCCTCCCTCTCTGCAAGGCCTTTTTGTCCACCTCTGAACTCTGGGCACTTTGCACCAACTGTGTTTTGTCACCCTCCCCAGTTCTGGGAGAGCTCTGCCCAGGCACTGCTGTGCTTCAGGCTGTGCCTTTTATTGATACAGTGTGTTCTGTGCTGTGCTCCTTTGACCCAACCTTAATGAAATCTTCTTGGCATTGGCAGTGGGGTTAAACAGGTCTGAGATTGCAAATGGCCCTGATTGTAACATTAATCATAATAATGACACGTTCAGTACAGACTTCTCTGGATTGGAACTAATCTGAGACTTCCCATCAGTCAAGACAAAACTGATCTGTGTCCCTGTGGATGAAGTCTCAGGGTTTGGCTGCTCTGGCCATGGCACAGGAAGGCACAGTTACTGTCCCAGCCCAAGAGCCACGGGGCTCACCTGTCCCTTGCTGCTGGCTCAGTTTCTGAGTACCTTGATGCAAGCCAAGGAGGACAACAGCCATTTGTATGCAACTTCTCTGGAGTCTATTTCCTCTCTGCTGCTACCTCCCAAGCTGGCCCCAGGGCAGCCTGGTCTTAAACTCTTCTTCCACCCACCCCAGAGTGACCATTCCCACAGTCGAGTCATCCCAGGGGTATTTGGTCTGCAATTTTCTTCTCCATTTCTTTTCACTTCCCTTGGTTTTCATCATCTCACTGCAAAGAGTGGCAGACCTGCCCAAGAGCTGTTTATCTATCTTATCTTTGCACCCGAGCTGAGATCAGAAAATGAAAACTGACATCATCCTATTCATCAGATCTGCTCTGTGCCATACTCAGGCCAAAACAAATGTTTACATCGCTTTTTGTCTGAGTAACGTGGCAAAGCCAACATAGCCAACACAGAGTAAGTGGATTTACCTCCTGCAGAATCACTTGTTCTTTGTCACTGGATACAATGAGAAGTGGGAGAGTTATCTAACCAGCTTGCAGAAATGGCTAAAGGGAAAAGTGCTTTTTATTGCATTTGCAAATTTGCAAATTAAACTTAGTCTTGCAAATGTCCTTTTCTGGACCTATGATGGCCATCATTGTGTTTTACTAATACACTCTGGATTTTTGCCATACCTGCTGCCATCATTGATAAGGATATAAAGCATTTTCCATCTGAATTCTTATCCTCTGCAGAGGGACTTCTCCTTCTGACCCATCAGCTTCCCACTGGACACATCTGTCTGCCATCCTCTTTTTCACCATTTTTTTTTCACTCTGTTGTAGTTATCTCATTTGGTACAATAACAAAGACCTTATTGAATTCCAAGTAGACTAGATCTGTTGCAGTTTCCTAAGATATCATTTGTTTAGAGATGTGTTAATTCTACAGTCTTCATCTTTAGATAAATCTCCATAACATTTTCTCATTTCCATTTACCTACATGACTTTAATTAGCTATTCAGTCACACTTTAAAGAAAATATATTTACTTCTGTGTGAAACTAATGGCTCAAGGCTTCCAGATGGCTTTTCCACCTTTCAAAGCACTATCACTGCAACCTCACAGCCAAAATGTACAAAGTTGGATCTGGTAGCCTGACTCTTCACTGTAACTGCAATTTCACCTAGATGCTCTTTAATATTGCCAGAAAAATACGATCGGCTCCCTTTGGCATGCACACAGCGAACCCTTTGGTTTTGCTTCCACCACCACTGCTGAAGTTGTTATTTACATAGAAACTCTCTCATTAGACAAGGTGTCTGCATAAAGGTTTTACCCTGGTGTCCTAATGACAAACTCAAGTGAAGTACTCATTTAGTTTTAGAGCCAAACCTATATTATCTTTCATCTCTGCTGCTTTTCACTGCAAAGCAGAACCACTTCCTCTTCCTTGTTCTCCTTTTATTTATAGAGCAAAGAAGTCTGCCATTTGTTACAATCTGTTTTACAAGGCTGAAATTGGTTGGGTTTTGGATGTTGTCCAGACACCGTTTTCCTTGCTGATCCATGCTTTCTTCCATGCTTTGCAGGCTTAGTGCTAACTCCTAACACCATGTATCTCATCTAGTCTGGCATTACACCTGACAGGTCTGTGATTTACTCTGGCCACCTGTTAAGACTGGTTGTCAAATTGGCTCCCAGAACAATTTATGTGGCAAGTCAGGATACTTTGCTGTTCTCTGCAAACATGATGACAACCGGAATAGAAATTCTTCTTGGTCAGCAGTGCCCATTTGTACAGACCTTCCTTTTGCTTGCCCACATAAGTCCTAGGTTTTTGATATCTGTTTTTTCCTCCTTCTATCCACAGGTAACTCTCTGTCTCCATAATTTCTTTCTCTGTTCTGCTGGTGTTAGCTACTTTATTTTTTTTTTAACACTTTTTTCTCTTTTACTGCCTGGTGTCTTTATCTTTCTTGCCTTTTTTATTTGCATGTTCCTGTCAAAGAGATGGACCTGGGCAAGAAGGGTATATGCAACAGCACCATGTATGGAAAAATCTATCTTGTGTGAAAGATCTAGTTAGGATGAAAGACAACTATTGAGGTAGATTTAGAAATGGACCAAAGAAGCAAGATCATAAAGGTGAAAGTCACATCTTCAGATTCTTGTCCCACTTCTGTCCTTGTCTGCAACTGTCCATGTATCTAAAAGGTCTTCGCTTCCACTGACTTTATCAAGCAGTAGCTAGATAGTTTTGCTAGTTTAAGCATAATATGCAGATAGCGGGTTCTGTATCTAGACAGCTTCATTGCTTTCTGTCTTTCTAGGGTCCCTTCTGAGACTGCCTCAGTGGTTGCCATCAATTTTTACCAAATGAGATGGTTGTCCCCTTATTTCTTTTATTACTCATCCTAATGGTTATGATAACATATTCAACACAAGAAAAAGGTATGTAAAGGTCTACTGTACTATGCCAAAAGCATTTGGGGGACATAAATGTGTCTTCTATGTAATGGTGGAAAGATCCTGGTTTAGGGTGATCACTAGCAGGAAAGAGTCACCACAAGAATACAGCAGATTTTCAAACAGGAAACGGAGCAGTGGCATCAGTGGAAATTCCAGAACACTATGGCAAATTCTTGCTTTCAATTAGGTTGTCAGCACCAGGCCTATGGGGCTGCAAAATCATTATGGACCCACTTACAACAAAAGTTAGCAGGCATCAGCCCTGCTGACCTTCTGCTGACTTCAATTCACAGACATACACCAGTTTATTGAGGCAGATACCATCTCACTGAGGCAAGGATCACACCCCGAGACACTGAGGGAAGATTGCAAAGGAGCTTCCTTTGGGATAAAAGTATTTCTGATGGGGGATGGTGGGCACTTGACAGGCATGAGTGGGAGGCTGTTCTAGGAAAAAAAGAGAGATGAAGCCTGGTGCCAAGTCAGCAGTGAGACACAAAGCCAAGGGAGCGGTTAAGCAAACACGAGGAACAGGTGAGTATGAGGAAACAGGATCAGGCAAGATTGTGTGCCAGTGCTGATACCCTTGACAAAGACTGATGGCTGACTCAGGATTTAGTACTTGACTGACTCCTTATATTCAAACTTGAAAACAAATGGAGCAAAAATTCAGTTCTTAAACATCTGATTTCATACTTTTCCAAACAGAATGTGGTTATGTTGATGAAATGAAGAGCACCAAGGACACATGAAGAATTCATACAGAAGCTGCGGGTGGTCTTTCCATTTCTACTTACCTCTTGTCCTTGGGAGTTGTGGACCAGATTTGCACAGGTACTTTAGTGCCAAAAGGTGCAATGGATAATTAATCAGAGTTTCAAAACTGGCAGCTTAATCTAAATAGAATGTTACAAAAGGTCAGTATTCAACAGTCTATTTTTCAGCTACTTAAATAACTAGGAAATGGCTTGAAGACTTCATTTCAGACACTCGCAACTGAAAAAAGAAATACTGACAAAATTTCTTAAGATTTATTTCACTAACAAATGAAGAGGGTTTTTTCTCAGTATCTGAGAAGAATCTTCTGTGAGGTTGTACTCCCAAACAGTAAAACTAAATTAAATATTCTTTCCCAGTTGTCTCTGGATAAAAGGGCTCAGACAGGGCATTCTCCTTCTGGAAAGATGCTATTTTGCTTTGAATGTCACAATCTACCTTAATCCAGATAAACACCCTCTTCAGTATGATTTTTCGGATATTAATTTGTAAGACAGTGGCAGAGATGTCATTGTTTTTAATTGGGACAAGATTGGGCCATTGTAAGCACTTCCACTGGAGTGAACATAGCTGCAGGGGACAAGGGAAAATGGAAATTTTCCCTGTTTCCCAACAGCCAGGGAATGGTTGAGTAATTAATGCAAGCTTTGACTTTGCTCTCTGGGATCAATTCAGGAGAGAATGGGGGTTGGCATATATCCCCTAAGTTTCATCAAAATTAATGATAGATATCAGAACAATTATGCCTCTCCGTGAATAATTAGTAGAAATGGTCTTGACACTACCACTGTACTTGGCGATTTCATGGCAAAGATAAGTGAGCTCCCTGTTTGATGTCATGATCACAGAATGTCACTGGTTCTGCACAGCCCGAATGACACATGGCTTTACCTGAACAGCCATAGCAGATGGGTGACATTTGAGCTTTTCCAAAGTGGTCTATGAGGATTTTCCCGGCTGACCTGCAAAAGACACACAGGGAATCTGCAGTAGAGCAGAACCAAACATCCTCTCCCCTCTGTGCATCTGCACCATGCACCCATCTCTTCATGGGCCTGTAGGAACCTAGTGCTGTGATTCCCAGAATGGCAAGGCCTGTGGAGATGCTATGCATCTCAAAGTAGTTTTAATCTATGCACCTTTATTCTGTAATCACAAGGCATGAAGCCACACAATGCCCACAAAAAGTGCTTTATTTGCATCCCTATACAGATACAAACTATGGCAGATATTCAATTCCTGTAATCTGCCAGAAACATCAAACCTTGAAGGCAAGCTCAGATAGGAAATGGGTCATTGACTCACCCTTCTGGCTTGATAATAATAATACTTAGCACTTATTTAATTCTTTACACAAATTAAACAATAAATCAGTCTTCACTACAGTGACTGTAAAACCAACAGACATCCCAGTTTTAGAGATGGAGGAGCTGAAGAAGAGGAGTTCAGTGTTTTGTCCAGCAAAGCTGCTGCTGATTCTACAATTAGCATTCCTGTTTCCCTGGTCCCATGTGAATGTGGGGGCTTAGAGAAGACTCAAGCATTAATTATTTAGGGCTAGTGCTCACACTGGAAGAAAGGCCATTTCACATTCATGGTTAGTCCTGACATTGCATTTATGATCTGTATAAATAATCTGCACCTTATTTAGAGTGACATTGAGAATTCACTTTCTGTTTTTCACAGCAGGGAAGAAGGGGCAGAACAGTTAAATTAATTATGCCATACTCTAGAGAGACTCAGCATCTAAACCAGAAAAACTAAGCGCCTCTTCCTTTCTTTTGGTGACTGAATTCTGAAAGATATCCCCACCCACTCCAGCCTCCTCTATGAAAAATATGATCTTTTGAAGCAGTTTTTCTTGAGTTTATTTCCCAGCAGTTTATATAAGGGGTGACCTCTTGGAGGTTGATGTACCACACACATTTCCTCCAGACAGGAGAGCCCAGAGTGTGTGCCTGTGTAGTTTGTGCATATGCCAAGCTCTGTCTCCAGCCAGACAGCAGCACTGTTACAAAGCACCAGAAGAACCCCCATCCTGGCTGTGCCATGCCCTGGGGCTCAGCTGTCTCAACCCACTATGGCTGGGGCTTGTCTGAGGCTCTTTTGGGCAGAGCACCCAGCTCAGGGCTCTCTGTTCTGGCTTTGGGGGAGATGCTGCCTATTTCCCATGTGTCCTCTGGGATAATCTCACCCAGCCAAGGCTCCTCACACTGCTTGTGGCAATTGTTTTGTACCACGCGAAAAGGCAGCTTCCTCCCCACACAGAAATGAAATCCCATGGATTCCAGCTCTCCTGGAGCTTCTTTTGTCTTGGCTCTCTGCACAGTGACCTTACTTTTGGTTTCTGGCAGGCCACACACCACTGTTCCCAGCTTTAGTTGTGCAAAGCATCAATAGATGAGAACTGGAAGGTCCTTCACTGGGAGATATAGTTTGGGTTTTTTCACCATGAAGGTAAACCACTCATTACTACTCATAGCGAGTGCTCATAAGTGAGAGATAGGTGTTCAGAGAGCAGCTTCCTACACTTGTTCCTCTGAGACGAGGCTACCCCTGACTTGAATTCCCAGACCTACACAGGACTCCTCAATATACATCTCTCTAAAATGTGTCCTCTATTTCCACACAACTGAATTTCTATATTTCCATCAGCTCTTCAGCTCTTTCACCATGTGATGAAGGCTATTACAGACAGTTTAGCTAATATGTGACATACTTGTGTTTCCTCCCAAAATGATAACTTCTATTTCTTAACTCTTGAGCATTCCCATGTTTATTCTCCATTTGTCTGCCTTGTGATCACTTCTCTTTGTCTTGCCACACCTGTTTCCTTTGAGTTTGATAGGTTTTCAACCAGTTTGTTGGACTGAGGGTAATTGTACTGGATGGTTTCATGCCAAAGCCCATATTTGACAGCAATGTGCTTAAACAGCAGATACCACAGCAAAAATAGATTTGATATGCAGGATCCCCTGGCTAAGTGCATGAGTTCTTCAATTGAAGGACAAAAGTTTCTAGAAACACCTTCTTACAGAGACTCCATCTTCTAACATGAGATCTATGCTTTTGACAAGAATATCTCTCAACACTTCCATTTGCTCTTCTTTTAGGGTTAGGATAAGCCACCTGAGGCCTTTCCTCCTCTCATATGATTTGCACACATTTTTTATAAGTCTTTCAAAACAACTTAAGAAATGTCCATCTCAGTGCAGTCAATGAAATGTCTCCTAGCCTTGAGAACGTCTCTTTAAATTCACAGTGGATCTGCTGAGTTACCAGCATGAATTGTATTGCCTTGCAGCATTTGGGGTCCCACCTTTCAGAAGATGGTCCACATTCTCATCTGGATGTTGTGGTGACTTATGCTCAGTGAAAATCAGTTATTTCATTAGGGGATAATGTGAGGAGTCCCAGGAGGAGACATTGTCCATCCCACTCCTGTCACATTAGTTTTAGGGAGATTCAGTTCCTCTGCCCCATTCCAGTGTCAGAGCAGCATGTGGGCTGGTAGCTATTTAGTGCTGGGGGACTCACCATGGAGGTCTGTCAAGGCAGGACTTGGTAGCCAGTACTCATCCCACACCCAGCTGGAAGCAAGTAACTGGGTCAGCCCGAGCCCCACACACCATGGAGACAAGGACAGTGTGGTGGTGGCCAGCCAGATAGGAGCCATGGCCTCAGGTCAACTGCAAATTCTCAGGTGTTCTCTTCTCTCTTCTCAGGTGCCCTATTGCTCATGAGCTCTATTTTCACGTGGCACTCAGCATCTCTCAGAGTAGTGCTCTGTCAGATGAGAACCCCTGAGAGCATCCCCCACCTGACAGAATGAGAACAACAGTGCAGTGCTGCAGGCACTGTTACTGCCAGAACAGTGAGTGGGTTTGCCTGCTTCCCTCCTGGCACCCATTGCTTGGCTATGTGCAAGTGAGTATCGGTTAACTTCTCTCTGCTTCTAGAAGTGCGCTTTAGATTTCCTGTTTTTCCATCTTTCCTTTCTTCCTTCAACAAATAACTCAGAGCCAAGGAGTGTGCAGAATCTACATTTGGGGCCAAACGGGTTAAGAAGGCTAAGAAGCAGAGCAGAACTTACTCAGTTCCACTGGGCTCTCCCTACAAACTTTAACTTTGCCTTGTTGTATTTTTTCCCACTGGCTGGAATGATTGTCATCCAGCCACTGCACTGTTGTCCCTCAGCTGGGGTGTAGGTCCTTGCCCAGAGAGCCAGACCCAATGAGCACATGGAACCAAGATCCACCTTCTAACCTTTGATGCCATACTGAGCAGAAAAGGGTGCTAGGTGATAGTTTGAAAAGTTGGTTTTTTGGATAGTTTATGGGCTTTTACAGAACTTACAACAAAAAAAAGTTGCCAAGACTTGTTTATTGGTCAGCTTAACCTATGCATTTCTTTACATGCTCTGATGTGATCCCTTTTTGTTGACGTTCACATGCTCTTGTCATTCTTGTGTTACTTTGCTGTGATTCTGCACTTTGAGGACCACACTGCCATGGCTGGTTTCTTCATAGACCTATTCCATTCTGGGTTCATCACTTTTCATGAATGGTATGTTGATCCAAGAGCACTGTCAGGATGAACCCATGGCACAGGTTGGTCCCCTGTAGGAAGGAACTGCACTTTCTCCCATTCATTGTTTCACTGTGTCATTTGTAGGTGAAATAGGTGCAACCTAGGAAGATTTTTCTTCCCCTAGGTCAGACACTATCCTATCTTCACGCCCAAAGTGAAGAACTGCCTGCCACTGTGAGAGCTCAAAAGGAAGAAATCACTGAATCATGGCTTTAGGCTCCTGAAGAAGCTCCTAGACAGCCATGGGAGGGGTGAGACACACACCCTCAGAGCAGCTCCACAGTCCTTTGGAGAGCTCAGCACACTCCCTTATCTATCTACAACCAGGACACCATCCCACCCAATGGCAGCTCCATGATACTGCTCTCTCAACAGAAATAGAGCCCAGGGCTGTAGTGGAGGCCTGGTGCAGATATTCAGTCTCCTTTCAGCAGAAGACCACACAAGATAACCACAATCTCTCCATGTCCATGGTTGCCAGGGTAGTAAAAACCAATGCTGCATGTGAGGTGTCAAAAGGGAGGGAGAGACCAGTGACACAAGTGACACATGGATTCAACATGCTGCATCACACAAGTTTAAAATAAGGTTCTTTCTTCTACCTGTTCTATTACAAGCCAAAAAACTCCTTTGTTTTGCTGAGGAGAGAATCTGCGTTGCGATTTCAATATGCTGCAGTGAACTATAATAATGTGCAATTAATTGTAGAGATTAATCATCAGGCAGTTTTATCAGATGAACACCATGACACACACGAGCATAGGCTAACCCCTGGTTCATGCTTTGGCAGGCTGAGGAAATGATTCTTGTGTGGCTGAGCCAAGCTCTCAGGCTGGGTGGCCCACATCTCAAGGGTGACCTTGATTCGTTCATATGCTACATCCACTTGGTTTCAAACACATGAAGTACCTCAGCAGTCCCAAAAACTATGTCATCTCATCCAGCATTTCCTTCCAAACAAAACTCCATTATGAAAAAAGTGCTGCTCAACCTGACATCACTGAGCACCCAGCTCTGTTGCTGCACCTCTCATACACACATTTTTGGAGTACAAGGCTATGATTTGACTACAGACACAGCTCAGCACTCCCTGATTTGCCAGGCTGAATGACTTAATACAGCTGGATCAGCCTGAACATTGAACAGGGGACCCCAACATCCAGGCCACCCAACACATCTGGCAAACTCAACCAGCTTTTCTGTCTGCACTGTCTTTCCTTCACAGAAATGTTCCTCCTCTTTTCTGGATCTGACTTACACATGGGCAAGTCAGCAGCCATTTTGGGCCAAGAATAGCAAAAGGATTTGGGCACTGGTGTCCTATGGAGTTGACTTAACCATAACCTTGTTTCATTGAGTTTGTACTATTAGCAGGACCAAAATTGTCCAAATGCCGGAAAAACCCTCATTTGTCTTCATGTGAAGAACACACCTGCATTCCTAAGAATTCCCATGTGTGCCAGAGTAAGAATCCATCTATCTCAGGATCTTTTCCCTTCCTGGGAAAAAAGAGATGCCAGGGAAGGGTATAAAAGGACAGGTTTATAAAACTGCTGCTCCAGGATGTTCTTCCACCCTTCATGGATATCCTGGAGCAGAGGTTGTGGTTTCATATTTAATAACTATCAATGGATAATTCTTCCATGAATTTGAGCTTGTGTAAACATTGGGCACCTACCACCTTTGGCACCAGTGGGTCTCACACCTTCACCTCCTCCCTGGGAGCACAACTGCCTCCTTTCCTTTGCACTGACCTTGCCATCTGGGAGTTTCATTTGGCATCCTCTAATTCTGTTACTGGAAGATACAGTGATCCCCTAGGTACTTTCTTCCTAGCAGTCATGACTTTGTGGGTTTGTATCTCATCCCCTTCCAGCCATCTCTCTTCCCAGTCTATTCCACCCCCTGGACAGGAGCCATTCCTTAGCTTTGATCAGCCCTGTGGTCTTTTCTATACTTTTCCAGCACTGCTATCCACACAGGAACATTAGAAAAATCTTACAAATTAGAAGGCATGCCCAGCTGTGGACCAGAGCTAGAGGAGCAAATGAGGAGAATGGTCACCCTCCTCATGTTGAGGGACAATCCCATAATTGACTCCTGGCCCTGTTCCCTGCTTACCCAAACTCATATTTCACTCTTTGGCAGAGCACAGCCATGGCACCTTTCTCTTTGTGTCCTCACCCATAAGATGAATGCCACTGGCTTGTGACACTATGTCCTGCTGCACAGCTGTGTCAGGTGTGTGGCCACTGCAGGAAGACCAGAGGCTGATGCTCAGAACCCCAAATGCAGGGGGTGCCTCACCTCATTTTCCAAAAGCTTCATGAGGAGGAGCACCTCCACCATGTGGAACTCATTCTGTCTGGACTGGCACCAATAAGGACAGCTTCTCTGGGGATGCTGCAGCATCTCTGGCTGGTGAACAGGCTCCTACCACCACCAGGGTCCTGGTGCTCCCACCTGCGCAAGCCCTGGACCGATAGGGGGGTCCCAGGCAGTTTCTCCTCAGCAGCAGGCTGAGATTTATGAAAAATAATCAAACACACTTGAATGCAGTATTTTGGACAGTGCAGTGATACCATTGTCAGAGAGAAGAACTGAGGCCAGTCAACCTAAAACTCCTGATAAAAAAACCAAAGAACTCTGCAGTGTCAAGAGGCTGAACAATAGGCTGCCTAGCATAATTCAGTGTCAGCTCATGGAAAGTGGCACACATAGGAACATCAGCTCTAAGTATATGCAAGCAGGAAGAGGCTTTTCTTTACCATGGAGAAAACATAAGTTAGAGTCATGGCTCTCTGAAATATGACCTTGGTGTGTGATATGCACACAATTATTGTCACCAGCGGTGGATAGATTGTGCAGGTCCGTGAAACTTTTCCAGGAAGATAACAAGCATGAACACAAGTATGGAACAGCTTTGCCATGAGGAAAGGGTAAATGGTACTGGAAAACTGAGTGAAATTTCTAAAAGGATGATCCTGTAAAGGAGATGGATTAAGAGAAAATATTGAGCAAGCATTATCATGAGGTGAGAACTAGGGGCCAGCTGGAGAAATCATTGTGCAACAGGTCTGGATCAAGCAAAACCATGTTATTAGCCATTGATTAATTGCATTGTGGAATTCATTACTACATGCTTTTGTAGAGCCCAGGGTGGGGTTCAATGCAAGGTTTTAAAATTTGCAGTTCCTAAGTTACTGAGAGACAAGATCATGGGGACAGATACACCCATCCCAATGGGTCAATTGTCTCAAGCTCTGCAAGAGTGAGATTTGGAAAGCACTGGGTGCTTGTAATGAGACGTTCCATGTATGTGTCCATGTAAACTCTTCACCTGAGCATTCACTTATGATTAGGCTGCTCTCAGCTTTGATGGCCAAAGGTAGTTCTTACTCCTGTGAGTCACTTTGCAATCAGCAAAGAGGCATTTTAACAAATGCTTTCCTAACTCCAGTAAAAAGCACTGCAAAGACATTTTTCTCTAGAGCTTTGCTCCTTCTTGTCTTGCACCAAGGATCTTCAGACAAACCACTCCATACTCATCTCAGCCTCACCAGCACAACTTTTGCTGCGCAATGAAAAACACAAGCAAACAAATGCAGACAACTTTTCTCCAAAGCCAGCATGAGCCTCGTGTGCCAGTGCTGGTTTCTGTGCTGCCTTTTCATGAATGCACACAAACAAGTGGATGACTGTATATCCACAGACAGGTCTGTGGCCAGGAAAGCTGCACTCATAACCACACAGCTGAGAGGAAGGCAAGGTAGGATGGAGCAGAAGTCTGAACACTGCAGGGAGACAGTAAGAGCCCTGAGCTCCTGTCTCAAGAACTGCAGTGGGGAGCAGCCACAGAGGTTTTAACACTGTCTGTCTCTGTTTTAGAGAACAGGGAAGATGTGAATGAGGAGCATGTGCCAAAACACTGCAACAGTCTGTTTGCTCCAGCATAACACTAGCCTGATGGTGCTGCCCTTCCACACCAACCTCCTGAGCCAGCTTGTCCCACACTTTCACTTTGGGAAAGTTGCAGCTTGGAAAACTGAGAGCCACCAAGTGGCAGAAAGGACACTATGAGAGGATTTTGGCATTTGAAACTTCTGCCATTTTGAAGCACTGAGGGAATGCACTGGTGTTTTCCTGGCTGGATTTTGAATGGATGTATGGATTTATCCTGGTTTCCAGGTAACATAGTCACTGGGCAGTCAGAAAACACCATGAATTGCACAGAAGGGAAGCAACTTTGTTGACACCTCAAGTAAGCACACTGCAGGCAGAGGGCTTATACTGGGTTTCTTTGTCCCTTATGCCCACACTGATAACCAGACAGAATCATTAACATGATCCCTGGCAGGATTTTGACCGAGGCCAGCTACTGCTTGCCCAAGAGTTTCTTAGGCACAGGCTAGGAGTTTGCATGGGGGAGAGATCATTCCTCACAGGTAGTTAGGATGTGGCCACTGTGGTTTGGAAGCTAAGAGAGTTAGCAGGGAGGCTGTGGTATGGTCTTGCCAGCCAGATCCAAGGGAAGAGGTCAGACCTTGCCCAAATAATTTGTTCTTTGAGTAGATTTAGCGAGGAACTCCAGAGTTCTTTGGCACTTGAGCTAATTCACCATGCGTCACTCCATTTTTGCCTCTCCTCCATCATACAAGGGTCAACAGTGCCAGTCACGACTGCTGAGAGGTATTTGCTTATTGCTGCACTGTACCAATTGATGTGTGTCATGGAAAGCCTTGACCTTCCTTATTTAGCTTTTCTAAATGCATCATTTACACTTTGTGCACTGTTTTTTCCTGCTCAGTGTTAAAGTTCCTGGTTTCCACATTGAAACTATTTGTGCTAAGGTTTCCTGCCTTTTTGCTGAGTAGTTTAGACCTCCATTCAATAAATCAATAATTTTCCCAGAACTTCATCGCAGCCTCTCCTGACTGCCCCTGCATTTTGTTCCAGCACTTACTTTTCCACAGCACTTCAGCAACAGCTTACCTGGAATTTTGCTGAATTATATGATTACAGCATCGCTCTCAAATACAGAATAAACAGAGTATCCCTTCATGGAGTGCTTCTGCTCAATCCCTAACCCAGCCATTTAACTTGACAAAACCCACTTGTGTTGCAGTCAGATAATCTCTTTTTTCCTCCAGACAGGCTTGCAAAATCAGGTCTGGGACCTGGCAGATGATGTGCTCTTCTGTCCAGCTCCAAGGATGACATGCCAGTTATCAGATCTCCTGTTACATCCTCTGGGGAGAGCAGAGCCTTGCAGGAGCAGCCACCTCCTGGAAGATGTTTCCAGGGATGGACATTGGCTCCTTCAATTTTCTCTAGTCTTCTTCAAAAAATTCCTGTATTTTCAGCAGCTCACAAAGCAAGCTAGCAAAGAAAGCATAGACAGGTTCATGGACTTCAGATCACAGAAACAAATGCATTTCCATAGTTCAGCCTTTTTTTGACTGTACACTCAAACCCAAGAACAGATATTTCAATTGAAAAGGAAAATATAAAATTGCAAACATTTCTCAGGATATTTATTTTTCTCCAGATAACAAATCTTTCTCTCCACAGGAGTCCAAAATGCTGTATTTTTTCAGAATTCACCCATAGTATTCAAATAGTGAATGCTTTTCCTTGAGTAGACTGTTTTCCACTTCAATTTAAGAGGGGAAATAGACCCTCTGCCAAAGGCTGGATCTAAATTCAGATCTACAGAATGGTGGAGTTTCCATCTTTGTTTGTATTTAGGCTTGTCTGGCTTCTTAGGGTGAAACTCCTGTTCCAGATTTGCACAGCAAACATCAGCTTTGCTATTGTGTTTTCTGCTCTCCCTTTGGCAAAGCACTTGCTGGAAATCAGCACATCTAGGGAGATCAGTCCAAAGTGCCATGGGAAACTGGCTATTTTTCTAAAGTACATGATACAGATCAACCACAGGTTACTGCCTAGATTACTAGTTCGTGGTACTCATGAGATCAGACTAGGTCATCATGAAGGTGCCTTCTGGCTTTCAAATCTATCACCCTAAATAATGCATTAATGAAGTAAGATGGAACAAAGCCACATTTGTTCATGTGTAAGGCATGTTAATGATGTTCCTTTCAAAAGATGGAGCAGTGGATTGATGCACTGAATTTCACCTCTAGGGACTCTGACTTTGGTTAGGAGACAAATGAGTTTGATAGCATCAAGTAAATACTCAATGGATATTTGCCTCCATCCCCAAAGCCATCATGCAATTTGGCAGGAGCAGCAGTCTGTGCTCACGAGACGTCTCGAGGTGCTCAGGGCATTGGCAGTCCTGTGGGAGGAAGCATCTGGCTGTGCTGTGCCTGGAGTTACCCAGCGCTCTCACACTCCCACTTCCCCAGGCATCAGCAACACTCTACTCCCCAGAATCACTGAAAAGAAAACACAAAATTAAAGCTGAAAGAAGGGAAAAAAGATATTTATTTGGGTTAATGAAGTGAACTAACACTGGAGATGGGCTGAGCTACACACTATATCAGCTTTGATGCATTATTAGAATCATGAACACTTTCAGTGTTTCAAGGAAAAGGTTTTTTCCAGGCGCAAGATCAAAGCCATAGCTAAATAATATTGGGTTACAGAGCAGAGGACCTTCAAATGGCTGGTTTTGACTGCTTTTGTATCGAGAAATGTTGTGATAGGAGCAGCCCTTTTTTACAAGGCCCAGTAACAACAATGTAAATCAAACATTAAGCAGAAGTAGACAGCAATTTATCTACTTTTTAAAGAAACTTCTACTGGAGCTGTTTTTCAGGGAAGGAAAGAAGGAGTTCTGTTTTTAATAGCATAAAAATACTTGTGCGGGAGGCGCCACTGTATTTTTGTCCCAAAGCATAACAATATTAGATGTAAACCAACAGCCCTGAAACAGCTGATAAAACTGCATATGGGGATGTTTTGACACTGAGCTGCTAGGACACAACTCAGAGTGAATCCTTACCCTTGTTTGATATGTTTTTATACTCCTCGCATAAAGTACTCATGCTAAAAAATGAGACAGTCGTACTAGTCTGTGCAAAATAAGAGGTACGGAAAATCTGCCTGTGAAGTGTGTCCTTGTTAGATGGGACATTTCATTTCAGCAGTCTTCTGGACACAGAAATAATGACTGTGGCAGCTGAATTCAGTTGTGAAGCAGCATATTCACAGCAACAGGACTGTGGGAGCACAGACTAGGAAATTAGATATACAGGGACAGGTAACCCTTGTAAAATTCACACATTCATTCTGAACTGGTTGTATATGTTCCCTCTGTAGGTAAGGCAGAGAGGCAAACACCTCTGGAGGGTAAGTCATCCTGTCCTAAGACAGGTGCTTAAGGCAGTTGCTGAACTGCTCAGCAAAGGCGCAATTTTTTCCTCCTTGGCTCATAGAGCCAGAAGAATTCATGGAGCCAAGACATCTAATTTCCAGGTGGTTAAAGCAGTGAGATGCATCACCCCACAGCTAACTTACCTAATCCTCATGACTCCCTTATGTTTCCAGACAGGAAGAACAGCCAAATACTTTCAGTCTTGGATATGTTTATATGAAGAAACACAACAAGAAAGAACAAAAGGAAGGTCTTCCTCCAGGACACGGACACAGTTTGTCTCTCTTCTGGAAGGATTTCAGTGAAGAGAGTGAAATGGCTGCCTCTCCATGTTCAGGACTTGGTTTTCTGCATAGGATTAAAACAGCCTTTTGTACAAACTCCCCCTTGCCCACGGATGGTTTTGCTACCTGAATGACAGTCTCATATATTTCTTTAGAAAAAGAAATCCAAGGGTCTGCTTTCTCCATGAATTGCAGACTACCATAATTTTGGGCCAAATTCAATTGATGCCACAGAGAAGAGAATCCAGAAGTAGCACAGACTCTCCTCAATCTGTTCAGGAAGCACAGGCTGTTCTGAGGGTGACTTTTTCACTGTCAAGCTTCAAGATCAAAACCATAGCTGAGGAATACATTTTTTTTTTAAAGTGCCCTTAATGTTGATGTCCATCGATAAAAAACTGATGTGATTTGCATCCCTCCCCATGCAGCCAAACTTGTGAGGTTTGAGTAGCAGGCACGTGAGGCCTGGCTATGACCATATAAACTGTAACTATGGTGCAAGTGATTCCAAACCACTGAAGATCAATAATCTTACACTGTAGCTGTGGGAGGGTCATTATGACTATATATTGTTGCTGAGCCTGATAGTCAGACCTATGTTCGTCCAATTTGCTCCATCGTGCTGAACTTCTCAACTCTGCTATAGAGATCCATTCTCCTTGGGAAGGAAAACAAACCCCACTGAATGGGCTGCTAGACCCCACAGAGGAAAAGGTCAGCAGCCAAGTTTGTGCCTTTTGATGGCACCTCTTTATAGTGAGCACAGATGGACACAGAGAAGAATATTCAGACAAATAAAAGGCTGGATTCAGTTTATTCATGAAATGTTGTTTGCTTCTTTCTTGACTGAAGCTTTAACATGCAAGTGAAGCAAGGCCAGAACACTTCAGAAATACAGTTATCATTGCAAGAATGATGTCAGGGAAGTATTTATTTCTTAATATGTTTATATGATTATATATTCAAATATATGCATACGTATTTGGCAAGAATGAGATAAACTCATGACAGGCCAGAAAAAGTGTACCTATATATGTACATCATATACTTATGAATGTACAAATAAACTAACCTGTATAAACAAATACAGAAAGAATAAAAGATGGAAAAGAACATGAAGAACATCAAGAAAGAGGCAAAACAAAGAATAGTAAGAGACAGGCAAGAAAATCCTGAAGTAATTGAAATTGTAAAAGTGATTTACATCATATATCCCATTTGGCCAGGATGCTCTTTCCATCACAGAAAGGAACAGAGGGAGCAGTGTTGAACACTACAAGGCCCTGATTCAGATACAGATCTGCGAGGTCTTACAGCAATGCTCAAATGAGATGACTGAGAATGGGCCCTGGACTGCTCTCTTTTGCACAGCCAGATCAGGAACAGCCTTGCTGGGGCCAGTGAAGTTACTTCAGAACTTCACCAGTGCAAGCAGAGATAAAATCTTCTGAGGACTGAAGTAATCCTAGAAAAGGATTTGGTCAAAGGAAGCAAAGCAAAAACAAAGGAAGAATGTGAGCATTTTGCTTTGCACTCTTTGAAGCGTTATGTCTTTTACAAGGGAGTAACCTAATCCACATTTATATCCATGTTTTTCTTCCACAATTTACTCTAGAGATTTTCTTTAAACAATAAATAGGAAGTACTCTCACATACAGCTGTGCAGGATATCTAGCTTACAAGCCATTTTTCCAGGGTGGAAACTTGTCTGTTAGGCATCACAGTCATGGAAAAAGAGTACTAAATGTGATGCAGGAAACAACATAGCTGGCTTTCTCATTTAGCATCCATTCAATACCAGTGTTGGACAAGATATCCCAAGGTGACTACCTGGATGAAAATGAGAGGTGTTCCAGCTACTTTGACCCAGAGAAGGTGCCATCAGCCTCCCAGCAGTGGTCCTGTTAATTTTTGTAATGAGCTACTCAAAATAAAATGCAGACCACCTGAAGCTGCTGTGCAGCAGCACTTTTTCTTGGAGATAATTCATTAATGATGTGCCTGGTAACTTTGACACCCGTAAGATGATTTTCAAAAAGGTCCTGATCTGGACCAAAAGAGATGCAAAAAATGTGAGACAGGTTTAGGCACTAGTAGTCCAAAGCTTTTAATTGATCTGATTTGGCAGGTGTGCTCAAGGGAAGCCTACCCACAACAAGAGTGTTAAAATCAGTCCAGAGCACATCTTTACTTGCTTTACTCACTTCTGGGTATCCCTATGCCTAGAACTGTGCCTACTTCCAGTGAGACCTGGCTTCCAGTATCACCAGGCTGTCTGAGTATGAGCTCTTTTCTTGCATACTGAGAATATCGTGGCCATGAGGCTATATCATGTCCCTGGCATTAAGGGGGCAGAAAGATGTATACATATGTTTATTTATATGTATATATTGAAGCTGGGCCACATGCAGCCTGGGCTGCAAGTCTCACAAGGTCAGGAGATGAACAAGTGAGAAGCAGCCTCATCATAAGAGGACTGAAACAGACTGTGCTATACACAGAGACTTGTGGAAGTTCCCCCACAGAGACTGATTAAACAGAACTGGAAAACCCTGGATAGTAAGCTGGATCTGTTCCTGAGCTGTGCCCAGCTGGTCTCCATGAAGGGACAGAGGTGAGTCTGAGTCAGCTGAGTACCTCCCCGAAAGGAGCACAGCTTACACAGATGTGCTTTATATAGGGAAGATTTTAAAAGTAATGCTGTTCTAAAAGGCAAAGAGAGGAAAATGGGATGGTAGGTCTCCAAGTTGATTCTCTTGGTGACTCAGATCAGATATGTCCTCCTTGCAGAGGAAAATGAGGGCAAGACTCTTCACTTACCTTCATCTATGGTCAGATGGGTTGCTTTGTACTGTGGTCATTAATTCTGCTGGTTTTGCCCAGGGAAGACAAACAGCCATTTATTAAAGAATGATTCTGATAATGCAGTAAAGGACTAAAATTCAGCTTTCTACCTATTAGAGCAGCGGCAATACACCATGGTGAGCATTAAAAAGAAGTTAGTGAGTATATATGGTACAGTGATCAGCAGTTAGAAGTCTCAGCATATATGTGATCTGATGAAAAAAAGGTTATTTTCCTCAGCCACGTTCCCAGGCACACTGGAATTATCCAGTAACTTCAGAAAACCTTCTGGTTAAGCTGTAGGTTTTCTTTTCTAGGAGGTCTTTGTCTCCTTGCTGTGTTTCACACTTTGCATGTACCTGTGTCCTCATGCACAAAACAGATGGAGGGCTGAGTCCAGATGATTTTAGCTGACCTTGTTAGGCAGGAGCACTTTTGATATATCCCGTTAAGTTTGGGTGGCTCATTCACCAAACAGATGGTGGTGTCTCATGCACCAAAACACCCCATGCTTTCTCTTGCAGGAAGTGACCAAAGCTAAGCAGCTTGAGTAATACAGAACCACCACAATGCCACCACAATGCCATCATATCAGTGACAGGGTTGGCACCAGACCAGCTGGCTGGCCCTGAGCCTGGTTTCACTCTGTGTCTACAAAAGAGCTAAACCAGGCAAGAAGAAAATTCTGGCACTCAGTGCTGGCAAGCACCATGGCATTATTTATTATTTCATGCATTTTCTATCTTCTGCTCATACAGTCAGTTCAGATCACTTTTGTCTTCCAGAGATAAATCAAAGCCCACAATAGGCTTCAAACCAAATTTGATGAAAAGCTGCTTAAACAGAGCATGAATTTGCCCCTCTACCTTTGCTCTGATTTAAGGAAGCATGCATGCCCAGATAATTTCACCTGAGGTAGCCAAGCATTAATTAATTACATAAAAGCATTTGTGAACCTGTTAAAACTATCTATTAGATGAGCAGTGCTGCTATCTCCACCATCTCTCTAAACGTTTTAATTAATTTGGGGGAATTTACACATGCACGTTGTCTGCCAAATTCAACAAAACTTGCTTTACAAACTAATAATAGCATTTGCTTTCACTGTGGAGTTATGCAAGGTCTGTATGTGCATGCAAGTGTAGGGTGCTGGTCACAGCACAAAGCTGGGTGCTGCTCAGTGATTTACAAAGAAACCAATGTTCTCATCAATATTAGTTTCATATTTCTGTCAGTAGAGGTGCACCATGCATGAAAATGTGTGTGCAGAATCTGACAGGATGAACCCATCAAAAATAGTTTTCCTACAGGCTGAGAAAAAGTGCAATTTGTTTCCTTAGAGTGATGCAGAGCTGTCAGTGAGGCCTCAGTGGCTTGTGCTGTCCCATTTTTCTGCTGCCAGTTTCACACTATATTCAGAAAACACAACTGTAATGGCACATTAGGGCTCAGCTGCTGTTGATGAAGGGCTGGTGCATGATTTTTAAAGGAAAATTGCTGCCCTTTTCGGCAGACTATGAGAGAATAACTCATTAGTTAGGCAGCTCAAAAAGCAAAATAAAATCCTAATCACCTTCAGTGGATTAGCACACAGGATGGGAAACAAAGCTTGGATAGATGTGAAGAAACTTCACTGAACAGGGCAATGTCAGTTCACACCACATGCCAGCAAAGTCCTGATCCTCTGCTGCTCCTGTGGCACCCTCCTCTAGTGCCTGGACTAGACAGCATAAAAGCACTCACCATGGAAATTCCTCATGCACCATCACGGGGGTCTATGCCAAGTTTCATCACCTGTTCCACAGTCCTCATTCCTGGATAGGAGGACAGGGAGGTGTCCTGGAACATTCCAGGGGTCCTGGCCCCCAGCACCTGCAGCCACAGCCCCTCAGTGTCTCACAGTCTTCCATAAATCTGTCCTCACCCCACCTCTGCTGGCAGAGAGGAAGGCATTCCCAGCAGCATTCAGACACTCAGATAGGCATCTGGTCCTGGATCTTCAAAGGTGCTAAGGCTGTGCTGCACTGCAGCTGGAGCTGAAGTGCCCCTACACTTGGGGTTTTCTCCAGTTTAACTACATCACTCCAAATCCATCTAAATACACTGATACAACTT
Source organism: Pycnonotus jocosus (assembly GCA_013400435.1). NCBI lineage: Eukaryota > Metazoa > Chordata > Aves > Passeriformes > Pycnonotidae > Pycnonotus > Pycnonotus jocosus. The sequence continues at coordinate 392,244 of VWYP01019108.1, read as the reverse complement.
TTCTTGTATAGACAAGACCCTAATCTCTCCATTTAATCTGTTCTTGCTATTGTTCCTCCTGGCCTGGGCCTCTTGACAGCCCAGAGCACTGAGGTGCTCAGCTTCCTGGGGATCTACCCTGTGAATTCATTTCCACTTGTGGCTGGTGTTGGACTTGCACTCCAGCTCCCTCGGGCAATATTTGTTCCGACGACTTTTCCAGCCCATTATACATTCAAAATGCATCTCCTTAATTTATCTCCTTCCCTTGATACTATCTTTCCCATGTTCCTTGGTGATTTCTTTGTCATGACAACCACTTTTGACAAAGTTCTGCTTTATGCAGCTGCAGCAGGCACGATGAGGTTTGGTGCACCACATCACACCGCAGGTCCGTCAGATTTCATCTCCTGTCTTTGACAGCCCTGCAAAACCATTTTTAGAGAATTGTGGGGAATCCCATATCGTCAGCAGTCTGTTAGAAAGTCATTGGTGCTTCACTGCCTGCCCAGCACTGCCTGCTTGCTGCTGAGGGTACCTGCATGGCTCCCACACAGATCTACCACACTGGGCAGCTCTGTCATTCATGATAAACCCACAACTGCTTGTGCACATAATATTGTGCCATTCCAAGCAAGTACTGGCTTAGTTTCCCCTTTTTCCTTACAATTGCTCACTCCACCCAGACCCTTGCTGTCCCCTGCAAACCACTGAGCTCCCATTCCAACGCAACCCGCACCTCTGCAGCTCCTCACAGCACTGCAGCCCCTCCAAATAAAACACAGGACAGAGAAAAAGAGAGGAAAGGATAGACCCTGCAAGAAACAGGAGCCCAGAAACAGCATTTTGTGAGCAATGACCTTCTGGTGTCCCTTGCCTGACTGGGAGAAATTGCTGCGAGAAGAAGTTGGTATTTGATTGTCTTAGCTTGAAGTCCTATGCTCCCAAGCCTGTTGGCTGGTATTGTTTGCTTGAGCAGATGACTCTGACTGTATTAGAATGAGGTCAGGGTCCTGTTGGTGGTATCACTCCAGGTGACCACTTAGCTGTGCCCTGCTCTGACCTCAACATGGATAAACCAGAGGAGACAGCAAGTGGGAGTCAGCATCTGACTGGGGTCAGACACTGGTCTGGTGGGAGGTAGCAGTTGTGTTTTATAGAATCTCTGTCATAGAGGCTTGAGACCAGGTCTTCTAAGTCTAGGTTATTACAAAAAAAGTGATCATCAGAACCATAATCTTAAAATCAGTCTGTATTTACACAAACCCCTTGCTTTCCTAGCCTGTCTGAATTCCTTTGGAATGTTTCCCAACAGTACCCACAACTAAGCATGCAGGTGATATATTCCGAGGGACAAGAAGAAATGTTTTCCATTTAAACAAGATTTGGAAATTTTCTGCCAGATGGTCCCCAAATCTAACAAGGCCTCCAATACAGGGCACAAATTTACATCTCTCTCTTAATAAAGGTGGCTCTTCACATCCCATGGGGAACGTATTGCAGTACTCAGGACTGTGCAGATACGGTTTCTCACCTGCAGAACGTCTGCAGTCCCCAGCAGGGATCATTTGTGGTTGCCTAGAAAAGCATCAGCACGTGACAGTGCTCATCCACCGCGGGTCTGTGGGTGTGTGTGCCCTGGGTCACATCCCCTTCCTCACGCTGCCTCCTGACAGTTAGTTTTTCACTTATCATTAATGACACCAGCTCCTCATTCATGTGAATGTGCATCTGTGCTTGACATACCGTGTGAGAGGGAAATACCAGAAGGGAAACTTGAGCAGACACATCTGCAGGATGTGCAAATCAAGCACAGAAACGAGGAGTTTGGCAAGTCTCTCAGGAAATGATGATAGTGATTTTTTTTCATCTCATGCCTTTTACTTGTTCAGCCGGACACTATTTCCTATTTCAAGGCATTTCCACACTGCATATCTGCTGGGAATGTAAACACAATCCAGGATTCAGCTACTGCTTTTTCAGGCAAGAAACATCTGCTTTCCAGTGCCCCCACTGGCCAGACCCCACATGGGGAAGCATTTAGGGGAGGAGCGACACAGCCTGGCATGAGCTGGATGGACCACAGCCCCATGTTAAGCTCATGCTGTGTGAGCAGGGCAGGCCACCTCTCCCTCTCTTTATCTTACTTTCCATCCCATGCAGCTGGGGAGTTAGGCTTGGAATACCCCTCTGGATGACCTTTGATATAGTCATGTTTGGCTGCTTCCTCCTGCAAGCAAGGCATTGCTGTGGTCCTGTGAAGCTCTGTGTCTGGAAAGGGCTTCACACCTTCCTGCTGTGGAAAGCACAAGGCACACGGAGAACCACGGGGACTGAAGGGGAGGAGTTGGGATCCAGGGCTCTGGGACCAGCAACAAAGCCAAGGTTTGAAAATGGCAAAGAGGGGAGTGCACGTCCAAAGCATGGGGGAAAAATAAATGCCATGACCTGCTCGCCGCTCAAGGCGCTGGAAAACATTGTGGTTAGTGATGCAATGAGCAAGGATGTAATTTTCCCATAGGAATTAATATAACTGAGGGTGGAATTAATGCATGCAGGAACTTAACAAGAAGTGCACAGGGACAGTATCTGTAGTGTGGAGGATGGAGACAATGGGGACAGAACCATCAAGTAAAGATTTCCAGAGGCTGACTTTCAGGAACAGAAAGGTCTTACCTGCTTTTCCCATGAGGCTGACAACTTAAGGTATATCCTCTTGCAGGAGATGCTATCCTATCTCTCCTGAATGATTACTTATTTGTTTTTGTCATCATTGTCCTCAGGTGAATAAATCCCAGTAAAGCCACAGGTGCAAGGGATGGGAAAATAGATCAATGATGAAAGTTAGCAGAGACTCATGGGTGTTGAGCTTCCAAAACTGCAGGCAGAGAGGGGCCAAGCAGTAGAGCATTGCCGTGCTTCCCAGCCTGCCTTCTCTTCTGCAATGGACCTGTTTTCCATTTGGAAAAGCAGGTTTCCTAGGCCCTCAGCATCCCACATTAGTTTCTCCTTCAAAGTGGCATCAAGTCAATGAAGGAAGGCGGAAAAACCCTTCTGCCTTCACAGGATAGTGATGAAGAGTGAAGATCCTTGCTCTTGGTGTCCCCAACAACTGTTGTACAAGGAGCACTTTGTACCCAGCCCCACAGTGTACCCATATCATAGAGCTGGCAGAGTACAAGCTGTGCAGCTACTTAGTCTTTTTGCTTTGGTTTACAGCTTTTGCTATTAATGTCATCTCACTTGGTGCTCCCTGAGCTTGCCTCACTTTGGTGTGATGCCATCAGAGCATTTTGCTGTCCTCTCTAAGGTCTGTCTTGCACTGTAGACATCTGACCTACATCTCTGTTGCATTTTCTGCTTCTGCAGTCATACTCTCTCCCAGTGCAAAGCTGTGCAAGGATGTGGTAACTTTAAACTCCTTGAAGGTTTGACCCTAAAAATCCACCCAAAAGGGCTGCTGAATTGGAAAAAATTTCCAAGATTACTGTTAAAGCTGTACTCCTTCCCCCCTGCCTGCTCTTCCTTTACTTCGTGCTGCCCTCTCCAAGGTAGATGGAGAAGGTGGCCCCTTCTCCATGGTCTAATTCTGGCTCATTGGATTCTGGCACTGAGTTGGGTTGAGGAAAACATGGAAGAAATTAGGACTGGTGCTCCTATAGATAAATTCATGATGGGCTGATACAAGAAATTTCTGCCATTTACTGTTACCTAGCAGATGTTACCATGCCTTGCCAACTTAGCCAAAGCACACCTCTCCAGCTGACAGATTTTGCAGCCAGGGACCCTAAATTTAAACTAGCAGCAGTGCCTGTTGGATGGTGACCTCTGGCCAGTGCCCAACTGAATATCCTATAGATCATGCCTGCACTTGCTCAGACACCACAGAAACTGAGACTTGGGGCCACTGCTCCAGGCCCTTGATGAAGTGGTCTTAAAGAAGTTCTGGAGTTAAAAACACAGCATTTCACACAAAGAACCCCTAATACATCCTGTTAATTACCCACACTAGAATAAAATTGGGATAATTAGAAGATCAGATAATGGTGTCTGGGAAACACCAGAGCAACTACAGCAGAAATGTTGGTTTAGTAATGAATGCATGTTAAGTACCCTTAAATACCTTATTAACAGCTGGGATGTGATTCCCAGCGCCAGACTCAGTGTGGTAACAGCAACAAAACACATGGAGCTCTAAGGTGAAATGGATTTTTTTTCAACTTTTTTTTTCTTTTTTTTTTAGTTTTTATTTTCTTTTTTTTTAATTGCTGCAATGAAATCTCACAGAAAAGGGTTTTTCATGTATTTTTTTCAGCATGAAAGAGTTTACATTTTTCAACATGGTGAAAATCACTGAGTGAGTTACACTCCTCACTGTTGTTCAACTTTACCTTCCCAAGAGATGTGGGGAAAAAACCTGAAAAGCAGAGCAAGGAAGAGGAGAGGTTGTGGCACCATTGCAGGAAATAGCCTTTAAAAAGTCATCAAATAAAAAATGCCATAGTAGAAAGATCTCATGCTCTGACTTTGCTCTCAACTCAGAAATCTTCTGGAGAAATAGCAGTAGGGAAATACATGAAGTGGGTAGGAATGAATCAGATACTGTACCTGTAGTGGGGGATTAGGGCACATCCTCTTACAGAGACAAGCTGTTGGAGCAGTTGCTTTTTCTGAAACACCTGGATTCACATCTGCTGGAAAAGGGAGCTGAACTCAGGCAATTACAAATCTGTTTTTGAAGCTTCAGCTGGGCTATGTAGGATATTCAGGAAAACAAAAATTTTCCCATCAAGAGGTCGATAAGAGCAATATTTAGAGTAAGTAATCTGTGGCTAAACCAAAACCAAATAATGACAATAGCTGCATCACTGCTTTTGAGCCTCCTTAAATAAAACCAAAGAAAAGAAAGGGGCAGGAACAGCAACCACTGAAGCAAATGGAGGGGTTATCCATCTCTGGAAAAGTCACAAAAATGTTCATCACAACAGCCAAAGCCACTTGTGCAGACAGATTTCCGTCTCCAGTTTGCCCCAGCTCTCAGCATGTCTGGCCACAGATGGGTGAGCTCCTGTGAGGAAGGACAACCTACCCTGTCTGATTCCATTTTGCTGAATGTGATACTGTTATCTGTCAGAGGAGCAATTACCCTTTAAGTCATTTGCTGGCTGCTGGACAGCCCTCTGGCCAGACCTGGCACTGTGGCAGTACTGGGAAAGTGTCTACAAAACACAGCTCAGTTTTTCAGCCAAATATTTTATAGATTCTAAAGGGGTTCAGAAACTACACAAGCAAACAAGCTGAAGAAACTTCACACAGTACAGGACGAAATTGTAAATCTATCATTGAAGAGGATGGGCCATGGCAAAGGATTTTGCAGTTGTGTTCACCACAGAAATTTACTCTAGGGAAGGGATGCAGCCAGGAGTGTGCCTCTACAGCCCTACATGCACAACTATGACTAAGGTCTTTTTATTGCAGGGAGTCCTACTGTCACTCCCTGGAGAAACATTTTGTCTGCCTGTCCAAAGCCTGTTATTACATTACCAAGCTCTTTGCAGTTGGGAGAGTTCATTGTGACTGTTCTTCAATGCCTGTGAAACCTAGGAAATGCTGAACAGCCTTTCTGCAGCAACCGTAGGCACTGCCTATAGGTAAAAATAGGAACATAATCTAGGGAGTCATTCAGAGTTTTTCTTAAATTACTGAAGGCTGTGAAGTTGCCAAGTGCTTGCTTTGCTCCGGACATACTTTGATAGCCAACTGGCAAAGTATTAGGAGTATGGGAGAGGGATCAAGCTTTTAATCATTAGCACCCTGTGTCTCCAGCCCATGATTCTAAAGGTAACATCAGTCAGGACTTAATTAAAAAGTGATACAATTTCAAACTTGTTAGCCAGTGTTTTGGGTTGGGTGAGACTGAAGAAAGGGTACTTTCCAACTAAGCATTTCTTCTGCTCAGCAGATTTCTGTCCAGAATATTTTGTCTACTGTAACATTTTTATGAGAGGCTACTGAACTAAAAATGGGTTTTGGACAAAGCAGCAGCATTTATATATCTGTGAGGTTTACCTATAAATGGATCCAACATTCCAAGTTGTGACCTTATGTACTCCCTGTGATTACCCCAGGGATTTCTCCTTGCAGAGCTCATGAACTCAGGCTGGTCAGAGGCATCCATGACACTGCCAAGGCTGTGTCACCCATGTCTCCTGGATCAAAAATGATCTTTGCAAGTTAAAGCCAACCCCTCACTTCGGACTGAAACATACCTACATAGTAGGTTTTATTTTCCTGATATTGCTACAGAAGAATGAAAATTGGTGAGTAATACCAACAAAGAATTAAGCAGGATTAGTTCTGCCTCTTGAAAACTGTAGTCCCCAAGCAGCTGTGGGAGGTCTGAGAAGGAGACACCAGCCCAGTAAAAGGGGAAGGGACAATATAATAGCAGCAAGTCCAGCCACATCACTGCAGTTTCCTCAAGATGAAAGATTTCACAAGTCAGGGGACACCGCCCTTAGTTCAGTGAATACCCAGGGGCTTACATATACATGGGCTTACATATACACATGGCCTTACATATACACACCTGTATATATACACATATATATACACACATATATGTGTGTGTCTGTGTCTTGTCTGCATCCATGTCCCACGTGGTTTTTTTCATGATATCTCAGTATACACTGAATGTCTGCCTACAGTCTTTGCAATGCTTGTTGTGTCTCTTTCACACATCCCTGAACATGTGAAATCCAAAGCCAGGTCTGGAGCTTCCACTAGCCCGAGGCAGCTGGGCCCTTTCCTGGGAAAGGGCTGTAGTAAGTAGGAAATCCAGTGTTTAGTCCCAATGCTAAAGTGAACAAAGAAAAAGACATTCTTGCAGCTTCCTTAGAACAAGGAAAACATGAAGGTCTAGCACAGGGCATCCAAGTACAAGGGTGCCAAAACCATCAACTTAAAAAAGATTTTGCAGGCCTCTATTCCAGCAACACTGGGAGATGAAGTGCTAGTACCCAGTCCCAGGCAGCACATCTTGAGTATATGCCCATCCTCAGGAGAGAGGCAGCAACTCAGAAGGTCCCATGCCCAGCATTTCATTTTGGCTGGCTTTGGAAGCCTCCAGCACAGCCTAAGGGCTTTCTGCATCTTTGTCCAGCAGTACTGATCCCTACTGACTGTGTGGGGCTGGGTATTTGCACCAGGCTGCCTTTGCAGGGCTGGGGCAAGGCTGGCAGCAAAGGGATGTGAGCCAGACTCCTGCCTGAGCTATCCCACCCCTCTTTTGGATTTGCTACATTTTTCTGGTGCCAGAAGGAAATAATCCAACCAATATATACACATCAGCAAGCAGTTTACCTCAGTGAAATGTTCAGAGCCAAGGCAGGTTCTTGGCCACAACAACACCAACTTCTGTACAGCAGCCCTAGGAGTCACCAAGCACAGCATGGGAAGTGATCTCTCCTGAACCTGCAAAGTGCAGAACAAATTAGCCATTCCCATTAGCTACACAGCATCAGTTCAGTGGAATCATTTTTATCAACCATCCACCTGTTCTTCATTGATTTACCCATTCTCAGGGAACTCCATTTTTTCCAGATGGATATGTGAACAAGACACCACTTCCTACGCTAAAGTCACGTGCCTTGCCTGTTACCCCAACACTAAACCTAAGGCACAAATCTTTCCAATTCATTGCATTTCTGACAGATGCCTGAGGTACTGCCAACAGCTGTGTGGGACTGGGCTTTGGTAGTAATACACTTCCAGTGTTATCCTCAAATGAGGCTTGCCTCTTGCTATGTCAGATAAACTGGAGCACAGAGAAAGAAATAACACTGTACCTGACCAACCCTTTGTCAGAAGTTACTGCACTTTTGTTTTGCAAAACCTAAGTGGCTTTCAAGCTGCATCTGGTACAACAGAACTTGCTACTACTGGAGCCTGATGTAGGCTACTGGGTTACAATACAAGCTGACAAAGAAATATAAAGCAACAAAAAGATTAGTAGTCATAAGGCACTAAGCAGCAGAAGTAAAATGGACTAATTAAAAGTCTTTTTAAGCTGTCTATCATGGTTGTTTTATTTGAAAGCTATTTACTGAAAATGAGCATTTCCTCTCTAATTTGTGCTCCTTCTTAGGTGATTATCATCTCATTGCCACAGTCTGCACTGCTTGCCTGCATATGTGATGTGGCAGAGCACACCTCTCAGGGCTACACCATCTGCACCAAAGAGGCAACCTGCAAGTTCAGAGTTGAGCTTACTGATAGTTTACATGTTTAGTCCTGCCTGGAGCCACAACTGCATTCCCCCTTCTGGGTCACACCAGGGCCCCCACAGCCCACAAACAGCACCATGTGAAAGACTGCAGCCTGCTGAAGAGGTGAAAGGTCTGTGGCACAAGAACTAAAAGCCTGCTCTTAGTAGGTGTCCCAGCACTTGTCAGTGGTCTCAAAGGGAAACCTTGGCAAAGGTTACATAATCTGGCCCAGTATTTCTAGGGTCTCCTGTTATGGGTGCTGCTGAGTTGGTGTTACATTAGAATATGTGTGGAGTATTCCCATGTAGCCTTTCACAGCAGACACGAGTGACTTCTGTCCCTGCTCCGAGCGAAGCCAAAGCAAACCAGGTGTAGCCTGGGCTATGCAGTGGCAGAAAGCTCAGGAACACTGTGACCACAGTGACTTGGCTTCTCATTAGGCATTGGTCTGGCTGGTGACAGAAGAGTTTTGCAAAAGATTTATATTCCCTTGGACTCAGATTCTCAGAGTCAGGATCATGTTCCTAGTGGAGAGTTTTCTGATCTGCCAAGCACTTTGATGTGTGGCTCTTCAGACCTCTGAGAAAAAGGCATCTTTTTGTGAGTTTGCAAATTCAGAGACCCCTTTCTAAAATGCTTGTGAGGGTATTTTCTGCTGAGTGCTCTTTTAGGGTAAGCAGGGACAAGTCCAAGTCTCAGGGCCCTGCAGGAAAAATGCTCAGCTGCACTTCCACATGCAGAGGGGTTCTCTAGTGGTTGTAACCGTGACAATATAGCACACAGCAAGCAAATAATCTTGTAAGCAAGACACATAATTTTGAGGTCTAAATCAAATTCAATCTAGAAACCTATAAGCATCAACTGTCTAGATGACAGTATCATATAAAAGAAGCCTCAACATACACTTTTAGTTATTTTGCAGTTCAGTAGCAACTGGAAACCTCAGTGGAGTCATGCTCCAGCATGCCAAGCACTATATTAATAAATGTCATGGGCTGGTCCTTACCCCAGAGAACCCAGTGTACACAGACAAGGCACATTCTAAGAAGGAAGCAGAGATGCAGAGACAGATGACAAGAATATCCCAAGGCCAAACAGTAGGTGGTTGGTGGGGCAGAAATTTCCCAGAACCACACCATTTTCAGGCCCCAAGAGTCTTGGCTTTGTGCACCATCAGTTGACAGTGGTCAACCACAAAGCCTTGCTTAGTACCTAAAAGCCAAATTATGCTTTTGTCTCTCATTCCAGTACCTTTTTGGAGGAAATAGGAGATTCTTTTTTTTTTTTTTTCCCTCCTAGTATTTTTTTTCCCCCCAATGCTAAGGAGGTTTCTATAACTGCTTACAGAAACAAACAAACAAAAAAAGTCAGGTATTTAGCTCTGTCCTCTTCACACCATTGGGTGCACATCCCCCACGTGGTGAAAATACAGGCATTGACCAAGAGGCAATATTTGTCTGTCCACTCCCAAAATGAGACACCAGAACCTCTCTCCTGTGTCTCAGTGCATAAATACACTCCAGGCTAGCTGTGTTCTGTTCACTGGGCAGAAGCACCTGGATTTTTTAACTTTATCAGAAGTGCATAAGACCTTTCAGAACAGAGCAGATATGAAGCAGACTTAAAGCCAGTCAAAAGAATTGCAAACAGCTCCATGCCCAGCTTCAAAAACCTAATGGAAATATATCAGCCAGGTACAGGTGACTTGGGGACCACCTACCTTGTCCATCACAGTGTGTCCTGAGCTTTCTGCATGCTGGTAACATTGCACCAGCCACAGACAGAACAGGCGGCAGAAGGAATCAGGGAGCTTCCTCAAGAAATGCAGGAATGCAGCAGCATCCATCCTGCAATCATTTCAGCCCATCAAATCATTTATCTTCTGGTAATTGATGTTTGAGAAAGACTGTTCTTGAAAAACAGCTGTGATCCAGAGCCTTCTAAGCATTCTCAGTCTCTGGGTTCAGGGTCATGAGACAGTGCCTCTCGTTACACCAGGCTCCCTGCCAAGGCATCAACAGGGGACCAGTTAAGTGTAATTGCAAAGTGCTGGCCCAGCTGTTAGTAGATTTCTATGGCTTATGCCAGGGCTTGGACAGCAAGAATCATCCCTCCATGTACAACATAAAATAGCATTTTATAGGAGTGTGAGGACATATATTAGTGCCACTCCACAGCTCAAACACACCAAAAAATTATTGGCTTTCTTTGGACATAAATTCCAACCAAGTTGAAGCTCGCTCCCTCAGTAGGTGCTAATGATACACTTGGCTTTCTGGCTATGTTCTGGAATAAAAAGGAGTGTTATTCATTACCTACAATCAATGTATTCATTACATTATGTGGGACCTGGATGATTCTATTAAATTAAATTAATTATTAAATTTATTAATTAAATAAAAATGTGTTTATTGCAGAATTTAGCAAGTCAGATGGGTTTCTTATGTATATTAAATGCTCTTCCAAGATTCCTCTGTTCTTGCAGTGTCCATATGGACAGCAAACCTGAGGAATTGCTTACACAAGGATGTAGGTGAAAGACAGATCTTTAGCACTGTAGCTAACAGCCCACCACCTAAAATAACCCATGATCCTCATTAGATTGGACAGATTTACAGAGGTGAAGATGCCAAAGTAGCTTGTGGTACCTTGCTAATACCAAGCATGACACTGGAGAAATGCCTCACGTGTTGCCTGTTTCAGCAAGCAGAAACAGCAATTTGTTTTCCAGGTTGAGGAATGATGGAGATTAGAGGGGGACTTCAGTTGCCATGGTAATGATCTCAAAGTGGACAAAGGATATAAAATTAAATAAAGATGGTGAAATCAATTTTTCCTCTTGTTAACTATATTTAACAAAAAATTGCTGAATATGATTGCTACTAGATAAGGAATGACAGTTCTTTAGTCTGTTGGTCTAAATTCACTTCCAATACAGGCAGAAGCACTGAAAACAGCACTAGTGACAACTAAGAGAAAAAGAAAAGAGCCAAAATAACTGCTGTGTGTATATGGCTTACATAATAAAGAAAGATGTTGCAGATTTGTTACAGATATTTTTGCAACAGAGTGGAACATGACATATAAAGCAACAGCTGTACTGAATGCTGGACAGTTGTAGGGAAAAACTCATGTTGCCCTGACTCCTGACTGCCTTGAACAGGCACACTGACTGGGAGATGGGAACTGGGACCTCAGGTAGAACATTTCCTGGAAAAATTTGGGTTGCTCTACCCTGAATTTTTCACCCCATTCACCAGACAGCCCAGGCTCAAACACTGAGGAAAACCACAGCTATCTTTTTAACCCAGAGTTTAGAATATTCCTGGTTCAAATTTGCTGTCTCAGCACAAGACTTTAAAGTGGAGGTCTGCCATCACAACCAAGGTACTCTGGTGTGGGTAACCCTCGGTCCTTCCTGTTTATGGAAACAGGAACCAATGCCTGAAATTACTTGTTCAGGACTAGAAGACTGGGTTTTGTCCTGTGCATTAATCATTACTTCATAAAAAGCAAAAGATCCAACACGAGGGACAGAGTGCTTACAACATTTTTCTTCAGCTCCCTCAAGGGTGTTCTACTTCATTCCTGGTAGCTGGGGCAATGTCCTTGGGAAGATGTGCAGTTTCAGATTCCCTCAGGCAGAGGAGTCAGTCGAGCCTCAGGACTCCCACATCCCAGCCCCAGCCATCTATGTACTCATTACAGCCAGCATGTGCTGGGCTGTAATACCTGAGCCTAATCTTGCAAAGAACCTTTAGCTCCTCAAACAAAGCAGCTCTTTGTGGATGTCAAAGCATCAGCTCTTCCCGAAAGGTTAAACAGGGCCTTGACTCCTTCAATTACTTGGCTTGGAGACAATAAGCTTTTGCAGGCTAAGCAAAGCTCTGCACGTGAAAACAGCTGAGCTGACATGTATTTAGTATGTAGCCGGCTTCTCCACCCAGAGGCTTTGATCAATGTTCAGAGAGCAGGTAAAACACACAGCCCATGCCCAGATGCCAGTGGCAGTTCCAACAAGACACCCTGGCAGGAAAACCTCCTGATCGGATAAAAATGGGAGGTCTGTGATGCAAATAACGAGTGCCACACAAACACTCCCAATCTGCTGATCTAATGAACTCTGCTGAGGGATCCTCAGTGAGTTTTCCTCTTTGGTTTTACACCACAGGAGTAACACATTTTCTCCATTTTCAATGCCAAGACACTAAATCTTAGAGAAACTTGGTGAAAGCCACAGAGCAGATCTGTCATGCAGAACAGAACTTCAAACTTTCGGCTCCTAGTCATTGTTTCCCTGTGTTTTCCTCTCTTGGTCTTATTACTTCTTGGTGTACTGAGAGCAGGGACTCCTGTGAAGCTACTAGGAAATATGACTGGAGACCACGTTACTCCAGCCCCACCTGTCTAATCAAGTCCACCTCCTGTGTCCCTTGAGAGCACTGGAATGCACAGGGTGACCTTGGGGATGCAGAAAACCCTAAGAGAAGTCTTCCTAGGCATTGAATGGTCAGTCCTATTTCAGGTCATGCCTTTGTAATACAATGCCATCTTTAGGATTTGGAAAAACTGGGTGCAGACACTGGACAAAGAGAGAGGCACAAAAGGGACAGCAATACCAGCAAATAAAATGGTCTCAGGCCCATTCTCTGATCCTGAGGACAATGACCTGCCAGAACAGATCTGTCCAGTTCAGCTTTTTGCAGCAAGGTGGCAACATCCAAACCACTTAGTAAGACTGAGTTCAAGCTAATTCCCAAACTGTGGGATGAACATTGCCTGAAGTCCAAGCTACTTAGGTCCAAACCTATTCAGATCCAAACCACGCTAGGCACAGCAGCAGGTAAAGACTCCACAGACACCACGTGAGCTGCAGCAGCAAGCCTTCTTCATCAGAGGAGAGGGTGTCTAGTCCACCTCTGAGTGCACACACAGGCTGAGAACAGGGTCCTCTCTGCCAGAAAAAGGCATTTTCATTGCCAGGGTGTCTCACAACAGCACCCTCTTACTTGCAGCAGCCACCCCTGTGATCCTACTGCAGAAAGAATCCTCTACACCAGGACTGCCCAGCCTGCTATTCCCAAAGTCACACAGATTATAACACAGCAGTGCTGACTCTTCAAATCCTTATGGCTGAAGATGATCAGAGGTTGTTTGTATGGTCTTGTCCAGCATCAGAGCTTTGAAAATGGTCAGCTGCAGAAAACCAGCAGTCACCTGCACCCTGAAGAGTCAGTGACATCTTCAAATGGTGTAGCTGACAGCAAAGGCAGGGTTTGCTTGTGCTGTCACTGCTGGGGCAGTGATTTGTCTTTTCTGGCTAACGAAAAGCACCAAGTCAAGTTTTTCTGTAAAAAGAATTGTTGCAGCAACAACACAGCAATAACAACATTACAAGGAGAAAATCCAGGCAGGACAGATGTATCCAAAGGCTCAGAGTATCTTGGTAGAGATCAGGTGGAGAGCAAGTTAAAGCTGTGGTGGCAATTGGGATTGGATTGATATAAATATGAATAAATTGTATCAAAGCTACTAGAAGGGTACTGAAGAGCAGCCTATTTCTATTTCATAGAGGCCTATGAATCCAACTCAGCCAAATTAACAAACCAGACAGTGAACTACCCATCCAGACCAGAAGCTATCTTTAAACATACCAGGAGCTCTGTCTTGCCTTCAGACCATCCCAGATCTCTGGGGATGAGCATGAGGAGACAACAGGAAGTAAGGAAATGTACCATGAAAAATATAAAGCAGTCTATGAAGTTTAATCTTGTGGACTGGCAGTGGAAAAGAGACCATAAAAGAGCATAACCAAAGTGCACTGACAAAAAGGAAAGAGTCGACCTTGAAAAGATAAAAAGATTTAATGATGTTGTGAAAGTATCTGTAATTTATGATGTCATTCTTCTGCTTTATAGCATATGAATGAAAGTGAATAATTTTTTTGTTTTGACTTCCTATCTTTCTTAAAACCAATCTTCCTTAATTCTATTTGGCACATTCTTAAATAGAAAGGATAAGATCTGAGATTTTATCAAATTCTCTTTCAAAGTGTCAAGTATTTTACCCTCTGATATGAACCCAGCTGCTGTACAAGTAAAAATTGGTCGCATACAGTGACAAAGAAAGGCAAAACCCCATGTCTATTTTCAAATTTCTTCACTGATGTAGTAGCATGCTTTGAAGACTGGTTTAGAATATGACTTAAGCAAAACCATGTTCAAATTGATTTCAAAAACCCCATCAATTTGACAGTATCAACAGGCTTTAAACTGTGGTAGTTAAATCAGCACAAAACTGCCTGTGGAAGATGCTTCAGAGTTCCTATTAAAAACGTCCCCGGTTTATCAGCAAACTTCTGACATATGCATGTAGAAGAGCCCTTGAAAACATGGGTTTAAGCAAGCTAAAGCAGAACAGTTAACAACTAAGAGCCACTCCCTAACTACTAACTGCAAAACCAGTTCCCTTTAGAAAGAGGAGGAGCATTTTCAGAAGAGACAGCCTCTCCCAGCTGGCCATCTCTCTCTGAGACTGTGTTGGCAAATTTGTGCCACTTGTGTTCCTCAAAGAGCAGCAGAGGCTGCTACAGATGGGCTGGCTACCTGGGACATCAAACTGCCTGCTGGAGCAGCTAAGGGGGGTAACCCATAATGCTGGATGGAGCTGATGACTGGGCAGCTAAAGCACCTGAAAAGTCTGTCAAGATTCAGTGAACTACACCCACCACTTCATTCACATGGACAGGCCAAGTCCAAATCTTCAGTTAAAATGTTTGCATTTATGGAGGTCTCTTATCTTATTTAATCAGTTCCTAGGAAGTTTCAGAAGAAACTCAAATTTATAAGCTGATGTCTTCACACTCTGCAGAACAGCTACCTTGTAAAGTGCACCAACAGTTTTGACTGGCTGAGAATATGGCCTTGTAGATGTCCAGTGCTGATCCCAAGGATTCCATGATCTCTCAGCCAAAGTTGCTTATCCACTTTCCATTCTGGCACTTTGCTCTGAGATCCAGCCATGTCTCTGCAGCAAAGCCTTTCCCACCCCAATTTGGTCAGGACTGTTTTACTGAATGGGACAGAGGTCCCTGCTTAAAAACACCTTCCACTGATTGAAAACATAGATGAGAAAATCCCGATCAAAACCACTAACTGTGAAATTCCAGTGTCATCTGAGACTATCAGATAATTCTCTGAGGTGTCCTCACCTTCTCTCCATGTCCTCAGGGTGGAGCAAAGAGAGTGGAGACAAACCAGCCAACTGGTCTCCTTCTGGACATCTGTTCCTGAGAGCAATCTGACCCTAAATGGGTGTTTTTAAACAGATTACCAAGTGCTGTGCCTCTCTGCCAGTGATGGCCATGGTGCAGGACATGGTGCAGAACTGTCACAGCAGCCTTGTGCCCACCATGAGAATGGGCTTTTCCTCATGGGCAAATTTGCCTACACACAGATCACTGAGAGTTATACACAGCAGGGTAAAATCTCTCCTTGTTTTTAGGCTGAATGCTTTAAAAATCACTCCAACTACAAAAAGCTGAATTTTGTGTGTCTGTAAGAGATACCTCGAGAAAAATAAAAACCCACATCAAACTTGGAAGCCTTCTGCCACTGTGACACATTTACCACCACCATCAAACAGGACCCCAAGCTGCCATAGCCTATCAGCTTCTCACATTTGTTACTTGTTAAAGTCTTACAAACATTTTCTTCACAATTAAGCCACAATACAAAACTTTTTCTCTTCTGAAACAGGGAATTGCTCCTGTTCCTAAAGTCGAATAAAATGAAGCAGATTTTAAGTGACCTTCAAAATCACACAGGAAAGTGAAGGTAAGAAGTTGTTCACTTTTACAGTCCAGTGTCTAACTGTAAGACCATCCTTCCTTCCAGACACTGCTTTAATGGGAAGCTGAGATAATGAAGAGGTTTCCAGTGCTGCTGTGTCCCACTGTTGTCTGCTCTGCAGGGCAAGGAAGAACCACTGTTATTCTGCACTGGGCAATGCCCATGCATCCATCTCTGCAGTGGAAACACTGCTAGCATCAGCACCCACAGCCAAGGACACTGCTGATGAGATGCCACATTGAAACGGATGCCCAGGGTGTTTGTGATCAGCAGAGTTGTAGATCTCTGCACCAGGTACCAGTCCAATGCAGAGTTTATAGTCTTCAGCTGCCCACATCATGGCTTACTCCCATTCTTGAATCCCAGCTGCTTTGTAGTTCAGTGTGGCAATCTTTTTTCTTATGTGGGGTAAAAGAGGGACACAGAGAAATGTCCTTTGCAACACACCACATGAATGGACACTCTCTGCCTCTACCAGGACCTTCCTCAATTGACTTAATTGATTTAAACTACATCCTACACCAACTAAAGATACATGAAGCCCCTGTCTGCTGCCATAGCCCTAGGAGGAGGAATGCTCTGGAGACTCCAGGATGAGAAGCAAAAACACTAAAAAATTCTGTGCCTGGATGCACATTCAGAGCATCTTTTTGCAGACCTTCACTGGGGTGCCAGGACTGTCCCAGGTGGGCTTGTGACCCCTTGCACATTTGAGCTCACACAGGTAAAATTCCTGCTGCCTTCCAGCGGTGTCTGCATTTTTACAGCGTGCAAAACAAACAGATCCCCACTGGAATGAAGAGGCCTTTCTGCCAAAAGGCTCAATCACAGGAGCAGCCTCACGGGCCTTGCGGGGGCCGATCCGATGAGTAAGGACTATTCCCATGAGTAAGACCCATGGGACTGGACGCAGCTTGTCATTCGTTTTTCAAGTGCGTGCAGGCCTGCTAAAGCTGACCTATAAATTGGGAAAGAACACAAACATTAATGGGTACACTGTCCTTTCTTCTAAGGCAAATCCTGGGATGCCTGAGGCAGTCTTCTTTCCCATCAAATTTCCCTGTTTCTCCAGGAAGTTGCAAACTTGGGGTTTGTGGCCCTTGATTGAAATGAAAATATAATCTGACAATTTAGAAGAGCCCACCAATTTCTCAAACACCCTCTGCTCTCCTTGCTTTAACTGGAGTCCCTCCAATGCAGTAGTCAGCATGCTAAAGCCCTAGCACATACTTAGAAACACTCTGCTTTAAAAAAATGCATGCGAAAGTGTTTGCATGGTGAGAAGGGCCAGAGCAGGGGCTGCAGGCAGGCAACACCACTGGCTTTCCTCTGTTGAGATATTCCCCTCCATTTTTTGGAGTGAGAGCTGACCTCTTGTCAGAGCTCTTTGGATGAATTAATCACTTTTCCTTTACAAATGTTTTTACTGATTCTAGAGCTACTGAATAAACTCAGAGAATGAGAGTTTGCTGGAGGCAGGTGTGTAATTCACCTTCCCTGCTCTTTCAATAACTCATTCCCACAAGTACATTTACAGTAACATATGAGCACTGTGTGTGAGCAGAAACACAATTGTGGCTTCTGCAGTGTCAGCAGCACCAAATGTGAATGAAAAACAAACAAAAGCATGTTGCCAATGCTGGTTGAGCAGGGAATGCCCTAAGATTGGAGCCACTGGAATTTGCCATGTATTAAACCATGGTGAATATGTTTGCATTCTTCCTACATCTCTTTGATTGCTATTCTTAGATTTGTTATCACCAATTAGCATATGCATTCAATATTATCATCATATTACCAGCATATTATCAACTTCTGGTTGTACACACAATCATTTAATTTCCTGATCTCCCTGAAACACCTTCTGCTACATGGCTGACACAGAACAAAACCAAAGAGGGAGAAGATCAGTGAGGACACTGACCTAGTAAAAGGTTTGCTGAAGCCAGCCTGTTTAGGAGGGATTACTACAATGTGCTGATTAAAGAGATTATGATTATCTCTTTCTAAGAGATTTATCTGCTGCAATTGTGTGTACATAAATGCTCCTCTGCAAGCAGCTAGAGGAAAAGCTATAGTCAGATAGTACCAGATCCACAACCAAAGTATTTGGGATAAGTAATAGAAAATCTCTTAGGAAGCGAAGAATATCTTGCCAGATGCCACTGAATCTTGGCTGGGCAACATTTCATCTGACAAAGCCAGTGCCCAATCTCCATCTGGCAAGAACTGGCAAAACTCCAGCAATTGGCTGAAGAGCTGGCCTATATTCAGCAGAAATCCCATCTTTCCCTTCTGCTTCCGAAATACACCAGGCAGAAAGTCAAGAAACCTAACAAAGAGTCAGAAGTGAGCTAATGCCTCATGTGGGTCAAGGTGGACTGCCATAAATCAGCTTTCAGATCAAGCTTTGAGAAACCCACTAGGGATATAATGATGCAAGATGCCACGCACACCACATGGCTGTGTTAGGTCACAGCCAATCTGTAATGCTGCAGATGTGAAAAAGGGGGGAAATCCAGACCCACACCTTTAACAGAATTATTAGCCCATGTATCTCAAAAGAACAATTTGCTCCATGCTGACCCTGAGAGGGCAGAAGGGCCACCCCAAGTGATGGGGATGCAGGCAGCCAGGGCAGAGATTCTGGCAGTGGCTGCCTTGTTCCATGCTGCCCTGACAGAACAGCTGCAGCTCCATGACGCAAGTTCCTCCAGCAAAGCTTTCCCTGTGAGCAGGACTCTTTCCCAGTTGATTGGTACTCTTGGAGTTGTTGGTGATGGAACTGCTTAAATTGGGATGTTGCAAAAACTGGGACTTCAGAGCAGACCCGTGACAGCCAGTTGTTTGTGATCATCTTTTCTGGCATTGCTACATGCAAAAGGTCTCTTTTAACTCCAGGCTCTGGCAGAACAGCTCTAACAAATTTTGCCACAGTGGTTTAAGGCATCCTCTTTATCTTGCAGCACATCCAGACAGATGGGGCTCACAAGAGCACCCCAGCTACCCAGCCCATGCACAAAGGATTGGCCTGTCACACACAAGCACTCAGACCAGCTAAAGGCACCCACACACTCTGCCACCATGTCACCTCATCCATTGCCTGACAGTCTAGGGGGATGACAATGGGGAGAATGGTGTTGCAAAATGATTTAGTAACAAAAATCACCCTGGCCAAGCCCAGAGCTGCAGTGCACACTGCTTGCTGATGGAGGTATGGCAACATGGTTTTTGTAGTGCCCCCAGCTCCTGGAGGGTCACACCAGGGAGGGGTTGCCCACAACACAGGTCACTGACAGCCCGAGAAGCAGCTGCTACATTCATTATGAAAGAGAAGCAGACAGACAGACAGAGGAAATGTCAGTGATTATCTTCAGTGCAGCATTCCAGTTCAAACCTCAGGACAGATGGAAAGACAGATCTTAGGTCCTCACAGTTTCTAGACCTTGCTCCTATGCCTGTGTCTTTTATCTTCAATAAAGATAAAAGCCTCTCTTCCCTGGGTAGCCCTACCCAACTTTCCCAAGGACAAGCTCCTCTTAGGCTGTGTTTCTTGCTGGCAAGACTGGTTCTATTCTAGCCTTGATCTGAGCACTGGGACACAAGTCAGGTAAGGTGGTTTCAGACATAATCCTCCCATCATCACTGATTTTCCTGTCTGCTTGCACTAACTGGTGGCAAGTCTCAGGTTTAGATGACCTCCACCACAGAGGGAATCCATGGTCACCTTTCCCTCTCCAGACCCTTGCAACACTCCCTACACTTTGGACATCTGGGTCCTCAGAGCAAACATCACAGTAAATCCAGCTTCTTCCTGCTTCCATGCTTGCCCAAATGTGTTCTCCAGAAGACTGAGCTGTAGTACTTTCTTTTCCTTCTGCTTGCACTGGTACAAAACAGATCGACATCTGCTAGCATGCTTTGTGATAAAAGGAGACCCTTGCAATAAGAGTTTCTATCACTGGATGCAGAATTTTAGCAGAATGAGAAAAAACAAATTATTGACACTCTTCTGCTTCTCTCCATGCTCCTGCTGGGGCCATACCCAAATTACTCCCATCTGCCACCCTGCTTCAAATTAAAAGCAGCAGTAATCCATAGATCCTTGCAACTATGATTAATTCTATCTCAGAGGGAAGAAAACCTCAGAATTCAATGAAGAAGTTACCACATACAAAAGAGATGTTGCCAAATAGTGGTCTGCTTTTATTTTATTAGAACTATAACACTGAAATTAGTTACTAATGTTTTGAGGTCTGCCTTTGATCTTAATAATATATGTGGTGAGAATTGGACAAATTGGTAATTGTCTCCAGCTGGAGAAAAAGCAGTTGGAGGAGAAGCCATTTCAGGATCCTCTGTAGCTGCTTAAGTAAATCCCAGGATTAGGAACATGCAAATTTTACGGGGGGAGGGAAGAGAGAAGGGACTTGCAGTGCTGAACAGAAAAATGAACAAAAATTATTGTAGGTGGGCTAGGAACTGAAAATGCTTGATTTTAATTGATATCAAGAAAATGGAAAATTCAGTTTTTCCCTGTTCTGTCTGCAGTGAAAGCCAAAGGCTGGTTCACAGGTGCAGCTGACAAACCTATCCAAAAGTTTTGTCATAGCTAGGACAAAGAGAAAGAAGAGATATAACAGAGAATTGGTTCTGGAAGTCTCCTCTGCTGTATGTATGGGTATGGATGAGTAAGGCTTCACAATGGGATGTTTGAACCATAGTTTGAAGCTTGTTTTCTTCTGCAATCCAAGCTGAAATTCTGTGTAAAGGACACCTATCCTGCTTGCTGAGCAAGGCGAGCCCTATCCCCAAAATGTCTTGCTCCTCAGGGCTGTAGACGTGAAGGCTTCTCTAGTCAGCTTGTGCAAGAGACAACAGTTTTGTGGCCTGTTGTGAGTGGCGCTCGAATCCTTCAAGAGTCCTGCCTAAAAAATCTGGGGAATTCAGGTCAGAGTTTAAACAGGTCAAAATTACACTTTTAAACAGAAAAAAAAAAAAAATCAAAGTACTTTTCAAACAGCAGAGATTACATCCTGTCAAGCTCTATTTTCCAGCAGGATGACAGAAATACTACCTTCAAGACTACTAGCAGTAAGACTGGCATTCTTCCAATCAGATTTTATTCCACAAACACATCCTTTATGGTCTAATTTTTTGCTCTGTGGCTGCATTTCATAGAATTATAGAATAGTTCAGGTTGGAAGGAACCTCTGGATCACCTAGTTCCAAGAGACCTTCCATCAGACAGGGTTGTTTAAAGCCTCATCCATTTAATGAATAAAAAATAGCAAATATAAACAAATGAAAGAAACATACTCTCTAATCACTTCAGATGTTATCAGCAACTGTTTAAAAGAAGCTGGAGATATTTTCATTTGTTGCTCTGGTTTCAAAAACATAAGGGAAAGATCTTGTATAGGAAAAGGGGAGAACTTACAGAAGCAGAAGGCATTTGTGGACTGCAGGGAGATGTTCTCCATTTTTATTTGTAGAACATACCTTAATGGAACTACACTGCAGTGGTTTTACTTGTGGTTCACAGATTGGGTGTTACTCATATGTGGTAGATATTATGAGGCTGACTTGGGCAGGAGCCATCAAACCCTTCAGACTGCTCAGCCTCGTAACATACATGATATGGCCATGGAAAGCATCTTCAGATTTCTTCACAGTACCTAGTCAGAGCCTGGAAGCTGTTTTGTTTCTGAGGAGAGATTTCCAGGCTTGGATATTTGTGGTTAGAAGCAGCTCCAGTCTTCCAGACTTCAGGCTGATGACTGCTATCTAAAGTTAGAGGTTCAGCAACTTTTCTGGCAATAGTACTTGTCTGTTAATAACAAAAGAACTCAGAGTAAGACCCTGGGAAAGAAAAAAAAAAAAAAAAGAAAAAAAAAAAAAAACCCCACAAAAAAGCTTGTAGTTAATATAAATCTTCAGGTATTTTTAAAGAGGACATAAGGGAATATGCACTAATTCACTGTTTGCTTATACCTTTCTTTGCATGATGTGATTTGCAAATGCTAGTTTTTGCTCTGCTCTTTGAATTCTTTGTGACCTCAATTCATCTCTGTAACTGCAAGTATATAATTCTTGATTTTTATTTTGTGTTTTGTTCCCAGCTCTTCAAGTCCCTTGCTGTCCATTTTCAGTGGTATCTACAAGGATTGGGGCAGAGAGAGCAGAAAGGAGACTCAAGTCTGTAGTAACTTCCCCAATCCATTGTTCTTGAAGAATGTGTATTCTGAAATGCATGAGCATCAGCACCTGCACCCTGCACCTCGCTACAGAGCCCTGTGGGTTGGCTTACAGTCCAAAACCACAATCTTACCAAAAGAAGAAACAAAGAGCAGGGATGACACTGGTATCTGTCCTGTAAGCCCATTCATGTTCTGCCCTGTTTGCCACGGAAAGCTCATGGGCCAGGTGTGTTGTGAAACTGCTCCTTAGATGTTTCACCTGGACCATCACCATTTCCGCTGTGATGTTATAACAGCTCATTCCTACAGGCTCAATGGTTGCAATTTGTTTCTCATGAAGCTTGGAAGAACCTCATTCTGCCCCTTGCACTCTCCTTTGGGCAGGCTGCCAGTAACACACCAGACTGACACAGTGTTGGCTCCAGGAGCCTCAGACCCTGCTTCTAGTTCAGCCGGGCCTTGGAGCCACATCCCCACAGATACCAATTACTTTTTTTAATATTCCTCTCCTCTCATTTCTGATAATTTTGGACTATTCAGCTGAATGCTGAATCAATGGTTTCAGACAGCTTTGTCCAAGATCTTTTCTGAACACCAGTAAAGCACCGACAGCTCACTCTTGTGACCCTGCAGCTGACTGGATTTTCCTGCCTGCCTCTATTACTTTGCAGAGCTGATGTGCCACTGCCATGTCACATCATGCCATGCTGACAGCTGTCACTTTGTTTTCTGTTCAGGTTTACTGAATTGTCCTACAGCTCTGTGCAGCCTTCTTTATTTTTTACTTTCCTGGGTGATTGTCTTTCCAAATCAGTTACAAATATATGGAAGTGCACAGCACTTGAGAACACCCACGCTCCCCTTTTCCTGTCAGAGAAATTGTCTATTGACTGCCACCCCTTCTTTCCTGTCTATAACAATTCATGAACCCACAGGAGGACATCTCCTCTTACCCCCTGAGAACTGATAGAAACCAAGCCTATTTTCCAAGCAAAAGGCAAGATACAGTATTAAGAGCTTTTCAGAAAGCCAAGTACTTTGTATTGTTGGGATATTTATGGATATCCCAAACATGGGACACCTTCTGTACAAGGAGTTACCAAATAGTTCAGCACTTAGTCTGGAAAAGAGACAACTGGAAAGAGTCATGAAAGAAGTCTGCAAAATCAAAAGCATTGTCACAAAGAGGATGAGAAGCAAACAGCTGCCTCACTGTTTCCTCAAAGCCAACAGCTGGAATGAAGCCATGGAGTCAGGCACAGCATTATCAGCAGGAACTGTCACACCACACAGTGGCAGTAGATGTTGTGGAAGCAAGAATCTACAGGCTTCAAGGGGAAGCTGGAAAAGTACACAGAAACCATTTCCAGCTAAGGCTGTTCCCAAGCTAAATGGTGCTGGTAGCTGGTTGAGTAATAGGCAGAAGGTGCTGCTGTAGGAACACGTCATAGGTCCAAGTCAACATGGGCTACACCAAAACTATGCATTGCTCAAAGAAAAGTCACATGAAAGAAAAAAACATCTCATCTGAGGTTGCAGATGTTCACAGCATTTTTGCCTCTCCCCAGGTGCTCTGTCAGTTTACAATCCCATTGCCCTCATCTAATCCTACAACCATGGAAAAAACCTCCACAGTCACCTTCAGATGCTGAAGCTGTCCTCTGGGGGAAACTATAAAGCCTTCTACACATAAAGCCCAACTAAAAAAGGCATTTAAGACCTAACTTATTCCTGATTATGGCTCCAGTCATCTTTGTGAGCAGGATCAAGAGTTTCAAGGGCACAAACCACACTAAAGTAGACTCTACTGGTCTTCTTTAGCTCAGAAGTAAATTGGAAGAAAAAACCCCAGTGTATTGTTCTGATTCTTTATAAATATTTCTTAAAGATTCTCTTTTAATCCTCACTAGTTGTATCTTCCAGAGAAAAGGATGTCTTTGGTTTAAATCATTAGCAACAGCAACTAGGGACAGGGATGTTTTTACAAATAGAGTCTCTAATTATATCATCAATTTCAGAGCAGGGAATGCACCTTTTCCCCTACCTTCTGTTTAAGGCAGAATTTATTTGCATTTAGCCACCTTCCTGGTGTGTGGTGTGCCATACTGTCAGGAAATCAAAGATGTAAACAGTTTTGTCCATCAGAGCAGACCAAAATTTCAGCTCCTTCTACAGCAATTAGAACAATTCTCTGGCAGGAATGGTCTGTGGATTTGAAAACTTTCACTTTCTAGAATCATTGGATCATGGAATAGTTTGGGTTGAAAGGCTCCTTTAAAGGTAACCTAGTCCAACTCTCTGCCACAATCCCGGGACATCTTCAACTAGATCAGGTTGTTCAGAGCCCCATCCAACACGACCTTGAATGATTCCAAAGATGGGGCATCCACCACCTCTCTGGGCAACCTATGTCAGTGTTCTATCACACTCATTGTAAATAACTTCCTTATATATGATCTAAATCAACCCTCTTTCTGTTTAAAAACATTACTCCTTGTCCTATTTCCACAGGCCCTGTTAAAATGTTTGTCCCCGTCTTTGTGCCTCTGCCCCACCTTGTTCTTCTGAGACACTGTGCTCATTTCACCTCTTCTTTCTGATTTTGGGAGCCACCACAGCACATACATTGGGAACGTGTGTGAAGTGATGGAACAGCAGAAATCTTACACAGCTTTCAGTGTTTTCCTGCATCTTCATTCCCCTTTAGGAAATTATTTGGCAAGCAGGAAGTGGGTTTGTGAAAGGCATGCAGCAGATCTGATTTCTCAAGGGGAGCATCCTGCCAGGCTTTGGAAGCAGAGCAGAAACCATGGTCTGCTCTGCCCAGCCACCATTAGGGGCCAGGGCAGCAGCTCTGAGAGCCAGAGAGTTCTAACACTTACACAGCCACTTCCAAGCATGACAGACTCCTTCCCCTCAACAGCCCCCAAACTGACAGGCAACCAGTAAGCTAGGCAGTACGTTGTCACTGTCACAATAAATATACAGCCAACATCATCTCACCACAGGTAAAGCTCCTCCAATGCCAGCAAGAGTGTGCCTTGCTCCAAAGCAGCTGGGTCATTGTTTTTAGAAGCTGTGTAGATGGAAAAGACAAAATCTGCAGGTGGAACAAAAGCCCGAAGAAAATGGATTGAAAAAACTATTCAGTAACAGTTCAAAGCCTGTATGTGGGATGAAAGCTGGTTTATGCTTGATAATTCTAAGAAATGATTCAGTAATAGTTCATCCTGTACAATGGGTTCTCTGTAATGAATGCAAACAGCATCCATGAGAGCCAATAAAAATTATGTACCAGTCATTGAGATTAGCTCTCTCTGCCTTTGGGTAGTTACGTACGCAAGTAAGAACGTCCAATTGAGAGAAAATGATCACATGCTAGTTTAGTTCCCCCGAGATACAGGTCTGTTGTTGAGGGATTTGGAGCACGGCACCACAGCTCGCTCACATGTTATCACTGCTTCTCCAGTAAAAACACATGAGATCCCATTGACGTAACAAAATTTCCCTCCTTCAATGCTTGAAATCCACATGCAAAACAGTTTTCAAAGAAAATTAAATTGCTTTCAAATTTCTTGCTTTTATCTGATTCAGAAACTGACTGAAGTACCCCAGAATAGTTACTGTCCCTTGTGAATTTATGTCCTTCCGCCTTAGGGCTTAGTACACCTTACTCTGAATGCAGTGGCCAACTTTACTTTTATAGACCCTTAATATTTATAGAAGAAAGTTGAATTTCCTATGGAAAGTTTTGATTCTATTCCTTTTCAGCTTGGTGGTGAGGAACACTGCCTAGGATCCACTGGGAGCCTGTGGTACCTTGCTGAAATACTGAAGATATTTCTAGATACACCAGCTTTAAAAAGCACTGACATACAGAAGGCTTTCAAGAAAGAGCAGGAAGATTGTTCAGAGAATGCATAGTAGAGGGAAGGTTGGAGGCACGGATGCTGCCAAAATCTTAGGACAGCCTTGTCCTGGGGATTTCTGAGCTGTGTTCAGAGATTCGAGCACACCTGAACTCTGAGCAAGCCTGCAGGCCAGTCTCAATTCTTGTCTTAGCCAAGAAGCAGAAAATTTGACCTGTGGGAATAACACAAGCTCATAAATTAGAAGTTGGTTGGCTGTTTAAGTACCTTACGCAGGAACAGCTCCTTAAGCCCATCTAGTTCTGCCTGTTTTGTGTCTTGAAGTTAGTTGTATAGATGCCCTAAAATGCATTACTCAGTACTCAGCTAGATGAAATGATACGTGAAGTACGCCAGAAGTAGAGACGTCCCAAACTCAGAAGCTCCAAAGCTTCCTTGATTAAGAAATCATTTCCACTTAGCTCCTATCTGTTGTCACCAAATTCTCACTACACTAGGGAAAACCAGCATTGATAATAATTTTCCTTCCTACTATTTCTACTTAGTGCAGCAATTGTTTTGCTGTCAAAACTTACCAGCTAAAGACAGACTGAAAAAATGAAGAGGTTATCTATCAGTGGCAGGTTGACTCTGGCTGGACACCAGGTGCCCTAAAGCTCCTCTCTC
>VWYP01019108.1:306073-365343 GCA_013400435.1 Pycnonotus jocosus | reverse complement strand
ATGTTTGAAAGAGTTTACATTACTATTTCTACCTGACCAGCTGTACCAGCCTTGCCATGCCGGCTGGAGGAATCCAGTTTTTAAAAGACCCTGAAGTGCAAGAAACCACATCAGGTCAGAACAGGACTGCACCTTTTAGGGGAAAATGGCAATAAAATTAAACACTGAAAGTTTTCACTGAAAACCCCAAATCAGAGCAGATTAGTTTCAGCTCTTGAAAATTTGACATTTACACTGATAAGTTTTTTGGGGTTTTTTGTTTGTTTNGTCACCAAATTCTCACTACACTAGGGAAAACCAGCATTGATAATAATTTTCCTTCCTACTATTTCTACTTAGTGCAGAAATTGTTTTGCTGTCAAAACTTACCAGCTAAAGACACACTGAAAAAATGAAGAGGTTGTCTATCAGTGGCAGGTTGACTCTGGCTGGACACCAGATGCCCTAAAGCACCTCTCTCACTGCCCTCCTCAGCTGGACAGGGAGGAGAAAATATGACAAGGTGTCAAAAACATGCGTACATAGGAGGAAGGGAAGATAAAAAAGGTACAGACAGCCCAGCACTTTAGCCCTTGTGATTAGATAGTGCCCAANGCCATGCCGGCTGGAGGAATCCAGTTTTTAAAAGACCCTGAAGTGCAAGAAACCACATCAGGTCAGAACAGGACTGCACCTTTTAGGGGAAAATGGCAATAAAATTAAACACTGAAAGTTTTCACTGAAAACCCCAAATCAGAGCAGATTAGTTTCAGCTCTTGAAAATTTGACATTTACACTGATAAGTTTTTTGGGGTTTTTTGTTTGTTTGTTTGTTTTTTAATTGGAAAACGTTTTAAAAGAAACATTTGGCCAAATAACAAGTGATTTTCCACACCTCCTCTTTCCCTTTCTTTCCAGTTGCTTTACTTACTGCCTTACTAAACAGTGACTTTTTCTAAGTTATTTCTTTCTATGAGAAATTCCTTCAGTTTCATGGGAAGTGGTCTCTTTGAAGGAAAGCTCTGATTCCCCACATCTTCAGAAGCAAGGGAAAACAGTATGTCATAACTGACACTAGAGGTCAATTACTTTTCTGTGATTAAGAGGAAGCATGTAAACATCACTAGAGGCCAAGGCAGATATCCACTTTTGAGCATTACCTTCTAGAAATCATTTCAGTAGACATCGTGTACACATCTTAAAGAAGGGAGAGATCCTCAGGAGGGAAGGAGCCACCTGCCTTGACTGTTTGGTCATTTCATCCTGTAGCACCCTGAGGCACAGTGTTCTCTCTACTTAGGAGTAAATCCTCCTTACTTTGGTCACATTATATATCCAGCATATTCTGGCAGCCCTGCCCTCCCATCTGTCCCAAATACCATCACCAAAGCAAGCTTTCATCCCCACCACTCCAGGGGACGACAAGCATTTCTTGAATACCTGACACAGCCTTGTGCCTCACCTCTGCCCTGGAGAAACTTCCATCTTCCAGTTTTTAACTCGAATCTTTCATGGTTTGGGAGACGGAGTACAGGAATAAAGGATCCTCACCCTCAAATT
This sequence comes from Pycnonotus jocosus, assembly GCA_013400435.1. Classification (NCBI taxonomy): domain Eukaryota; kingdom Metazoa; phylum Chordata; class Aves; order Passeriformes; family Pycnonotidae; genus Pycnonotus; species Pycnonotus jocosus. Next base: position 363,804 of record VWYP01019108.1, on the reverse strand, counting down.
CTGCTGGAATAACTGCCTCTAAAATTACCAACCATTCTAAATGTCTTCCCTTACTGGGTAACTTGCAGATCAGTGACACCAGTCTACAACCACAGGCACATGAGAGATATTACACAACGCTCCTGGTTCTGTCTATACTTGTAAACTGAACAGTGTCAGGCCCCGTCCTAAAAACTGGAGAATGATCATCTACACTCTTCTTCTAGTGATACTTAAATTGCAGCAATGCAGTTACCATGACACTGTGCAAAAATGATTTGTTGAAACCTGTAAAAATAATCTCTGATATCTCTGATACTTATTTGCTGTGGAGATCTATTTAAAACATTGCCTCATTTTCAGTGCAACAGTGTCATAGTCCCATTGGGCAATCTACAATTTACATCTGGGAAAGGAGAAAAACAAAGTACTTATGATGAAACTTCCCTTTTGATTCAGTTTACAAGAATATTTGCAGAACCCCAACAGGCAAGATAATTACTTTTCACAACACTGTCATTTGCATAAGATTAAACCCTCACAGGTATGCATGTGGTCTTTTATGACCCATGCTCTGTGCACTCCACTTGTGGCAATATTATAAAGGTTAAAAACCAGAAGAAAATACATCTACAGAAGAAATGCTGGTAAATGGAAATGACATAATATTCATGACTGAAATCAGAAAATGTATCATTTGGATGCTTTTGAATGCTAAACATTTTGTGTAATTGTACATAATGTCACTGCATGTATGTAACTGTACATTGCAATTATACTAATGCTGCAGGTAAAATTTTCTAAAAAATATAAAATACACCGATCTCAGTCAAAACACCCAGACCTTAGTGAAGGAGAGCTAGCACAGCAGTACAGATACACACAGAGCAGAAGTGGACTGTGGGGGGTTTAAAGCAACCCTGTACTGCCTATTGCCAGTAACATGTACAGGAGTGTGCACCAGCTCTCTGAATCCCCTCTGGTGCCACAGCTCTGCATCTCCAGGCTCACACAAACCCTTTCTGCTTAAGATGTGCCCACACACAGTCAGTCTACTACTACCATTTTAGTGCTCATTCTCAAATCTGTGCTGTATCTGTATAAATTTGTACCAGAGATCCTGATATTAACATAAAAATTGGAGTGTAAAGAAAGGCACTACAGAAGAAAGAGCCAGATGTTCAAACGAGATAATAAGAGAGAGAGAGAATGCAGCTTTGGCAGAAACTGCTGTAGGGAAAGGTGGTTCCAGGAATTGGGAGCATAAATTCTGATTAGGGCTGGGCTGGTATTTCCCACTTCAACTGCCTAGTTTTCTAATGAGGAAATGGAATTTTTACTTTTATCCCCACTCAATGAAGATTTAACTGGGAACAAGGAATTGCCTTCATAGGTAAACTGACCCAAATCTCAGCATAAAGCCACTGAATGAGAGCATTTCAACTTGTACCTGATCTTACTGCAAAATTATTGTCCTTCAACTTTAATTATATAGAGCTATCAAAGAAAGTTCAGAACTCAATTCTTTACAAAGAGTATGATAAAAATTACTCCTTTCTGAACATGCCCAGGGTGGATCTTCTCTTCTTGGATACACTCCATAGTCTAAAACACTAAGCAGAGAACAGAAGACAGAGATCCTGAAAAACAGCATCAGGGAGACACATTTCGGAATTCACACTAATATGGATGGTTTGGTCATTGTGTTTTTCACTTACTTGTACAAAAACCCACTTATTTTAGCTGTGCTGATACATGAGAGCACACTAGTCTGTATCAGGGGATACTCACAAGTATTTTGTATGGAAATGCCACTTACAGGAAAACACAAAGTAATGTGTCAATAGAAATTTGCAACTTTATCAATAGAAATTTGCACCTAGGGCCCATGTGGATTAAGGATCTGAGCCAAAAAACAAAGAGAGACACTAATTTGATCACAGGGCTGGAACACGTCTTAGGAAGACAGGCTGAGAATTGGGGTTGGTCAGCCTGGAGAGAGAGGGGTTGGGGTGACTTCAGAGCACCTTCCAATAGAAGAGAAATTTCAAGAGAGGTGAGAGGGACTTTGCACATGGACATATAGCGAACGTAGAGATAGGACAAGGGAGAATGGCCTTAGGTTAGATATTAGGAAGAAATTCTTTACTGTGAGGGTGGTGAGGCAGGTGGCACAAGTGGCCCAGAGCATATGTGGATACTCCCTGGCAGTGTTCAGGGCCAGGTTGGGTGGGGCTCTGAGCAACCTGGTTTAGTAGAAGGTTCTCTGCCCATGGCAGGGGGCTTGGAACTAGATCATCTTTAAAGTTCCTTCCACCCCAAATCAATCTATGATTCTGTGACCTACAGATCCTTTAAAATTCAGTAATTCCTTTTCTTCCAGTTGTGTATACTGTAAGTGGTGCTAAATCTGATTATTTTCTCCAGGTTTTACTATAAACTGTTCATTTTGGTGACAGGACTATTTCATGTTCAACACAAAGAGTCAGTTGTTGAGTAAAATGGGCTTTGAAACACAGAGATAATGATCAGAAGGTAAAATGTATTAATAGATTTATGTGCTTTCATTCAGTTTAAAATCCCCATACTTCTCAAGATCAGACAAAATATATTAGCTATGGACACATGCCAAAAGAAGTAATCTTTAAGAAAGAGATAAAAAGATAAAACTAGTGAGTGATTCAGTGGAAGGATGAGACAAAGGGGGAAAATCACTCCAGTTAATTAATGGTACACATTTCCTCCTTATGCCCTACAACATTCATAGAGTAATCAGGCTGGAGAGGTCCTCTAAAGTTCATTAAACATTCCTCTTCCTCAGGGAAGGCTCCACTACACCTGAAAGTACACAGACATCTGTACCTGCAGATGTTTAATCCAACATCACAAGTCTTTTTGTGGACATTGTACAACGTCCCCAGGCAAGGAGCAGCACTGGTTCACTGTACTCCTGCATCTGAAATATGGTCCTTTCTTCCTGGAATTAAATTACATTTCCCATTTTCAAACCTGGAAATATGAAGACTACAAATATAAAAGGCTGCTGCGAAACAAGATGGAGCAATCTGAAAACAGTTCCATCCTCCCTCACAACTCCTGAAACTTGACATCTCAAACCTGCTTTAAGCTCCATGCATAAACCCCACAAGTACAAAAATGTACATATACATTCTACACACACTTGCTATGTATGTAGAATAATATTTCAAAACCACATTTCTTTTGTTCAGATACTAAAAACCAGCAGTGTGGGGTACATTAAATTTTTTCACGGTATTGTTTAAATTGGTAGATGCTCCTAATTTCAGACAATTATACTAGTGACAGGAAAACAGAATGATTCTTGGCTTGGTAATAGAATTGTGGAAAGAACATTAGATAATTAGTTTTGGTTCAATGTTTGTTGAATGACTAATAGCTTAACTGATATAAATCATATTAAGCGTGGAGTAAAAAAGTGCAGATGACACATGAGACCTAGGTCATTCCTTTATCTCACCAGCAGTTCACTCACATTTAGCCACTATCTGTACATTTATTTATAGTGAGTTTTTAAAAATTATTCTCATCACTAAGTTCTCACATATGTGAAACAATCAGGGTTTCCATGAGGCTACAGCATCTGATCACACTTACCTTAAGAGTATGGACCTTAATTGTCATAAAGGATTCCAGCAGCTGCTCATCTTTTAGGAATTGCAATTCTGGATAAATACTTACTCCTGCAGTATGGCAAATGAAGTGACTGCTGACTGAAAAACATTAATGAAACTTAAATGAAACAGGCTGACACTTAAAAAATGCCAGCTTTGGTTGCATGATAAAGTTAATTCATTTACAATGATGTTGCACTAATACACCAGCTTCTACTAAAACTTACAATCTTCCCCAGACAGCTGTTCAAGAACAACTTTAACCTACTGTTAATCTGCTTAATCCATCTCAACAATCTAAACATGCTTCATGCCAGGTCCCTATGTGGACAGTGATATGGATTGAGAACTGGCTGAATGGCAGATCCCAGAGGGTCATAATGAATGGCACAGGGTTGAGTTGGAGGCTATCACTAGTGAAGTCCCCCAAGGTTCAATATTTAACTTATTCATCAGTGAGTTGGATGAAGGCACTCCTCAGAAGTCTCTTCAGCAAGTTCCCTGATGACACAAAGCTGTGAGGAGCAGCCAACACCCCAGAGAGCTGAGCAGCCCTTCAGAAGGATCTCAATAGGTTGGAGAGAGGGGCAGAGAAGTGCAGTTTCACATTTAACAAAGGCAAATGCAGGGTCTTGCACCTGGGGAGGAATAACCCGGGACATCAACATAGGCTGGGGCTGGCCTGCTGGGATGCAGCTCTGTGGAGAAGGACCTGGGGGTCCTGGTGGACAACAAGCTGTCAGTGAGCTGCCAGTGGCCCTGTGGCCAAGAAAGACAGTGGTGTCCTGGGGTGCATTAGGAAAAGCTTTGCCACCAGGCTGAAGGAGATGTTTAAAATGTATCTCTGTTTTCTCTGAGGTGAAGTAAACAGCATGCTAAGGCCAGTCTGCATGTGCTTTCTTCTATCTAAGTACAAAGCATATTCCTTTAATCATATAGGTTCCAACCTAAATACATGACCAATACTATTACAATACTTCGTTATGAATATAAGTGCATGAAAGGCAAAACACTAGCTTAAACCAGTCAGTCAGAAGAATCTCAAAACACAAGAAATATTTAGTTTTACGCTGAAAATTAACCATTTCCAACTCAATGCATTACCATCCTGCAGATCAACCACATTTAGTTTTTCACTGCTCTTGATATCGCTTAAATACAGATGCCTTCAACCATAAATGCCGCTCTAGATCAAATACATTGGGATTTAGACCCACCATGAGAAGGAGCAAACTCTGCCAAATTTCTGCTCTTACAACACCAGTTCTGTCCACTCGGTCCCCAAGTCTCCCTGTATCAACCACGATGGAGGCCAGGTTCCACTGTTAAGCCTTCCCCATTCCTATAGCCCCAATATGACGTAAGCACACCAGAATCACACACAGATAGTTTCTAAGAGATAACATAATGCTCCAGGGGGAAGGTGTTGCACCAGTACAAATTTTGTCACTGCATTCGGATTTCAAAGTCTTGAATGCCAAAAGACAAGACTCCAAAAAGAGAGACATACCCCAAAGCAACCACAACTGCATTCGCATATTCTCAGTACCTAAGCACAAGTACTAATGGTACTTTGAAGCACAAGTGAGACTGACATTGGAATACTGAATAGTTCTGTGCTAAATAAAAAACATGAGAAGCTTATGGACAATGAAGAAATTTGACAACGAGAAGTAAAAAAACTAGGTATTTTTAGAGACTCATCCTTTAGTAGAATGCAAGGGCAGAGGTGATGACTAAAATGCAAGTTTTTGAAGATGAAAACATCAGGTGAAAGGGCCTTTTTAAACTAAAAGCAGCAATATAATTAAAACCAGAAGGAATTGAAGCAGGTAAAATTAAGTAAGGGAGAAAAAAAATTACCCATGTGGCTAATTTTTCTATCATCTAACAATAACACCAAAAAATATCAGGCTATGAGAAACCAAGGCTTTTACTGAAGTAATTGCAAAGATTCTATGAATGCTGTCCAAGAGACCTGACCAGATGAATACCTCTCTGGTTTATAATGCAAAACACCTAATAACCTCTAAGTCTCTTAAAAGGATTCACAGTGACAGGGAGATTCACTGATTCTTGTTGGATCCAAAGTTCAAGGCAATTTATAAAGGCTTTTAAAAAACAATAAAAGGTTTCCTTTTGGATCGAAGGTAAAAATTAATTTATTTGCTAAATAGTGACCTACTTAGGTTCAAGGGTTTTTTTAACTTATGTTACTAAACACTTTTTTTGAAGCATAGGAGACTACTGGCATGGCCTTAAAGTGCTTGTTATATGAACATATACCACTTGATCTATGTTGAACCATGGCTGGCTTTCCAAAACAGAAACATCAGGTCTTGTATTTACAAAATCTAAGTTAATAGGACTACACTTCTGAGCTTCCCCTTTGTACACTGGTGTGGCAAGAGAGGCTTCCTTACAGAATGACTCAGAGGAACCCAAATTAGGCATTCTCAATTGTCCTCCTGACAACCATTTGTACCATTTGCTACTAAAGGCAACCCAAGAACATAAAGCCTAAGTCAGTTTTTGAAAAATACAATTGTGTGTCATCCCACAAGAATCAGAAAAATTTGTTGTGCCCTTGTAAAGATAAGCTTTTAGACAAAATAACTTACCCTTGATCTTTTATCTAAGCAGTCGCAAAGATTTCAGAAACAAACTCACAGCTCTTAAGTTAAATAAAAGACAGGTAGCCTTGTTGTATACAGAAATTCTTATAAAAAACATCCAGGGTTACACAATAAGCAGTTGCTGGTGATTTCTGAACAAATACAGTTCATAATGGACCATATTCATAGTGTCCTTTGGTCAGTACTTTAACTTTCATAAACTTTTCAATAATTAACACAAGGTTTAAGAAGTTCTGGTTAGGTGTTCACCAATGAATCAAAATACAAATCCACTGGTACTGTGTCCCAATTTGAAAAAGCCCCTTTTTCAAATGAAAAATGAGGTAAAAAGTTTCTTAAAAAAACCCCATAAATCAACGAAACAGTCGTCCTCTTCCACGTCTGCTCTTGAGATGACTGGCAGAGCGCCGAAGAGTTTTCCTCTCTTGACGATGTAGTTTCTCAGCTTCCTGCTGTTTCCTTTGCTGCTCTGACTGGAATATTAAAACAAAAATAGACTCAGGTTCCTGTAAATTTACACATCACCTCATTGTCCCAGTATCAATATATCAAGTCAGAATTCCATTAAGCAAATCTGGAAATGTTACCATTAGTTGCCCCATGCTATTTTGAGTCAGACTGCAATTGTTAATTCTAGATACCCTCAGGCATTATCATTCCAAGTTTTTCAGAGCAAATGTTTAACATAAAGATGTCAAAAAGCAGATAAAAAACAATGCTTAACAATACAGTCGAGAATCTGTTTAAATACCCTTAAGAATATCAATCCCAATTTGTGGCTACTTAGTATCTACTTTGGTTAACTAGTGTTTTCAAGTTTAATCATGGAATAGAATAAACTGAGTTGGATAGGACCCACAGATATCACTGAATCCAACCTCTGGCCCTACAGGAGTCTCCCTGGCCAAAATTGCACTATGTGCCCAAGAGTATTGTCCAAATGCTTCTTGAAATCTGTCAGGCTTAACATTGCACAATTTAATTTTAAAAAGACAAAACGATTAAGTTACATTTGCTGAAGCATACACGTCTCATAAAATGTGTTCTTAGGAGTTCTTTAAAGTGTTTGATATGCTGTATACAATTCTAGAAGGACTTTCTACATGAAAATAATTCTAAATCTCTGCTCCTGTGGCACATTCTCTATTAATGTTTCTTCTCTTAATCAAAAACATGGTGGAAGGTGTTTTGAAGTACCATGTAGATGAAATGGCTCTTACAGCCACAAACTACTTTTTTCTTTGGAAGACTAAAGCTCTTTAAACTAAGCATGAACTGTAACTAACAGACTTGAACTAGCCAAGCTCAGGCAACATGTCAAAAAGTACTCCAGCAATTCAAGCGATTTCAAGCAGCCCAGGATAACTGCACCGACAGTGTGACAGAATTACCACTGTGCATGCAGCTGCATCCCCACTGCATCTCATGCTGTAACAAACAGCATTCCTGTCAGCTCATCTCCCCCAGTCTCCCATTCACACACCATTTAAGCTGAGCTAGAGGTTTGCTTGCATGAACAGCATTTTGGCTGAGGTGAGATGAGATACAAACCAATTTATCAAATGTAGCAATCAGCCCATACTGATATCAAGGCAGAAAAAGCTACTGGTCTTTAGACTTTGATGAAATTTATGAATTCCCATTTTCACTGCAAGTAGAGCAACAAGAAACCCATTATTTGATAATATAGGTAGTTTCTCTCTGTCTCCAGACCTGTTCTGAAAGAGTTTTGATGAATCTTACTTAAGTTCATGTTCACAGCTACTCATAGTGTACTGAAACCGAATGACCTTGATCTGCATTAGAAATTTTAAGGTTTGGGGGTTTTAAATGCCTTCCATAGTATATTTATTTATTTATTTTCTAGTAGAATAAGTATTTTAGTATTTCAGAAATCCTGCTATTTTGTTAGATCTATTTGCTATGATAAAGCACATTGAAAAAATAAGCTGCCACACTGTAGGAACCATATTCAAATTCCCTGAAAACTAAACTGTGAAATATCAATGACAAACAGATTCAGCACTGGATGTGTCAGTGGTAGCTGGGCATCAAGAAGCTGCCAACATACCACACCTGCAGGGGCCAAGTTCCGCCTCAGTTCCACTGACTTGGAAATTGAAGTGACACCAACCCTATGGAAGGACAATTCTCTCCCCTACTTAAAGCTTTCCACCTACTCTTAAATACACCTGCCCTTTGAGGAAAGGGCATCACAAAGGGCAAGCTGACATTTCAAGTGACACTAAAATCCCCTTTTTGGCTTGTCACCTCCAACTCCTCATGGTCTGAAAAGGAGGATGCTAAGACTGCATAGCATGACTTCCTCCTAGCTCTCCCTGCTTCATTCCTTAGGACTTCAGAAGATATATATTGAGTCTGTTTATTTGAGAGAAGACTTGTCTTACTTTGTTGTTCTCCTGATAGGAGAAAATATCTCCACTGCAGATGCATTATTTTTCTTTAAATTAGATTTTTAAAAATCGTTCTAATGCAGATGACTACAGTGTACATATTTCAATAAAGCAGTATCAGTAAATAGTCAGGAAAAGAAAATCCATAAATGTTAGAAGCACCATAACTAAAGAAAACTCTCAACACTGTATCTTATCTGGTGGAATCAAGTAAAATTGGCATTCCAAACCACTGCTGTGTCTGTCTCCCTGCAAGGTCTGTCTACCTTGCTCCCAAATCTTTGTCAGTAAAAGGTGACAGGTCAGTGTGCACCACCAAATGCAAAAAACCTTGTGAGTTTGCACTTCTTAAGTTAAAGCTACTGTAAAAAAGACTGTGCTTTGAAGCCCTGCAAAGCCCTTTTAATAAGCTACAAGACACCAACATATCAGTTACAGAGTTGGTAAAATTGCCAGAAAGGTTACCCTACGTGGCACTGCAGAGGCATTTGCAACTTATTCCACAGTCACCACATTTTAAATTCCAGCAACACAGGGATCAAAACAGATGAAAAATGGCATCTTCAAACAGATAATAATAGTAAAGTAAGTAAGGTAGAAACAGTCAATAAATCTAGGGGTTTTTTTCCTTCAGACATATGCAATGTGACAATTAAATAACTACTTAGCCATTTTTGTGACAGTGTTTTAGCAGTGAGAACAGTATTTGACCAGTGGTAAGGAGAAATGTGTTATAGCAAAGATTTTTACCTGAGGAAAACTAATTTCAACAAAAGTAAATTTTGTCAGGTCAGTCAAGTATCAATTCATATGGGTCTTCAGCTTCTTAACTGAATCTTCTCTTCAGTTTTAAAGCAATTTTCTAGTTAAAAAATTTCCTAAGTGTACTGCAGCAGTAGCAGATGCACATAGGCATTTATTTAACTGTCCCCACACTATAAAGCAATCATCTACAAGATGCAATCTACAAAATTCTTTAGAATGGAAAATCAAAACCCTTGGGAAAGGTAAACAGGCAGCAGTCAACTACACAAACTCCATATGGAATTTGACAACCAGTAGAGGACCAGAGCTCACTCCTTTGACCTGTGTTACACAAGGTCAATAACAAAGGTGGGTTTGGAGCTCTGCTTCTATCATGTTGAGACCTCTAGACATAATAAACCAAGAGAAAGCCTAAACTGCAGCACCCTAAATTGCATTTGGACCTGCAGACAGATCTGATCAGCGCTGGCTGGCACTGTAGTCAGGCAAGGCCACAAGCTTCTGGTGGTGCCTCTGCAAATAAACCATTAAAAGGTGCAAGCCATTATTTTCCACCGGAACATGAGATTTTATGAGTGTTGCCTGAGTTATACAGGATAAACACAGAGTACTACCGGAGGCTTTCATTCTCTTGGCAAGAACCTGAAGAGTTGGCAGCTTATAAAGAAATGAAGAGGGACATTTGCTTGACGGTTTTAAGTTCCTGTTCTTTCATGCAAAAACTAAAGTTACTTCTGCATTATCTTAAAAACTATATATATAGCTCACCTTCTTTAATTTGAATGTTGCCTGTTTGCTGCCTACTGTGGTATCAGACACATTGAGTGTGCCAAGTTTTTCTTCAAGCTTTAAACGATCTTCAAGAGTTTTCCTGCAGAGAAAAACTAACATTAGTCCCTATTTTTGACATCTTTTTATGATAATAAAAGTTGATAATGCAGTCAAAACTAATTTCATATTCTCTGAAATGCTGAAATGTCATAACTAAAAAAAATAAAGGTTCAGGAAACAAAAAGAAAGACAAATTCAAATCACTCCCTCCAGATACTGCTTTCAGTAGAAACACTTAAAATTTATATAAAGGTCACTGTTTTTGCTGCTAAAAAATTAACATGACTCTGGTTGAGAAAGAAACCACATCCTTCTATTCCTGTAGTTTTCTATGAAATGTCTGAAAAAGTTGGTGATATTAAACTGCACAAATAAAAAAAAAGTAAGGCTAGATATATTCAGTTTTCTTGAAATCTTATAATTTTTAAATTGGAAACACTTTTAAGGGAAGGAAGTAAGCTTGACCATACACCATAATGAATTAATCTCCAAACAAATCACTTCACTACTTAATCCAAGCACAAAGGCCTGTTTGGACACTGTGTCCCCAACAGTCTAAGTAATTTTCTGAATAAAAGAATAATATAAACTAGAAAATGTGATAAAGACAGATCCCGGGCCCAGACAAGAGCTCCACAGAAGCATATGCCTTCAAGCACAGTGCTTATCAGTGAGTTTCTGTAAGCACAGTGCTGTAGAGCCTCCCCTTCAGGCACCAGACTCCAGGGCTTCCGTGGAGAAAGGGGTAGGTGGTGTGGTCAAAACTAACACTGTTTTCACTTCTCTTCCACTGGAAGATAATGCCCTGCAAAAGCAAGACACAGGGATGTGCCCCAGTTGCTCCAGGTTGTGAGCTGGTATTTAATATCATGATTGCTGCATTTAAGGTGGGGTGTAAACTGAACAGCTGAGCATTGGAAAAATCCTTGTTCCCACATAGCCTCCAGCTCAGGGGAAGACAGGCAGGCAGGGACAGCGCTGGCTTCAGCCAGCCTCCCTAAAGACACATCTGAGTCCTAACATGGCACATCCTTCTCCTATAATGTAAGTCCTATGAGAATATGACATGGCTTGTAAGATCAAACTCACTTTTCATGTGCTTAGAAAACATTCTCCTACCTGTAAACAAAATTAGTTTCTGCATTTGAGATGCTATTAGTGCTTCATTAGCTCTCTCCGAAGAGGGCCAATTTTCTGCACAATTTTTGCAGTGGAAAAAAAATAATCATAAAAATAGAGATTATATATATATAAGAAATAGCAGCCAGCAAAGTCAATGGCATTTACTGTGTATGAAGAACTCATGGCTGTGGCCTATGCATGAGGTCTCTGAAGTCCACTGAATTTTGGTTAATGAGCCATTTTATGGAACAAAGACTTTTCAGATTAACAATGAAAAATTACTGTCAAGAACTACTTTAATTCTCATGACTAGGTACTTTGTATTTTTTTCTGTAGTATATTTTTCATTGAGTACATGTAAGAACTTGTTCCATCTGTGCGAATCGGAAAGACAAGCTAAGCCTTAGAGCTAACTGTGGCAGAAGATCAGTCACCGACATTGTGGTGGGATTTCTACATTCAAGTGAAGTTCCATTTTTCTCCCCTTTGAAAGTGAACTGGAGAAATATGGCTACAACCCAGCAATTATTTAGCATGACTGCCTAGACACTGCTCCAGTCAGGAGAAAAATTAAAATGAGTAGATACTAGCAACATGCTGTGGAGCTCTAATCTTACTGAGAAAACATAGGTATGGCTCTATTTATCTGAAAATGTGCAGACCTCAAGCAATAGTGAATTGTACATACTGATACACAAACAACAGCTGGGTTTTTTGTTTTGGTTGTGGGGTTTTTTTTAACCTCTTCCTCAACAAATTAATTCAATGGATACATTCACAGTATTATGAGAATTCCCCTGCCCTAATGTAAAAACCAAACAAAAAATTACCCATGCAATTTTTTTTCCTCATCATGAGACAACAGTTTTTCAGGACTTTTCCTGCTATAAAACAGGAATAATCTTTTGCAATACTAAGGAGTATCGACTATGCTTTTGTTGGCTTTCTTGGCCGCCACTGAAGACACACACATTAACTGTCATACTTTTTATATAGTATGACTACTATAATTTTTGACTTTGACATATTTTAACTTCAGTAGCATACTCTTTAAAGGGTCATCAAGTAAATCAAGAGAACTCTTAGCACACAGATAAAAATCCCTTCCTTTTATGATTTCCTTTCAAGTTACTATGTAGGAAACTTATGTTGTAGGGAAAAAAAGCAAGGATTTGCAGGTTTGTTGTGCAAGTGTAAGAGTACAAAAGGGGAAAATTAAACGTAGATGGATTTGAGACAAGGTGTTTTACAGAACCATGAGTAAACTTTGCAGCTTTCCTGCACAGAGAATGTGTAGACTGTTGCTCTAGGTAGAAATTTATAATACACATCACTGCTTTAAAAGAAGTTGGGCTAGGAGCTGTGCTGAGTCAGGAACATGTCAAAAGAAACACCCAGTTTTATGTAAGTCATAAACTGTTTCCTCAGGTAGAACATTATATGATTAGAGAAAAAAAGAACATCTAGCCATTAAATGCATAGTGAAGGTATTAAGGTACTTAATTAGATTGGTCACAGACCATCATTCTGTAATTTGGATATATCAAATCAAAGACAAACATGCCAGTCTCACCAGATTGTACATGCCACTACAGTCTTTCCAATTTTCAGTATACTACTTGAATTAATTACTTTTATGCTGACTACTTATCACTGAATAAAGCCAGCATAAAACATATTTATTTTCTTCATAAAATTCTTATATGTAAAAATGCTTACTATCTAAAAAAGTTAGCTCACAACATAGGCTAAATCATTATGACTACAAAATTGTATCAGATATGCATTATATGAGACAGATATCAGCTGTTGATTTTTAAATTTCTTGTTAGAATTTGAGGAACACCAAACTCCATACTGAGAACAATGCTTGGATTCACACAAAGGGAATCAGTGAGTATAGAACTAATTGCTTAGACAAAGATCAAAAAACCCCATGTAAGTCAATTCAATGACAGCAACTCAGAAAACAAAGGAAGCGATGTTACCACATTCATTTTTTTGGTCATCCTATTTTGTCCTCAAATTCCTTTCCTTTTTTACATTTTACATGATATCCTATCTGTGTATCTACCAGAGATGGTAACTATTAGGAGCAAATCTTAAGACAGATTCTACTTTCTTTACAAGCAGTCTGTCGTCATCATAGGTACTCCTTCATCTACAGGACACATCTGTGGTATTTGCTTTCACCTGTGGTGAAGAAATTTTTTTTCTCCCTCAAATCCAGATGAAAGAATATACTTTGTCCTGTGTCACACTGCATTATTTTTTTTCCTAAATGTTTCTCTTCCTTACAACTGTCTTGGCTTATTTACTTGAATTATTTACTTGAATTTCCACACCATTGTTCACATTTAAGCCTTCCATGTTTTGAACAAAATAAAATCTTTATGCTTCAAACTGAGTGTCTTTGAGAATTTGCTTTAGAGCTGAGCAGCTGAATTTGTGCAAAAGAACAGTATATGAGCAGGCTGCCATCATACAGCCCTTTAAAGAATTATTTCATTTGCACTGAGAATACAGTGTCATTTGACCAATGTTTCAGGCTCCTTCCAAGTTACAGCTAATATTACTATAAACCTAACCACAATGTAAAACACCCCCAACTTTTAACCTATAATACTTTTTCAGAGTGTCCAGAGTAGATTTTCTCCTGACAAAGAAAAACTGATAAAATTAAAAAGTTGCTTTATCTTCTGGAACAAAGAAAAAAAGCAAAATAATCAGAAAAAAATTAATGGAAATATCGAAGGAAATTAAAAGTTCAGAATGAGTGGATATATTCAATAAAAAGAACAAAGAAAAATCCCTGTGTGAAATTACTTGCTGATAAAGAACAGCTGAGGAAAACACGGCAATCAGTTCTGCTGAACTGCTATAAATCCCTATTTATAAAATACTACTATTTCTACTTGAAAGAGGTCCTACAGCTACAACATGGAAATCACAGACCATCTGACTACCATAGGAACACTGTCTTGCTAATACTTAAAAATCCATTTTACATCATCATTCTAGTTAAAAGGTTGAATTTTTATCAAGTGCTTCGTTATGTGTCTTCTGAAAATTTCCATCATAAAACAACTAGATTGCAGAGTAGTCATTCATGACATAAAGAAACAGCTCCATTATATTATTCACTTTCATTGACTGTGTAATTTCATTTTAAAGAAAAACCAAAATGTTTATTACGAGATCCATCTAGCCCAACAACCCATTTCCAATATTAGTCAAAATTCTGCTCTTCACTGGCTGTGCTGCAACAACTTTGAAGCCACTGCCTTGGAAGGTTTAATGAGTGTCTGTGCTCCAAACAATAAAATGCTATTAAATCTCATCTTCTGAAGGGCTCAACTCACCTTTGAAAAAAACTAAATGAGATTTGCAGCCATTGAGCACCTCAAAGCCATGTCCTTTAATTTAATGTGCTCTTCCTCTAGTTTGACATGTTTATCCATGTACTCATTATTTCAGATGATCATCAATTTAAGGAAATGAAAAAACTAAATCAAACAAACTACACTTAATGAACACCCTCCTAGCCTGGTATTTTGTATTGCAAAAAGAAAAGCAGAAATAGTAAGCCCTGACATTATAAGAACAATGTATATTTTGAAAATTTCTAGATGTCATAAAAACACCCAGACAAAACAATTTTTCTTTTACCATGCTGACCCATATTGATCCTACTCCCAAAATAGTGACTACACACATAGCATTCTAAATCCTTTTAGACAGTCAGATGAAAAACATCATCTTAACTGTCTGCTAACCTCATACTGATGCTGGTGGAGAAATATAACCAGTTATCACTGTTACCTGTGAGAACAGCACTCCACCAACACTGAGTAATGGATCTCCCAATCTGACACAGTAATATCTTACTCATTTATGTTGTGTCTCTGTCCTACTTCAAATAGTGTATCTGTTTATCTATAAAACAAAGCTTTCAACGACTATGTCACTTCAAGTTATGTCCTTGGATCACAAATGTAGTTCTACTAGCAAGTGCTTCCAATTCAAAACACTGGGGGCCTGCACTGTAGGGCAATACTTGAGAATCATCCACCCCCACCTACTAAAATAGGAACATTAGTCTTACTTCATTAATTTTTGTTTTTTGGCAGAGTCTTTGAAGCTTCTGAATTCTTCTCCTTCTTTAATCTCAAAAAACTGTGGTTTCAGTAATGTTTGCTGATCCTCCTTGAGCCTTTCCTGCCGCTTTAGCTTTTCCTCTTGGCGTAAAAGCTTGCGTTGCTTCCTGACCTCTTCAACCCAGCCTTTTTCATCATCTGAACTCTCAGAACTTTCTGCATCACTTGCTTTTCCTTCTGGTTCTTCCTCCTCTTCCTGCAGACAAAAATAGTATAAAATACGAAATCATCAACTAATTTTCTTTCCAAATCATTCCTGCAATTAGAGTATGTGACAGCTTTGACATAGATACAGCTGAAGAGAACGATGATTTTTGAACAAAAGCAGTAACAGCAAATGAAGCTGAAAATAAATTACAAGATTGTTACTATCTACATACTTTATGTTTTTCAAACCTGTATTTGTGCAAAAACAAAATTATAACTAAAAACTAGATTAAAATTATAAACTACACTTAATTATTGCCACTGATAAGACATTCTTGCAGTGCCTCCATCTTTCTGGGGTGAAAAGTCTGAAAGCTTGAAACAAAGGAAAAGAAAAGCCTATGGAGTTTTCTTAATCCAAATAGAAAATATTTTACCTGTCCTTGTGCTTCCAGTTCTTCTAAGATCTTTAGCTTCCTCTTTCTTTTCTCACTTATTTTGGAAACAAGTGGGTTAAGTAGCCTAAATTCTTCACTCTGCTCATCCACCTGGAAATCTGGATTCTCAAACATGACCTTAAAACGATCATCTTTGAGAAGGCTGGGCAGATTCTGGAACAGAAGCAAAGCATGAACATGTTAGAAAATTCTGAAACAGAGATTAACAAAATAAGTAACACTTTTTCTTAATTAAACAAAATTAATAACCAGCATATGGAATGCCAGTTTCTTTATCCTTCCAGGTCAAATAAAAATCAAGATTTATGCTTATTTGCATTATACAAAGACTGTTTTAAGCTACTTGTAAGCAAGAGCTGTTTTAATGCACAGTGCAGAAACTTTAAATACACAATTACTAATATTTTCAAATACATGTTTCTCATACTTTCAGCCAGCTAGTCTGGAGACATGTTGGCATCTAGTGACTAATCAGCAGCACCTCCAAGGCAAATATAATGCCTGATGGGGATGAGTCTACAACATGTAAAACAAATTATAAGGGCACATGTCTTTATGCAATGCTACTACTATTTTACTGTAAATACTTAAGAGGAAATGTTGTTATACATACTATAACACATTTTCTTCACTACTTTCACATACAGAATGGAAAAGGCAGTTTACTTCATGTCAAAGTAAAATGAACTCAGAGTAAATTATGCTACTGGTGAATTCAGAACAGTTCAAGCTACTAATTCATCATATGAGAAGACCTATTATTGTCATTTTAAAATCATTGCGTACATAGCTTTTTATTAGAAAATACTTTTTTTAAACATTGCTCAACTTATACCAGCATATTAATCCCACCACTGCATTAGGTTTTCATTGTTACTGAAGAAATGGAAGGTGGAACTAAGGATACAGAAAACAAGAAGAGTAAATTTCAAACACAAAACCACTGCAAATGTGTGAATTTCAACAGCAAAAATTAAATTCCAAAGCCTAAAACAAATTGTGATAGGACTCTAATACTGTTTCAGAAAAATAACCTGAATGCATATTTTTATATACACTCTATTTAGTCCACTTAATAACACAATCTCTATGTACTCCAAGACAAATCAGTCCCCATCTACTGAACTCTCATTTTCATTGTACCATTTGCTTAAGTTTGCATGTAAATACTAATTCAACCTTTTCAGTAGTCCGTCCTTCCTCCTAACACACACTAACACACAAGATTTCATTATTTATTACATGCAGCCAGTGTCTGCCTTTCATAAATGCTATACTCCTGTGAGAATGAGCACCTATGAAGTGCTACCTATAAAAAGCCTCCCCTCCCATTAGATATTAATCCATTTACCCATTCCTTCAATTGAAACTTCTCCTAGCAGAGAAATGGATCACTTTTAACATCCAGAAGAACTCCTGTTGCATAAAAGCAAACTATGTTGGCTATTGTATAAAATATATTTAACTGCATACACAAAAAAAGGCACTTGTACCTTGAATTTTATAGATAACATTTATCCTGTCATGGTTACCACCAAAAAACCAAAACCAAATGCAAACAACAGGTCTTCTTTGGACAGCTGTGGTATTGAGGATGCATGACTCAGCTTTTGGAGTCCTATGAAACCCATATTACCTTCACAGGGAGTACTTAATAATTTTTAGCTTCAATTTACTATATGGTCTTTTTTGTGCTGCAGCTACAGTCAAACCTATCTTAAAGCCACCTACCAGAAGAAGTTATTTAAAAGAAACAGAAGAAGAAAAGTGGTATTTTGAATTTGTTTGGTCAAACAGCAACTAAAACAAAAAAGAATCCTGTAAGCATTGCTAGTCCTGTGCTCCCAGCTACAGAATTCACCAAAACAAGAGCTCACCTTCTGTTTTCTTTTTTTACTAAACTGTTGATCTTCTCCTTCTTCTTCAATCAGTTTGAGTGCAAGTTCTTTATTAACTTTTGGGAGTTTCTAAAAAGAGGAAAGCAATTAATCAATAAATTAGCCTTTTACACATGTAACCTACATGCTTTACATTCTTACAACTATTGCAGAAAAGCTCCTTGACTGGTTCCAAATATCTCTAGGTATTAGTAAAGCAACTGCACTTAGAGAATATTTAAGAACTTGTATAATATTTTCAACTTTTATCTGCTCAAGGGCCAAATAAGATGATAGCTGCTCTTTTAGTTTGGTATCAGCCTTTCAAAATCACACATACGGGAATTTTATGTTTCCATTCAAGAAGCTCTATAAATTGCTTTGTGTGTCCAAAGATAAAAAGAATCAAATCCTAAGTCACCATATCTTTAAGATACACTTAGGGATATACTACTCTTTATGAATAGTTTTCCCCAAAGTGTATTATTTGTTTCTAGGATTTACCTTCAGCTGAACTCTCTGTGCACGTGTTTCTTCTATCTTCTGCCTTATTTTCTCTCTTCTATATTCTTCATAGGCAAAGGGGTTGGCCATCATTTTTGCCTTTGAACAAGCAAGAGGAAGTAAAAACAAAATACCATTAATACAGGACACAATTCATTCTCTGGATGGAAAAAAAACCCTAGCCAAAACAAACAAAAAAAACCCCACAAAAAGACAAAGAAAACCCCCAGCACATATATTTTATTGTTAAGAATTGGTAAGATTATTGTTAAATTGATAAGATTCAGCCTTATTTACCTTATGATAAAGTCTTATGTCCATGAAGAAGCCATGCATATATGCTCTGAGCAATGATGATCCAATGAGATGAGCAAGGCCTAGGAAAAAAGTTCCAGAGAATTTCAAAGAGCTTTCATATATAAAGAAGTTCTATTCCAAGCCAGCCAGTTCACTTCCTTAAGACAAACAAGTACCACCAATGCAAAACATCAATCTAACAGTCACAATCATGACATTAAGACTAAGTTGAACTGGGAATAAAAATCATTTTGGCCAGCAAAAAAAAAATTTAAGCTTCTTCAGAGCAATCAAATCCACTTTTCTTGTCATAATACACACTACTGAGCACTTCTAAAAAATCCCCACAAGCACTATGCTCTACAGAAGCTTACGAAGAATTCCAAAGGATTGTCTGGAAGTTCATAGGTGTTTGATAACCCCTTTTTAGTGTGATAGAGAGATCTTTTTAATTAAAGAGTTTTGTGTCGGGTCAAATCCAACACTCACAGTCAGAGGTAAATTAAGTAAACTAGAGCAAAACATTGCAATCAAACCATGTAACGGACTGGAAAAGGACTAACTGCCTCAGGAGAAGGCTGCTTACCTTCTCTGCTATATAATTCTCAGTATTCCAACTTCTTGAAACTATGAGGCCTAGAATGATTTGTATTTTCTGAGAATTACCACATTCATATAGGGTAGCCTTTGGCTGTGAGTTCCAAATTCTATTTTGAAATATATTGAAATATTTTGAAAACTAAACCAACTTCTCTTCCTATGCCTTCCATGCAGCATACAAAAGCACACACAACAGATTCCTTGATATATTATATCAGCAAATATCCATCACCTTCTTGGGATAAAAATATCAGAAACACAGGTGTCTAGTGTTGAACTGGTTGGGAATCAAAGAACTTAGAGCCATCAGTCTGGAATATTAATGATCAAGAAAACAAGAGGAAACTACTGTCAGTCAATTTCTAATATCCTCATACATCACACTGAAACTACAGAAATCAGATGCACAAATGTTCAAAAACTGAACAAGGAAGTCAGCCAAAGAGCATATATAACTGTTTTACCTAAATTTTCCAGGTCTTTTCTGGTAACGAATTTGTAATCGTCATAAACAGTGCTTTCTGGATTCTCTTCCAGTTCTTCAGTCAAGTTGTCCAAGAATGAACACCATTTTGGGGCAGGTCCTAAAACCTGTGGATATTATGGAAAGTTATAACATTGCATTTTCTTACAGAAAAAGCCTACAGTTACGCTCTTGGCTACTGTGCTGTGCAATAGAACAACAAAATCCCACAGCACTTAGAGAACGCAATTAAACCTATTGCTTGCATTACCAACAAGGAGTACTAGAGATTATGTAAGTGTTGTTTTAATTTAGGTCATTTGAGACCAGTCAGTCTGGAGGTTTCAAGTTTAACAGTTTCAAGTGGTCCCAGACTGATTAATTTATTAAAAGCTTAGAGCCAAACATTATAGAAGAAATTACAAAGTAATGGCACTAGATAGCAACTACTTTGTAAAGTGCTGCTGGATCTTCAACTTGGTTAGGTTCACTATGCAATCATGTTAAATCCTACTCTGCCCTATTTATCTTAATTACAACACCACAGATAGATTTCATGTATTTTATTTAGGGATAAATCCAGACTGTATGAACAGATAATATGAAATGTTTAAAATACTTGCACATTTCCATGATAAGGCACAGGATTTGCTTGCACAATATTAGGTAACACTATCAATGTATTTTTCCATATAAGCTTTGTCCAATTTCCCAAGTTAAAAATCAGCTCCCTTCACTTTTCCCTCCTGCTGTTCTGTTTGAAATTCCTTTCCATCTTGACTCATGCAGCCACTTTCAGCTGTTCCAGCAGTCTTATTTTAGTAGGTGAGTTAGCTGCATGGAAAAATCTAACACTGCATTTCTCTCTCTAGTGTAAATCAGCTGACATTTTAGAATGTTAAGTGACCAGTTAAATCCTATAGTGGGACTTTTAATGAGGCTTCTGATTTGTTTGCTAAAAATTCACATTAAAAACTCTGCAGTCAACCATAGGAATGCTTGTGACACAATAACAACATCTTAAGATCCTATTCAATTATGGAAACAGATAGAAGTGATTTTATTTATTTAACATATGCATAGTTTGTTTTAACAAGATTGTGTGATAACAGTATGATATAATGTTGTTAATTTTTAAAGTGTTTCTTTTAATTCATAAGTCTACACACAAAACTCCCTGTAAAATAGTGTTCTAGACTATAACATTCCATCTAACATACTCTTGCCTGTAACACTCCAGAGAATAATCCTTTATTCTAACCCCCTGTCGTCTCTGAATTAAATATGATTTATCTTCCTAAGATTTTAGGCCTAGCTGAGAACCATAACAAGCCAAATGAAAAAGTGCATTTTTTTATGCTGCATATTTCATTCCAATTACCAAGAGCTTCCAAGGAAATACCCAAGATGTCACTAACAAGAAACATTTTACCAACTTAATTAACCAAAATCCCCATGTCTGCTCCAGGAATACATGGCATATATAACATTCAGACTGGCTTCTTGCCAACATTCCAGAAGCTTTTGTCTTCGTCTTGTCTCCATTTTGTCTCCATTCAGATTTTAATTTTTTTTATTTTATTTTCCCCAAACTCACTTATTTAAATGCCAAGCTTTTATATTAAAAAAAAAAGCAGTCTGACTCTATTAAATGTATTCATGCCACCTAAGAAATCAGTTCTCTGTGTCTCATTACCACACCATCAAAGCATGACTGTTGTGAAAGGACCTTAAGTTTACCTGTAATTTTGTTTTAGAGGAAGCAGTTTGTCCATCTCATTTAAAACACTCCCAAGCTGCTTACTAACTAAACAGAACTTGTCTTGTAATAAAATTTAAGGACAACATTCTCTATACTTAAAACCTGATACTAAGAGTAAAACCTTTCAGGAGTGTAATCTGTGCCATGAAACACATAAAACAAAAAAGCCTGATTATTCACAATAATCTCTGGAGTGAGCTGGATGTTCAGATCACAGAAAACAAAGTGGGGGAAATGAGATAATTAATGGAAAAAAGCAGTGGCAGAACACCAGGAAAAAATAGAAAGTCCAACCATTATTGAAATTTCACATGTTAACTGACAGAAAGGAAAATACTACAGAGATGTCCATGTATGTTTCATTACCTTATTTCCCCTTCTCCCACCCCACTGAAATTAAAGTGGTCTGTATTTCTCCTAAAATTAATGAACCCTAGGACAGCATAGGTATTATTCCCAGCCCACAACAGATGTTCCTCATCTTCACCACACAGCATTTGTACACTTTTAAATGCCACTCAAGAGTTTGACAGGCAGCTCTGCAGAGCCCTTACAGCCAAAAAAAACCCCCTGCCCTAATCCTAACTAGTATTAGACACATTCAACAACTTAAAAGAACCCCAGGATGCGTAGAAGCTTCCACAATCAGATGTCAAGAGATTTAAATTAAACTAGTATGAATGCACATCCACATGAGTATTGCTAAGTATCTGTTTGAAGGTTTCTGAGACCAATTCTACAAGAGTGACTGAACAGTTGCTGTTTTGTTCTCAGGGAGTAAAAGCAGGTTCTAAAATCTGTTAAACAGTAAGTTCCTGGAAGATTTCAAACAAGGCAGTGATAAACTCTTCAGCAATAAACATGATGTCAAAATATAGTAAGACTCAACCCTCCCAATCTTCACTGGTTTATTTTAGCAACAAAAAATATGCAAAACGTTCACAGACAGCATTAACGGATTTGAAAATTATTCAGTAGAATTTGGAAAGTTTAGACTGTCCAGATTCCCTCTAGAAGACTAACTTAATGTATGTGGACATCATTCAACCACACAGTTCCAGAGGCTTTGGAAAGCAGAGACATTATTTGTGTGGCTGCATGAGACAGCAGCAGGCAGATGCACAAGGTTTAACTCTGTAAGGCTGCATCAAGCCACACCACAGTGATACAGTTAGTAACAAAAAGGCATGAAAATACATCCTATCACCATTCTTTTGTATTTTAGAAGTAAAATCTTCTGTCGAAAATCTATGGTTGTGTATGGTTCTACACATTTTGACTAAGACCATTACTAAGTAGCAAAAATGTACTGACTAAATAATTCACTGCTATATTATTTGAATAATGGTGATTACAACAAAAATAGCATATATTGAAGGTCCTCAACAGATCTCTAGGTACAGTGTATTGTGTAAAATTATTAATGAGTTTGTGGAAACATTTTGTACAACTCCAGTATATGTAAATGCAAACTGTAGCAAGGACTATGAAAGGCAGCAAGGAGGATTTCTGAAACAGTCATGCTTCCACAAGAATAAATACATCACAGAGACACTGTAAACTAGAGTTGAACTAAGCATCAGAGGAGCGTGACTCTTAACAGCCTTTTAAGTGGAGATATCGAGAAACAACAAATAATTAATTTTCAGATGAAATCTGAAATATTCAAGGTAAATTATACAGTCTGAGTGCTTGTGATACGATGGGACTTTACTTCACAATCCAAGGTGGCTCCTTCATTCATCAATTCCCATTAAAAAACAAAGCCAAAAATAAAACTTAAAGCATTTCAACAAAGAGAGATATCTTTCTAGACTATCATTTCTTGAAACTAAATAAATTTTATATATCTGACTCAATGACTTCACATACATATTTACCTATAGGAAACAAAAATAATTCTTTGGAGAAGACATAATAATAACCATCATCATCATCTAAGTTGTCTGTTTGGTTTTTTTTAATGAAATGGCACAATATAAAGCATTTAAAACCTTTAACAGGATATAATTGCTGGAGAAAGCAAATGCACAGCTATGCATGCATATTCTCAGTTTCAGTCACACAATTTAACATGAGAAAGAGATTACAGAAGATCCAATGAGGGAAGTAAAAAAAAAATATGATCCCCAGGGTGTGGGCAGTGATTGAAATATGCAATTGCATTTTAAACATAATTAGCTCCCTAATTGAATAGCCAAGTTTAATTAATGCAATTACATGAAATATTAATTACTATTAATTTTAAGAGTATTGTTTTCAATGTTTTGTTCTCTAATTTTAAGAATTAGACAGATCTCAATATGTAATAACTTTGAAAAGTTTCCATCTAGATGCATTGAGAAGTCAAGAACACCTCACTGCACTTTGTTAACAGCTAACATTAAATCAGTTTCAACTGGTAACTCTAAAAACCTAGATGGATTATTTCTAGCTTGTAGATGTGAAAAGCTGCAGCTCTCTCTTCTCTGTGCTTTTGGCCCTCAACCATAGCCAGCCCAGATCAGCTCATGTTAGGAAGGAGCCCTGGGATCACATTATCTTGTTATGTTTCTGTCTACCACATTTCCATATACAGCGTTTCCCACAGCAACCAATGTGCTCCAAACAATTTGTCAATTTGAATTCTGCCATTCTTCCTATGAATGCTCTACAATCAACTCTAATTATGCCCTGTTAATCTCATAATTCTGTTTAATGGACTGAATAAAATTCTTTGATTCACTAAATTAAATTGGTTTGGGGAATAAACCCCAAACAAATCTCCCATATATTCTTCATAATTTCATGCTTTCGTTCGCTCTGCATCACATAGCACAGATTTGGTGCTTTTAAAGACATCAAGTAGCTTAGTGGAGTACAGACGTGACCAAGAGAGACTAAATAGCACATTCTCCCTTTTTGGCATAATACTGACAACAGCACTTCAGTTGGTTTTAAGCCCACACACTCATAAATTTCACTGAACTATACAATGAATTGGCTCTTTCTCTCATCCTAACTCCAGCACATCCAGACATTTTTGGCACATTCATTAATCAGTGAGGTTGAATAGTTGGTTTTCCTACCATTCACTATGCTATGGAAGCTGCCAAATCAACTCTTTGGAGGTTTTACTCCTTAGAGAGCACGTTAAAGGAAACATTGCTTTTAAGATCTTCCCAGTGTTAAACAAAAACTGCTGCAGGAACTTGCATGCATCTTCTAGGAATGAGATACTACATCTTTCCACCCTGGTACTTATCAGATAGTAAGTACTTCTTTTTGTAATTCTAAGCAGTTTGGCTTTATAGTGCTGATTAGAGTTTTTTTGGTTTTTTTAAAATTTCATATCCTCTGGTCTGACAATACTACAGCCAGTTAACCAGTCACAGGTCTGCTCTCACTGTGAGTGTTCTTGGTGAAGCCACCATCTTTTGAAAGAGGCAATGGTCCAATTGCTCATAATGTTGGGAAAAAACACCCTCAAGCAAATAAAGTTACTCCTTAAAATTGTGCATAAGATTACCAGAATAGCTCTTTTCCTCACAAGACAGAACTAAAAAGGGACACTTCTCAAGTCATCTGTGACTCACCAGCCATGGCATTAAGAATAGTCTGATGCTTCCACCAGTGTCCCTATAATGATCTGACATACATAAACACTTCTACAGTACTGCTATGGATCTGTTGTTTATCAGATTCCCTACAGGCTTTAAAAATTGAGACAATGTGAAGCCAGAAAGATATATTAAAACTTGAGGTACAAAACCAGCCTACTTTCACATGAAGTCAACTAACCAAATGAAGCTCAACAGGTAAGAGGAGAGCAGCTTCTCAAAGTGTGTGTTACAAGCACGACCCGCTTCAAGCACCTTCCCAAAAATATCAACTGGAAATAATTCAAAAGTTAGCCAAAGTCTGTTCTTATTCTAACACATCAGCTTCTATAGCACACCTGCTGCAAAAAGAGAGGCAACTAGGTAAATTGTCTTAATACTGTGCAGTAAGATCAGCTGGGACTCACTTCTCAAGTTTGGTTTACCTATTGATTTACCTATGTGCTTATTGTCTTTCTTTACCCATGAAAAACAAGAAAAGGTGCAGATCAGGTATGATTAGCTATCCAATGCCTTGCTGACAGTAAGTCAGGAACCATATTTTACTTTGGCCATCCATCCCTTCCATTCCCTATCACATTTAGCTAAGTGCTCTTACCAATTCCTTTGCATAGGTTCTGGTACTCATTAGAACCTTCATGAAGTCAATTTACTGTTTGGTGACCCTGTGCCATTGAACGAGCACAATCTTCCTCACAAATGATACCATCTTCATGGTTTACACGGTCTAACAAAAAACTCCACCCCATCATGATACATTATAAAGAATAAATTCCTCATGAGGTTCTTCCCTTGCATTTACAATTGTGACTGCTGGACAGGCAGACAAAGCAATGGTAACTGGGAAAATTTCTAACTGTCTAGGCTTTCCTTTGAAACAAGGAAACAACTTCTACACAGCTTCTAACTCTTAAAACATTTCCAACTGCTCCAACTGTTCACAAATCTGTTTCTTAAAACTTAATGCCACTTCTTGCACTACTAAGGGCACAGGCCATCAATGGGCAAAACTTCCACTAGCATAAATGAGAGTAACACATGCATTGATTCTAGTATGTATGCAATAGCCCCTGATGGCAATCTAAATTAACAAGTAAGAACCACCAAAAAGAAGCTAGAAATGCCAAATCCCAGCACGTCCCCTTCTCAATGTCTCTTGATGGGATAGGAAAATTCCTCAACTGTCACCCTGTGTAGGAACTTGCCTCTCATGCTTTTAAGTGGCTGGGGACAAGAGAGTTCTTACAATATACACCAGCTGCCAAGGAATGTTAGAGCAAAAATATCTTTACAGTCATTAAAACAAAACATACTGGAGGATGACCTGTATTTTAGGGAAGTTTGAGGAATGCTACAGATGTAAAGGTAACGGCAAATCCAGCTCTTTGTCTACCTTACATGACTGACATACTACCGGAAATCTAGGAACGTGTGAGTTTCTAATAACTCTCTACCATTGCAGCTTAATTGCTCTTTGCATAAACTGGGAGGAAGACTTCTCTGTGAGTTTATGCAAGTACTGCCAGACAACACAAAGGGAAGGAAAAGCAACTACCTGTTGGGAATGTGCAGCTCCTCCAGACAGATAATGAAGATAAGCTCAGCATAAACAAACTTTGTTGCAGAACATAACGCTAAAGAAACTTTGTAGAACTCAGGAAATAATTTTAAGGAGAAAGCAGCTTTCACATACGTGGTAGTTTTTTTTTACTTCTAAGGTTTTCTGTGATAGAAATCTTATCTTCATAACTTTTACTATTTCTGCATAAAATAGTAGTAACTCACAACATGTTTCAATTCTGAGTGCAACACGGAAGATGACAATACAGTTACCCTGTACTTCCAAATCTAATGAAATAAAGACTTAGTTGAAATTATTACATGGAGAAAATTCTCATATGCTTTAGGTTTTCTGATCTAAAAGCTAAAACACTCCAGTTCTTATTACATGCTGATAGACATGTAGCACACTACAAAACTTCTTTTCAGTGAGTACACATTTTTAGTATCTGTGACTGCCTCTCTCTTCACTGACTGAAGCTAGGGAACTGCATCGCTCGATTTTCAGAAACCAAGGGAAGAATAGATGGCCCAAAGGAAAGAACAAGTGCAAGTTAAGAAACGAAAAATAACTTTCAGATACTCAAGATTTAAAAAAAGAGTAGCACATTCCCCCCTCAAAACACGTTTCTTAAAATAAGAACTCAAGAACAGGAGATCCATTGGCACCAATTGCTTAAGAAACAGTCATAACACTAAAAAGCACGTGATTCTTCTATCAATGGTCAGAGCAATCACCCGGAATAATTCCATACAACTTCTGCTTTTAAGAGTTTTCTCCTGTGCTCTATGAAGGGTTTGGTGTAAACTACAGGTATGACTTTACAGTCAGCGTGCTGCTGTCTGTTCAAAAAATACTGAAGAAGTGCTGCCTAGTACACTAACAGCCACAACAGCACTAAGCAGGATTCATACAACTTCATAATCTGGACATGATGTCAAACTAGTACATCACCAGCACCATAAAACATCTAAAACAAGTTTTACAGGAAGATCAGAAATTGTTTCCTGATTATCACACATTGGTGTTTTCCTTCTATATATACATGGTAAGTGGTACTGTGTGTCTCAGCCAGTACATGGGAAATGGAGGATATCCTTTGTTGGGAATAAGCCCAGTGTGTTATTTTTCAGTTTGAAAGTGTTTAGGTTAAAAGTAGGAAGCTCACATTTCTGCTTGTGAAGATAAACAACTTTTTTTCCTATGCTTGTAAATACTGTGAGATAGGTAATGTATCATTGACCAGACTGCTTTCTTGTGTAAAGGATTAGACTGTTCTGAATGGAAAACACAATTTTCCAAGATTGATATATCAAAACTCAGAATTAGTTTTAAGGCCAAAGATGCACTCAAGTATCTTTTTATTAATGGAAACTTTCTTCTTTTGACACTTGGCAGCCCCAAATCTCAAATGTAATACATTACTTTGTAACAACCCTTCTTTCCAGTCATTTCAGAGTTTTCAAAATGAACAAACTAAAATTAAGACCAAAATCTTCCATTCTATGTCACAACTACCATTTCATTTTACAATATTTTTTCCCAGACTATCAAATGCTTTTCTACATTACCTATTGTTTCAGGATAGAAAAGATCTCTCGACACAAGCCAGTTTCATGGTTGCTTTCCACTTTACTAAAAACATGTTAGGGAAGGGTTGTATTGAACAAGATGAACAACTGTCTTCTAAAAAACACAGCCTCATGACATGATCTTCAAGACAACATTTAAGGTAACACCTATGCAGAATGACCTACTACTGCCAATCAGAAGACATGAAAACATTCTAAAAGAAATCAAAATCTTGCACTCTACTGCTAATCTGTTCTACTAGTGTCAAAATGCCAAACACAAATATAATAAGAATTGCATCATTTGATTCATAGCTTTTACCACGCAAGCCAAAAATCTGTACAGAAGGTCTCACTGTAACTCTAACAGCACCCACAAACTATTTGAATGACAGCTGACTATACAGAACACTGGCCCTAAAGGCATGAAGTACAAGGTGTGGACAGGTAGGTTTGTATTCCTATCATATAAAGACTCAAAAGAGAAAAAAAGACAATCAGCAGATCCCAAATGGATAAGAATATAAGTCTCAGAGTGATAAAGCTGTTCTGAAAGGCTGTGATCATAGAGCTAAGTGTGGAGAGTATAACACAGCAGAAATCTACACCTTTTAAAGTGAAAAATGACAGACTGTAAAGACAGGTATCTGATGGTCATAACATCCTGTATAGAACCAGTTAGAACACCCTGTCACAGGCTGACAGAAAATACCTACCTATTTCAGATAAATGCTTTTGCTGTCTATGAGTGAAGTGAACATAACTTTGGTCAATTCAGGCATTTAGCAGCAGCTAATCTGGATACCTGTGATCAAAGCATGCCCATCCCTAATTTACATTCTAGCACTACTCCAAACAAATATCCATAAATAAATAATGGGGATGAACTAAGGTATTAAAAAACTGCTTTTGCTTGCATTTCCTTCAGTACAAGTTCCCTCTACAGATTTGTTTCACCAAATATCCAGAGCATCAAATGAAAACATGTAACCTAATAGGATTTGTTGCCTTAATCAGTGATCATGTTATTTCAGGGCTAACCACTACGGAAAAACTAATTTTTCTCAGCTTTTCTAAAACAATTTTAAGAGGACAAAATTAATGATATTTCTAGCAATAAGGACAGTCACATGTCCCAAGTAGGTATTGTATTAGAAACCAAAACCCTCATACTTTTGGAGAAACTGAATCTTTGGGTAGGCAAGAAATACTTGCTCTTGAAACATTTCCAGTTTATAACTCCAACAGCCCTGAACTAGGAGAGTGCTAGGATATAAAATTATTTTCCAAAACCACCTGAAAAGAAGCCAGAGATGCTCCAGGATTTATTTTTTCTAAAGACCTTAATATCTTCACTACACCAAGAGTACATTGCTTCTAGCCTCAACAGGGAGTGTTCTGCCAAGACTGCAGGAAAGTAAAAAAAATCCAGAACACAGAATATTACACTCAATTAATTACATGCTTAATTGCTCCCTTCTTTTAACAGCCTAATGAATACAGCAAGTTTCAGTTTCAGTATGTTTGCATAGCCCAAAGTTTCAAGTCCAGTAAATGAGACAGGACTGATTTGCAACATCTGTGCTAAGAGCTTGTTTGTGTAAGCAGAAGTAAACACCAACAGTAACACCTATGCCCCTTGCTCTCCACACAGAGCACCCAGGAGCTGGCATGTAGGGGATTTTCTGCGCAACCTGCAAAGACAACGCTGTATGTCATGGAACATGACAGGCTCAATTAAACTAAAAGACAATCTGACTCATCCTAGATCCCAGGCCAGTGGACCACCACGTATCAGTAGAACTTCTGCCTCTCTTTGCTTCTTTGGCCAGGACCTGGTTGCACTCTTGAATCAACTTATGTTTCTGAGTCAGTAGTCTAAAAACTATCCCAAGGCACACACAACTTTCATTTCAACTTTCCCAAGACACACATCAAAGTGATGTACCAGGAAGCCAGCTGGCAAGAAGCAGGTTCCAAATGTTTGCATAAACTGCAAGTTAGCTATTAAACTAATGGCAAATGGCCCAATTCCAGTCAGAAATTCAGAAGCACTTGCCCTCATTAAAGCCCAACAAAATAAAACAAAAACAAAGTCTCTAAGCTAAGCCACTCAAGATGTTACCTATGCAACACAAACATTTCATTTCAACAGGTTCAATTTGCTTTTTGCTCACTCTGCACTGTGTACCCTAATGAGGTATCTTGCCATTTAAAAGCAAACCTGCCTGTCCTTTCTAGAAAACCAAAAAATCACCTTGTATTTCCTCTACTCTACCGCTTTGCACACAAAAGAAAAAACTGAAATGATTTTTTACTTTTTCATAAGAAACCCACAGTGTGCTCAGACATTCCTAGTCTCAACTGTCATAATACCTATCCTGATGAAACGGCTGCAGGAAAAGCTGATGTGTGCCATTTCTTTTAAATGCAATATTATGATACTCATTGTCAAATCTTTTCTAATCCTGAAGTTCAAGAGAGAGTAATTTTTTGGGGTTGAAATGGAAATTTAGCTTTGGCATTAACAATGGAGAGAACAGGCACACGTACACAGATAATTTAGTCAGACATGAGCTCAGTCAGAGCACATTCCAAGCTGGCCGGACATGAGCCAGCTCCAGTTCACCAGTTGTGAGCTGTGTTAGCATAGCACTGTGCCTACACTAATAAAACCTGCTGAGAGGCTGGGTATGCTGGGCTGGGCACAGTCCTGCACTGTCTCGCCAACTCCAATCATGGAGAGGGGGTGCTGGGTCTGTCTGCACCCATCTATGCACATACTGCTCTGCAAGACTCCCACTGCTGTGATTTTTTTTCTCCTTACCTTACCTTTGAGATTTTAAGTATCCTCCTTCATCATAGCCATGGCAATTCCTTATAGCTGTTCCAATAAGCATTTAAAACATCGCTACAGGCCAATGATGGGCATAGGCAATTGAATAGATTTTATTTACATAGCTGTCCTTTGCAGTTTCTGCCAAGCATTTAT
Source organism: Pycnonotus jocosus (assembly GCA_013400435.1). Taxonomy (NCBI): domain Eukaryota; kingdom Metazoa; phylum Chordata; class Aves; order Passeriformes; family Pycnonotidae; genus Pycnonotus; species Pycnonotus jocosus. Next base: position 332,416 of record VWYP01019108.1, on the reverse strand, counting down.
TCTGTTATGGAATTCAACAAGACTTATAACTCAGTTCCTGTCAACATCTCAAGGACAAAGGACACATTTTCAGTAGAATTCAAGTCTACCGTAAAGTAAACAAACAAAGAGAAAATTAAGTTATTTACTATAAAAACTGAATCCTAGTTCTTAGAAAAAGATAGAAAATCACACCACGAAAAGAGATCAAGTAATACAGTTCTTTAAAGTTTTTTCTCCAAAGACCCATGTAACTAAACTTAACTTTGCCTGTGCAAGGAAATTACTAAGTCTTCCAAGGATGGAAAAAATCCCCACGTATTAATCATCTACTGACAGAAAAACCAAAGGACAGGTGTGCAACTCTGAGCTCAAATAACTAGCCTGGAAGATCAAGGAATAAAACTGTAATATGAACGTGTTAATAACATTAAGTTTTCCTTAATAAAAAATGCCCTGGAGCATTTGAAGGCTGACACAAGTCCTCCATTTTATATTTTCTTCATTTAAAAGGCATATTAAAAAATAAACAAAACAGCCAACAAAAACAGATTTAGTGAGCTACATACTTGATTTTTAGGAAATGCAGTAAAACACCCTTCAATTATACAACATTGGCTGTGCCAGCCCGTTCAGTCTTGTCTGTAAAAGGCACAGGGTAAAAAAGTCAGAGCAGAGTGTGAGATTTCTGTCTCTTTTTCGAAACAACTTCTTCTCACTACTCTTTAACTTTTCTATTGTCTAAAGTAAGTATCATGTTTTGAAATGAGCTACAGATTGTCAACTAAAAAAGTAGTAACAGTATTTAAGGTATGTTCAACAGCCCTCAAACTCAAAGCCATTGACACAAACTGGAGAAGTTTAGCTTATCGGAAAAGCAAATTTAATCTAAGCAGTAGTCTTTGAAATAAATTCTAAATTTTCTTGTATACAACAATATGTCAAAAATAGAACTCATATTTGGATTTATGCTTTAGCATTCATCATTTGGGTCCATTTGTATACTCGTGTCACTGTGAATGTAAAACCCATAAAAAGGTATCATCCAGACAAGTTTAGGCAGACTCCGGCAACAAAAATCAGGGGATGGTGACACAAGAAGATTTAGGGCAAGATTTATATTAATCTTGATTGGAATAGCCTGCATGCTGCAAAAATACTAGATAGTATTATTCAGTATTTAAGTTTGCAATATTGTCTCTAGGTATGATCTGAGATCTAATACAGAGTGCTTATATTTCTTAACTAAAAATTATTTGTCTGACTTCAGAAACACAAATTCGGTGCTCACAAAGGATTCTATGAGAGTGAGATTTTTGAGAGCAAAAAGTAAGTATTTTTCATTTTGACTTACAATATGTGCAAGAATACTCAATACTAGCTTGAACAAGTTCTAACAAATATTCATCACTAGTGACAGTCAAGACAATGAAATAACTTTTTGGCTAAGTGGGATGTGAACCTCTAATGTACTACAACTGTCAGCTTCATGTATCATGCACACCTGCATAAAATATGATCCCAGTGCACGATTTTCAGAGAGAAGCTGAACCTTTAGTGTCAGAAGGAATGCTTTTCCCACCTGGATTATTTGACTAACTAGTCCATTCCAGTTTTAAAAACTCAGATTTTGAAAATACGTGAGTTTGTGTTCCCTAATCCATTCATTAAAGAAGACAATAGAGTAAAAATGTTTGGAGAGCTACTCTCTCAACCTTCAAAGGACGAGATAAATAGAAAGAAAGTGTTCAGCTGCTAACTACAGCTAATATTCTGTCATAAATACAAAAATTATTGTTGTTCCCCTTTGTTATCCAAAGCATGGAGCAGCGCAGTTAACAAAATGTGAGTTGGTTAGAGCTGAATTACAGAAATAGGCAATTCATACCTGAAGAACAATCTGATATAAGTCATGTATAAAATGCCACATCTCTTTAAACACAAAAACCTAATAATGCAAGTAAATATATCAGACGCCAGAATTGTTTAGAGGGGTATACTATTGTGTTTAGACACACAAATACAATATGTATATATATTCCATTCCACAATGAGAAATGTAAACTCATAAATCTCCATCCTGAACACAATTAAGATCATACACAGTGGATATGGCAGTGGGGGATGACCAGAAACAAACTGAAAAACATTAAATTTAAATTTATTTATAATCGATTAGCTAAATAAAGACTTTTTGGCTCGTTTAAAAAATAGTTAAATACATATTTCAATATTAATAAATTTTATAGTTTGTCCAAAATGTGAATAAAATTAATTAAGAAGTGTATGCATTTTTAGAGTCTGGTCAGCTATTCTGCATGTAACATTTACATAGGTATCTTACTATTTATCTTCTGTTAGGACAAGAAAACCTCCAGAGAATGCACTGTAGAAGCTAAACAGTAGTTTCTGTTTAGCTTCAGACCAATAACTAAACAGTAGAGTGAAGTGCAGGTGTAATTTTCTGTGTAATTCCCTGACACTAGAAGGTTTGCTGCTAAGTCGTCCTAAAACCAATCTGCAGAGATAAAACATATACTTAAACCTACAGTTAAGCCTTTCAAGTGCAAAGTTTATCCTGTGAAAAGCTGCATTTGAAGAAGGGCATTGAGCAGAAGTTACAGTCAAGAGCCACACCTGAAGTCCCACAATATCATTTTTATGTCAGAATAGAGAAGAATATTTACTGCTATGACTATGTCACTGTACACCACATATTAAAGACATTAATTAAATACTTCACAACAAAGTGAAGTTTATCTTGAAAAACATAGTCCTTATTTAGGAATTCTTTTTCATCAACTATCAAAAAAAGTTCCACCTGAATTTTCTGCGGCCACTAACCAGTTTTGGAACTAGTAGCAAAAGGTGAATTACAGGTTGTTTTTTAAATAATTCAACATGTTATATTGATAAATTACAGTTAACCTAAATTTACTTTATTGTGTCAACCCAGACAATGCAAATATGAATTTCAATCGAAATACCTGAATGGCACCAAACAATTGTGTCTTTAGGAGCAATATCAGCAACAATTTGTATTACTTACTGGTATATAATAGATATTCATTTTAGGGGCTTCATTCGCAGTCATTAGCATTCCTAAAAAGAGATTTCCACATTTAAAAATATTGATCAGAAGAGTATAATACTACTTTTCTTAAATGCTCATAAAGTACATATTCTTGGTTTGCAATGGACATTAATCAAGACCTGTAAAAAACTGTTGCATCAAATACCATGGAAAGAAAGGTCTCATACCAGCATAAGTAACAAAGCTTAATTTTCTATATATTCATTCCTTTTTGTCCTCTATCTAATTTTTCAGCACCACTGTAAGCAACATTAAGCCCTGACAAGTGTAGGCTGCCAACTTTCATAACAAATGTAAACAGTTCATCCCTTAATATTGTTTAGAACAAGTTAGTATTGTAGTTAAAAACTACATTGGACATAAAAGCGCATCATTAATACTGGTATTAGCACATGTGGTTGTTTTATTTTTAAACACATACCTAAACAGAGCCATAAATCATAACATGGTTTTCACCTTCATTCATATTTCATCTTAGGAAATAACACAACAGCAGCTTTCCAACCCAAAATGAGATATAGGACACTGTGGCTTCAAAAGGAGTAATACTAGTGCTATAACGAAGCAGGGCAAGTGTAGAATTTGAAGTATCTATGAATACACCCAAGAAACACCATGAATAAGGGGTTTACATACTCTGAATATAAAAAAAAACCTGTAGGAATACTAAAATCTGTGGAAAATCTCCTTCTGCCACAAGAATTCATGTAAGTTTAAGATGAAGAACACTCTCAATTTCCTTCTACATAAAAGAGTAATAAGACCATCTGCCATATGCTTTTATGTTTATCTCAATTTTGTCCTTCCAATGTAGCTGATCAACAGGCAATACAAGAGATTGATTATGAAGAACAAAGTGCCATCAAATCAGATATCATTCTGATCTGAAAGGGCTGTAACATATGCCAGTGAGACTATGAATAATTGGGTCAATTACTACACACCCAGAGGGTAGAAATATAATTTACACCCAACTAGAGGAATGCAATTAACATGGGTGGAGTAATCCTTCCTACCTAATCCTTTTATTATAAATACACAATGCAGCTGGACTTAAAATGTCAGAAAAAAGGGACCTTGCTTTCCTAGCAAAGCAAGATATTTGTGAAAGCTTAGTCAGCCAACAGGCTAAAAACTGTGCCTGGGAAGGTTTGCAGGCAATTTAAGGAAAAAGCAAGAATTTATAGCATATACTTGAATACACAAATACACACACACAGAGTACACCAGTACAGTATTCAAGTTACATGCTCCCCTAACAGCATGCTCATTACTATTTCATAAGACAAAGCATCGTTCCATTGACTGTAGGATCATTAGAAATAAAGACAGAAATTGATTCTGCTGGTGCTTCAAAGATGACAGTAAAGTAAAACCTCCTCTTTGAGAGTCTTCCACCAATAATTAAAGGAGGATGAAAACAGACTTCAGAACAGTATGAGTGTATACTACAAGGGAAATAAAAGAATGAAAGAAAGTTAATGCTGAAAGGAGAAATCTATTCCATGCATTTTTATTGCTTCAGCTTGTTAGTTTTAATCAATTTTTATGGGAAGAGAGACCACAGCCTAACAAACTACAAAACAGCCTAGTTTGATTACTGTAGAAGGGAGATAAAGGAGAGCCTTTTTTCAAAAGCTTTAATAAGACCATCTTCAGAAAACGGTCTGCAATACAGTACCATGAAAGTAAAAAAATGAAAATGGGAGTATGAAGTGATAGTATGCAGGAGCAGCAGTTTCAGAAAATGCAGATTTTTACCTTTTAATTCTTTTTTATGGTAATTGAAACAAATGAGACACAGTTTTCTATACAGTGAACATACTGTCAAGTTTCATTTATAGTCTACAACTTAAATTGACTAAAAGCTATTTGGTAAGTGGTGAACCTTTTTTCCCCTAGCCCCATTCTGTTTATGTGTGATCAGAAGAAGATATTTGACTATCAAAAGATCCACTAATGTCTGTCATTATGTAGTTAGGTCAAAGATACACAAGGGTTTGCTTCCCAGGAAAGGTACTAATACTGAAGCTGGTTGGTAAAATAGTTTAATTAAAAATGCCTAACTATGACAAAACTACCACCAAAAAAACCCAGTTCACAATATACTGATTTTGAGTTTACCGTAACTGATAGAATTATAGAATCTTAGAACAGTTTGGTTTGGATGAAATTCCCATGGGCTCAATTCTCAAGCTAGTCCAAGTACCCCTGGATGGCATCACACTCTTCAGCTTGGTGTCATCTGCCAGTTTGCTGAGGGTATACTCAATCCCACTGTCTGTCATTAATGAAGATATTAAATAAAGCTTGTCCCATTATTGCTTTATTACATAAAGCAATACAGAGCCCTAGGGGACAACACCTGTCACTGATTTCCATTTGGACATTGAACTGTGGACCAGTACACTTTCTGGATGAGACTATCCAACCAATTCCTCATCCCTTGAACAGTCCATCCATTCAATCCTTATCTCTCCAATAAGGGTTAAAATGGGGTTTTGCCTTTCTGAGCAGCAGTGACACAAGAAGTGTTAAAACACAAGCTAGGCAAAGATCTCCTGGGTTTCCTGGGCCGTGCATCTACTGGGGCTTTGAGAATGCTGGGGCACCAGTAGGAGCACTGAGCCAAACCCATACTGATACTGAAATCTGTCATATTTCCAACTTTTCATAACTGCTCATCTTACTAGAAGTATTTCCTTATTTTCAGATCTTCAGTCATGATTATTCCTTAAATTCTGAAGCATTAGGTGGTTCTAGGCATCTTAAATGCTGGTCCAACAGTATTTACGATAAACACGTGATGCACCACCTCTTGCCCTAGATCTCTCAATTTCCATTGCAACATGCTCTACTTTTTGCCTCACTGTCTCCATGTCACTATAAAATACAACCCAGTTTTCTTCCAACAACAGTTCTTACCAAAACCATCAACCTGTACCCTTGCAGACACTAAGAAAAGCAGCACTAATTTGAGCAGGAGATGTGGGCAACAGAACTGGACTGCACAATCTAGATCTTAATCAGAGACATGTGAAAAGCAATGTCCAATAGCAACATTAGAGAGATGTGTGCATTCAATTCTTTGTGCTACAAGATTCGCCCTGCAGAGTCTCATGCAAATCATTTCTGCAAAAGCACACAAGGCATGTCCACATACCACAGGGGCTACAGAGCATCCACAGCTGAGTTATGTCCATCCCTGACATATTCAAACTTGACTTGACCTGAGCAACCTGATCAGACTTCAAAGCTGGATCTAACTGCAAGTTGGCCCTGCTTTGAGTAGGAAATACACTCCCAGGGGTACCTTCCAACCTAAATTACACTATGGTTCTACACTGACAAATAACATTTTTCTGTTCCACTTCCCATGATGAACTCTTCATTGATGCTATGTGGACGTTCATTTGCTGCTAGGTTCTCTTCAGGTGAAACCAGTGAGCTCACAGGTAGAACCTGTGTGAAATGCTGAAAAAAATTCACTCCAATGATCTCTCTCTGCAGCCACCATGGATGAGGGTTTATTTATCTCCAGGGTGCACAGTTCACCCTGTCACCATGCAGTAATTCTCAAACACACCCACATGAACTCCTACATTCAACCAGGGCACATGGCATGTACTCTGCTCATAAGGTCAAAAATGCCCACCATCCTATGAGGGAAGAGTATTTAACTNAAAAAAAAAAAAAAAAAAAAAAAGGAACAAAAGGAAAACAACAAAAAACTCCAACTCATTCTTAACTGAAGCTGGCAGAAAAGACAAAGATAAGTTTTAACTTGCTAGAAATCTCACTTATCTACAATCTTAAATTTGAGCTGCTAGTATGAGTCCAAGTCCAAGTTACTCTTTCTTTACTGCTACCTCTCTCTAAAATTAGGATAATAGCAGTTTGCAACTCAGGCATTGTTTCAAGACTTTTGCTCTGTGCCCTAACTTACTTCATCTTTTTCAGTACTGCTTTCTAAAAAGGAAGTAGGTGTCCCACCGTACTTAAGAACTAAAGCAATTCATATTAAGCAGAAAATTAATCAAGTTGCAGTCTGAAGTACAACCAAAGCACACATGCACAAACAACCACCATTTTGTAAAATATTTTACTCATAAGTTAAGTTCTGAAAACCTTAGTTAAAAGTGATCCTCAGTTTTGATCTCTTAAACATAACCTTATAAGATGCAACAAATCTGAAACCAATTACAAAAACCATGCAAATTTGTGCACTTAGGAATCTACACTTAAAACCAAAGTATTAAACCTAAGTTATAGCACAATTTAAGTGCTGTACTTAAATCAAGGAAAGATTAAATCCTTGAAACACTTAAAAAAGCCTGTAAATTTGCTATGAAGAGATTTTTCCTACTTCTACAAAGCAAGCTCCAAGTCATCTGGGACTTAGTCAAGACAATAGGCCAAAATCCCTATTCTTATGAAATGAGTCACTTCAGATATTTGAAGGAGTAAAAGAGGTCAATCACTCAATTAACAGCACAGCAGCTTCTAATTGCAAAGAGGCTCCAATGTAATACACACACAGAGGAACCAAGGACACTGATAAATAACCCTTTATTCCAAGCTCTGCCATAAGGAGGAAAGTAGACCTAAATTGTATCACCTAAACAAACACCACACCTTGAGTTAACAAGCTTTTCCTTTTCAATTTAGCAAGACATCAATATACTTAACATACCCGAATTTGGATAAAGGCAGACATCATTTATATCATGTTCTGGCTCCATTGAAGTAAATATTTTTCCCTGAAATTGTAGGAAGAAAATAAATCATAAACAACTCCAAACAATATAATTAAATTCAGTAAATCTAAACATTAATAATAGCTACTATAGAAGCTAAGAAACATGATGCAATAAAGATAGAACAGATTTTGCAGAACAATAAAATGTTATTAATATCTGAACATAACACAGGGAATTCAGTATTGTATTTTATCTCTGATTCTATCTTTTACAAGGAAGCGCAGTCTACTGGTAATTGAAGACACAGCAATGTAGAGTGGCACCACTACTTTCTCAGCTTAGACTTCTGTGTTGAAAATATATGTCAGATTTACTTTATTTTATGCAAAAGTGGGCCTGAGGTCCACAAGTTCTGGCATATTGTCCATGTAACTCTCATTTTATTCAACTCAGAATGTGGTAGTTTTAAGTAATTTTACTTTGCTAAGTATGATTAGCTGAAAAAATGGACTAGGAGTGGAATTTGAACCTGGAGCTTGGTTCTGCCACTGTACTAATGTCTACATGAAATGAAATGTAGTTTGGCACTTTATTTATGATTGATAAACTCAGTATTAAAGAGGTCTTGATATAAAATAAAAGTAGCAAGAACATGCAGTGGTGTCTAGCTTAGATCAGAACTGAAGTTATAAAAGTTACTTAAGAAAGAGGTAAAAGCAGGAAACAATGTTCTCAAAATAATAAGAATTGGAACATAGTCTGAAAAACCCAGACAAAATACAGGTGCTCTTATAACCCAACACACAAAACAGCCAGTAAAGGAATAGTCTCTAACAACTGGACCACATAATCTGAAGCATGAGACTACATGCCTACACAGCTCTAAATGAGGGACAGGAACAAGGCAAATTTTGATCCTGTTCCTCTTTTTTTTCTTTCCCTGCAGCAATCCCACCTACCTTTCTGGGCCCTTCCTTTCCCTCCCAGTTACATGCTGTTACCCCACCCACCTCTGGTCTCTCCCTGATGATTAAGAAGAGTCCTCCTCCACCCCGGCCTCAGCAGACAAAAGCCTGGTGCTCCCCACCCCAAGGCACGTCTCAGCATGGGGCTATTCTGGTATCAAAGCCATATGCTCTCCACCCGCAGTCTGCCTCTGCACTTGGTTCCTGGCCAGAGATACTCAGGAACCAGCATCTGGGAGAGGTGGAGCCAGCTGGAACATACTCTAGGAAAGAGTCCAAAGCTATCTTTGCCTTCCAGCGGTGAGAAACCCTCCCTTTTCCCACCAGAGGCCACCTGACAAACCCTACAGTGTTTCATTCTCAAGGAGGGAAGTATACATACCTAGGAAAAATGGAGAGAGGCCACTGCAGATGTTTTAAATAATAACCAATAATTTTAATTTATTTGCTCTTTCAAACAATAAAAATTAACTGCAGAGGAGCTTACAAAAAACTACTTGTGAGCATAGAAAAAATAAAAGAGGCTGTTGAAAGTCTATGAAGCAGCACAATAATGCTAAAGTGACTGCCTGAAATAATTAGAAAAAAGTCTCTACTACAACTCTCCTTATGTTTCACTGTAAAGTTAGAAAACCATAGATGGAGCATTTTTTAGACGGAACACAATGACTACAGACATCCCCTCAAACCAAAACAAGTTACAATAGTGTTACTATGAATCTATGGGGCAATATCTTTTGTTAAGGTTCACTGACAGAAAGATAAGAAAGAGGACAGCATGATATAATGCAAAAAGTGCTATGAAAATTAGAGATTTCAATTTCACTTAGAAGTGAAAAAGCGCACGGATACAGACACTGCCCATTGCAACACAATTCCCTAATGCAGTGTAAGACACACTGTTATTTGGCTCTGTGCTACAGTATCCAAATAGAATCCTGCAAAAATAAGCACCCGACTTTAACAGGTCCTTAAGTAACTGATCTACCTTTGAAATTAACCCTACTTTGACCAGGGAACTGGAATGAACATGTTTTTTGTGGTGAAAAAATGTAACTGGATGTATTCAAGAACACTGTGAGAAATACACAAATCAAGGCAATGGCTACAATACTACTTTTTACATTTAAATCTTTCTCCTGAAAGAAGCCTCTTGGCCAGACATGTACAAACAGCTAAAAACCCCCTAAGACTATTGCTTTATACCCAGATGTTGATTTAGTCAGACAGGACAAAATGCTATGTAAATTAAGAGACATTAAAATCTCAACTTCTTACACTGACTTTCAGCTTAATTAATCAAGCTGCACAAAACCCACTCCAAAACAACCAAAAAAAACAACAACAACCCCCCCCCCAAAAAAACCAACAACAAAAAAACCCCACCCCAAATTCCCAACCCAAATAAAGTAAAAATTTAAAAATCTGAATGCAGCAACAATGCATTCAACTTACTGTATCTTTGTTCCACATTTTTACGATTCGAGAATCTGCAGAGATAATTAAATCCAACTGATGTTGAAACTGAATTGATTTAATAGGCAGGCCATAGTGGTGATCTTTGACTATTAATGGATTACTAGACCGGAGATCATATAATAGGACCTTGAAGAATAAGAGATAAATTAAATGTATAACATTGTAAGATCGTGAGGAAGTCATGTCCATCAGATCTTCATTAAACATTTAACTAAACTTGAGATTTTACTTAAATACATAGGCAGGATTTACATAAAAGAAACAATTTTAAATTCTGAAAACAACTTATTAAGTGAGCTCAGTTTATTTTAACCAGGTATTTTAACATTAGCATGTTTCCATCTAGAAAAATTAATGAATTTAAGACCTAACCATCTTTCTAAAGACTTTTTAATTTCTATTGAAAAAAACAAACCATCTTTTCTGTTTCAACACTCTCAGAATTTCATAATTAGTAATATTTCACATTTCTTGTGTTGTTACATGATTTAGATTTTCAGACTCCCTTCCAGATTCAGCAAATATAAGTTTCCCTCAGTGAAACACCACAGAATGTAATTTTTTGTGTAAAGGAAAGTAGAGAGTACAAGCCCTGTCTTCCAGAAACCTGTATTTTATCTCAAAAATTTCCTATTAAACTTGAGAAAGTTAAATCTTTCATATGTAAAGTGTGAATAACAATTTTTGGGAATATCATCACTTTATTTAATCAGAAAACACAATCTACAATAACATTTGTATGACTTGTACATTAACATAGCAAATACAATTCTCACACACACCTGCTCTTGAAGAAGCTACAGTTTTCTAAGCCCATGAAAATACTGATGAAGGCAGAAAACAATCCCCACACTTCCCTTTACAAATTTGATGGTGACAATAAATGAATTGAAATAATTCTTCATATTAAGACAAGACACTAAAAATAACAGTTGAAAGATAGTAATTTCTGATTTTTTAGCCACCATCAAGACAAGAGAGAGCACATATGTTGCATTGAGATGGTGCTCATAATCCCAAAAAGCAGCAACTTCCCCACACACTTGACTCAAGTGATAAAAAACCTGCAAATTTGAAGTTATGTAGTATGTAGGTTATGATGATTTAAAGTGGTACCTACAAAATTCTGAAGAGCACAAGCATTTGATAAAATTAAATTGCAGTTTGACTATCACTACTCTATACATGTAATTTATGGTCTAATAAATACTTGCAGTAATAGATATATACTGCAGTCAATGTATGATAGACTTGGATTAGGAATTGCAAGAGCAGGATCTCCTAAGAACTGTGGTAGATGAAGTCAAACCTACCTGCCCAGTAGATGTTCCAACAGCCATATTCAAAGCCCCATCAAATTTCAGTGCTGAAATGGATGGCAAACCTTCTATCCTGCAAAGCACAATGCTTTAGTTAGGCATTCTTTCAATAAAGCCTGCAAATATTTTTTTTTAATGTTAAAAAAATAGTTTATTCTTAGCTAATAGTAAAATAATACACAGGTATCATTCAGAAATACTACTTCAAAAAGCTGCACTGTTTACATCCACAATATGTATTTGTATACAAAAATGGCTACTACTACTTAGATCGGTGTCTAAGAGAACTCCTTTATGACTAAGAAAATCCTTTATTCACACTAGGGAACAGGCAGGTCACTTTAAAGCAAAGTGGGATTTATTTCTAAAACCAAAACTTCTGAAAACTCCGGAACAACACAATTTGAAAAGGTAGCCTTTACTTACTCTGTGTCTGCTGTCACACTGCTTAAAGCACAGTCCAACATCCCAACTCGATTTCTAGTTCTAGGATCCCAGCATTCCACTTTACCCTAAACAGTTTAGAAAATATGGTTCAAACTTATGCAGCTGATGCCTGGTAGTCTGAAAACATTTAAATAAAATTATGAATTATCTAATCTAATGAATAATTAACAAAATTTCCTAGGTTGACATGAGTTCTTCTAATAATGACATACAGGCTGTACACATTTCATTTCTAGTTTTTTCAATGCAATCTAAATCAAAATCACTGACACTAATTTTCTTAAGATTAATAGGGTACACATGCCAGCTAATTTCTACAGATGGCTACACTGCAAAATGAGAGAACATTATTTTTGCTCCCGTCTGCAAAATCTCAAGCACTCAGCAACCAAGTAACTCTGGTATTTTATCTGCACTATGCTCTGAAAAGTCACCTTTAACATATCTATATCTAACATAGTAAATGAGACCAATTTAATTAATTAGGTTCATGATTTCTTCTTATCCTCCTGCAAATTAATATAAAAATGAAACAAAAACTACTGCTCTTTTCATAAAAGGAATGCAAGCGTTTACCTCAGCTGTCCCCATAGCAAACAAGAAGTGCACAGGATTTATGTCACAGACATTACTCTCTCTACAACAGAAAAAGGAGCAAGTTTAATGACCTCAGAACAACTTAACACATGAACAACTAATAAGATTTATGTAATCGTGTACACTATTGCTCAACCTGGAAAAGCAAAAGTTGGAGGGAGGGACAGATGGCCACCTAACAACGGTTTCCCACACTGAAGGGGAGATAAGTAACCATCTGGAGCCAGAGACAGTGCTGATTACTTCAAAGAGGTAAGGTTCCAACTGGATGTACAGATAATATTTTAATGCTTATAAGGATAATTAAGCACAGGAATTTGTTAATCATAGAGGCTGGGAAATTTCCATCTTTGGAGTTTTCAAGACCCTCCTGAGAAAATTCATCTGAATTCATATGATCATATATGACTATGCCCTGAGCAGGAGCCTGGGCTCTGAGGTTCCGTGTGTTCCTCTGCCCATATCCACCACCTGCCACATCACTCTGCTCCACTGTATTCTTAAACAACTCAATAGGACATGAAGAAATGGCCTCGGTGTGCCAGGGGAGGTTCAGACTGGATACTAGGAAAAATTTCTTCACTGAAGGGGTTGCCAAGCATCGCAACAGGCTGCCCAGGGAAGGTTCAATCACCATCCCTGGAGATATTTAAAAGATGTGTAGATAAGGCATCTGGGGACATGGTTTAGTGGTGGACTTGGCAGTGCTGGGTTTATGGTTGGGCTTGATGATATTAGAGATCTTTTCCAACCCAAATGAATCTCTGATTCTAATTATGTCAAAAGATCTTTATGATTACTTATGTTCTAAAGCTTACATCTCCAAGATATTCTGTCTGACCAATGGTCTCCTTTCTTTCACCCATGTATCCTGTTTCTCAGCAGGGAAGAGTTGTATTTCGACAACAATTCTTCCAAAGTACAAATATTTCTCTCTCCACCACTTAGGCCAGTGCTTTCCAACTTCTTCCATTCAAAGCTGTAACTCATCCAACTTCTTCCATTCAAAATTCTGTAACTTATCCAACTCCCACACCTCAAAACCTTCTCACAATTTAAGTCTCATCTCTTGAATCCAGATTTTACTCTACACCCTTATCTCTCCCATTCCAGGATTTCCCCTTTTTTTTTCCTCCTGTTGCTCATTTTTTTACTGTGCCTTCCCAAACACTTCTTCATCCATTAAGCTATTCTGCCCACTGAACACCAGCTGCTGCCCACCAACAAGCCACTCTATCTAGCGAAGTCTGTTTTCATCTGCCTCTCCCTACATGAAAAAAGCTCAGCTCCTACTCTGGTAGGGTTTTCAAAAGAATCAGACACATGCTGGAGATATAAAAATTCTCTCTGGGATACTTCAAGAGCAGAAGGACAAAGACATGTCTGGGAAAGTACATACCCTGTGGGTAGATCTCTATATGATGGCTAAATTGAGTAATAATGGCAAAGTTTTAATGAAATGCTCTTAAGATCAAGTTATATAATACCTATTTAGTCCATATTAAGCAATTTTAAAACATACACTAAAGAAAATTCAATTAAACATAAAAACTAGAACAAAAATATTACAGAACATAAAATGAAATGAGACTCAGACTCAGCATATGTTCGTTTTCAACTCTGCAAAGCATTTGGGCAGCATTCAGAGACAGTACTGCTGGTGAGCATGCTAGAAGTCTGCTTCCACCTGGTGGAAAGAAGACGGAGGTCATGCATTACACAGAACTTACGAAGCTTCAGTTTGCAGGGAGTTCAGAAATCTTCCTTGTTCCAGATTTAGCCTGTACACTTCAGAACTACAAAAGAAAAACCCAAAATTACTCTTGTGTCTTAAAAGTACTGAAAAACACTGGTGTAAATTTGGAGGCACTGTAAAGATTCTTATTCACAGCCTAATTTTGCTGTGAATATTTTGCCCAATATATTTTGTAAATATACAACAGGAATTCACAATTTACAACAAGATAAGCATAACAATTCAGTGTTCAAAATACAGAGAAAAATGTGCGTGTTCACCGTTTATTTATTATACTTCACTATGCTACCAATTATTGTTTTGCCAGGCAAAAGATACATTAATTAATTTCTCAAGATCTCATAATGTCCTATGATTTAATTTACATCTTGAATTTCTACTTACTTTGTTTGAAACTCTAAGAACCTAATTTTGTTTTTACTATGTCTTTTCAGAAACCCAGTTATGTGATTTAACTCACACTTCACAGCAATAAAACACCAATCAGGATAAGAAAATTTATTTAATTTTCCTTACTTATAAGCTAAGCACTTTTTAAAACAATACACTGACCTGCAGTTTTTAATACAAATTTGCAAATGCATGATATACATGGTTTAAGAATCAAAGAAAAAAACAGCTTAAAAATAGCATGGAAAACCAAATTAATTTTAATCTTCCCACCTTTTCCACTTTTCACTGTCTCCCTTATTAATTTGCAAGGAATTACCACTTCTTCCACTTTTTAACTTTTCTAATATTTTAATGTTTATTTTATTGTTGGAAAACACTGCTAACAAAACTGAAACAAAATACTCCACTTAATACCTTGCTCCTACAAAATACAGGTCACATGACGGATAGTGGTAAGAGAAATCTCTACCAAATTTTGGTATTCTTGTCTTGTAGTAATGGCCATGTTGTGAATGAAACTCCACAAATCTGCCACACTCCAAGAAGACAATCTAAAAATAAAATAGAAAGCAATGAAATATACAGAAACAGAAAAGGATCTCCCCAACTTTTCTTACAGCACAAACTTCAGTAATTTTTTTTCAAACTCATACAGGCTTATCACAACTTATTCAAACAATTTCCACTAAAATGATAGAATCAACTAGTGCTTCATCATTCTCACTAGCCACAGCAAAGAGTTTTGAATATTTGAATACATTATTTGAATATTCACAAGAATAAATAAGATACCCTGAAAGTGACTCTGCAGTCAGAAGCAGCAGTTATATCATGTTCTGCTGCACCAAAATTAACATTTCTGCTTCCTCCAAGACACCACAGAGTGATTTCTTCCAGGGACAAAGCTGTGCAGACACCAGTATGTCTACATGTACTGAGCACATGAGCTACACATCCTGAGGCACAGCAGTGTTACCACAAATGACATCAATGATCTTTCTGCATTTTCGTTCTTTGCCAACTGAGTAACAATGTTAAATGTTTCTTTCTGAAACTCAGACAAACATCTCAGTCCTGGAAAAATCTACAGGGAGGCATTACTAGAGAGCTTAATCTACCTCAGTAAATAAAACCGGCCAGGTCCTGCTGTTACACTCCTTAAGGCAGGTTAACATGGCACATATCCACGGGAAGGGATTCTTCCCACTCCAGAAGCAGGATCACCCATATCACCTGCTGCACTCATGCTGTGCCTCAAACCATGGACAGGCACTGTGCAATGGAGGAACAGCTGGCCTGGCCCAAACTCATGCCATGTATCATCATCACAGCCAAACCTTTGCCTCTGAGCCTCATCCCTACTGAGCTTGGATTAGAAAAGTGATACTTTAGTTTAGCCTGTGCATGCATCTTCTAAAAACAGTAGACAGTAAATATCTAAAATTTTCTACTGCTGAATTATAGTCAGCAATACAAATAAGAATGAGAAACTCTGGGAAGGTGAAGTATGTAAGTTATTTTACATCTGTCATCTTTATTTATAAATCTCTATATTGTTCCCCCAAGAGTCATGGACAAATACTGACCTGGGCTGGCACTTCATGCTTATTTACCATTAAGTTCCTCCTTACTGGTGTGCTTTTTCTGACATCAGAAACCCTAGTGTTTCAACTTTTACTCATGGACTTACTCATCTTGGTCCAAGACTAAACAGAGTATCATATTTCAGAATTCTAACTAAATTTCCTATGAAGTTACAGATACAGTTGCACAGCTAATGTTACACAGTGATGTTGTTCATACACATCACACTCTATGCTTCCTGTGCCTAATGCCTTTATGTTTTTTCCTGGAGGCTTCAAACAAAGAAAGCTCTTTACTTTTCTGTTTGAAACAATACTCAGACCAAATCTTTTCTCTACTATCATTGCAGAAAAAGGAATGTCTGCATTTTCATGCAGTACAGAAGCTACATAAACTATAAGAACACAAAATTAAACCATATTTAATTAAAAAATATCAGTATCACATGTTCTTAGTTCACTACCAGTAAGTCACCAAAAACCTGTCCGTTTACTTTCAATAAGAAAAGTGAATTTTCTTCTCACCCACTCTGCCTCTAAAAAGATTTTAGAAAGTTTTTTACAGCTGCCAAAAGCATCCAAATATTCTCCTAATAACTGTTTTACCGCTAATAATTTTCCATTTAAACACAAATTTCTACAATATTGGACTTGAATATATTTGTGTTCTCTTTCATCAATAGTGGATACAGCTCACTATAAATTGTTAGTATTTTCATTGTACTAAATTAATTTTGGTCACCACCAGAAAACAACCTAAGGGTAGCAAAAGCATTGGCTTTGCCACTGATGTGTGGCAAAAATACTATACGGAAATACAGGTCTCCTGGCAAAAGACTGTGGGGAAAAAGTATACCACCCTATCCCAAATCTAAAACTTAGTCCAAGTCCAAGACTTTTCAACCTAAAACTTAGAAAAGCAGAGAAATGTAACTGGTCTTATGGGCACTAATCTGTATGAAAGAAAACAGATGGTCTCACTGTGAAAATGCAAATAAGCCTCCAAGCAACCTTACACGGATGGCAGGAACAGATCTGGAGAGATATTATTTTCCCTGGCTATGAAAGGATGCTGAGAGCACCAAGAGGGCTACAAAGACTGACAAGGGACAGAATACAGATATTAGAAAAAAAAAAAATCCCTCCCTGCAGTAGAAACAGTAAAAACTTAAGATTTCCCCAGGCAGGTTTGACAGGAACTAAATATTCTTTATGACAAGGTAGAGCAGAATTGCAACAATTTATTAAGTAAATCTGTGGAACCACTGTGCTTGCAGATTTTGACACAACTGTTCAAACATGAAAATGGTATTTTAAGGTCCCATTCCAATCGATACTCTATGATTTTAAAAATTTCAAGTGTAATTTCTCAAATATTGTTCCCTCTTTCTGACATCTCCACAACATTATGACAGTTACTTGAAGTTTATTTTTCTGATGATTTCTTAAGTTCTAGTAAAATAAAACTGAAAACATAAAGATTGTATGGAGTTGAACAAGGAGGGCTTCAGCCTGAAATATAGCACCCATTTCAGCTGAAAACACACACACCTCTCTGTTCATAAGCAGTCAGAAACATCTGGGAACACACCATGTTCCTCAGTCTCCCAAATGACTATTTGGTATGTACAGCCAGAAACATTTTCCACCAGACACACAAGTGGGAAGCCACCGTAAAGCATCAGCCATTACCTTCTGCTACTTGGATTCATGCACTTCTTTGGAAATCTCACAGGAAAAATGTAAAAAAGCTACAAGGCTAGATGATCATGTCTCTGATCAAATAGCAGTATTTATTAAAATAAACCTATACCTGAAATGGTAAGCTCTTTTCACAGTAAAAAGAAAGTGTAAAATAAACACTTGGGTGATTCCTTCAGGTACAGCACTTCATTTAAAAATAAATAAAATTAAAAATAAGACTTAAAAAAAGGAAGACATTACTTCTCTCCATAATGTCTGCCTCATTCATAGGCTCATAATCATCATGTCTGTAACAACACTGACAAATCAGGTTGTTAACTTACCCATAGCTATCCCAGCTTTCAAAAACAGTGTATGTGTGCATCACTTGTCACAAGGGATTGTGACTAAATGTTAGCCCAGAAAGAATAGTTAATTCCACTGTTCACATTATTTTGCTTTTAGGATAGATAACTATTTCAAGTTTTTCCCTCCAACCAACAATGACTTTAAAAGTGGTAAAGCAAATTATAGTACAAAGACACAAAGAAAACAAACAAAATTTTATAGGTACAAAAAATGTTTTTCCTGTTTGCTGTTTGTAAAAAAACATTTTTGTTCCAAAAGCGGCGTTGATTGACTGTCTTTACTATATATGAAAATGCATTTTAATATACATACTAAACAATTTTTTCATTTATACACTGAAAACTATTAAACATACCTTTGAGTAATCATCTGATAAAATCTCAAACGTAACCACTAGAGGAGAGAGCAAGAGAATTTTGAGTCAACTAAGCAAGCAAACTTATTTGCAAACATTGGCATAAGCCTGAAAACATTTACACTCATGCTAATCTTTAGTCATGTAGGGATTCCCCACAGGTGTCAATGCATAATGCAGGCATTAATCTTTACTAAGATCTCTAATTATGTAACTTGATTTGCAAAACCGTAAGTAGTTTTCTAAAACTTTATAAACATATGAAGCATCCTGTAATCTTTTATTGTTCTTGTATACTTGACACGTTCCACAACAATGCTCAACCATGTATTTTATTGCTGTGGGAATGTCTAATAAAATACTTTTCAGTGAGTGTAAGGTCCATGGAGCTTTGGTAATCCATCAAAGATGATACAAAACTACATGAGTTTGAACATACATGCATAAAGGACTTGCATATGCAGCCCTTCCAAGGGGTCAGCACTTTCACAAAAGTTCTAAGGCCCAAAAAAATCACAAATGTGAAAGCTACTGCTCATGCTGAACACGAACGTATTGAACTTTGCCTAGTTTTAATTAAGCTGAGTTGGGAACGTTAGGGAGTAGCTGCTTCAGCTAAATTGGTTCTATTTAAATGAGATAACTCATTTAAAGTTACCTGAAGTGACTCTACACTAGACTTCAAATTAAACATACTTCTGCAGTCTACTAAGATGCCAGCTCAAAAAAAAATTACTTTAAACTCTAATGAGCAGCAAGCATTTATGATTACAATGATTTCTACTCTTTTGAAGAGGGTTTCACTCTTGCCATATCTTCCTCTCCCCAGCCTCTCTGAAGCCCTGCCTAACAGTGCTCCTTCACCCTACATGACTCCTTGTAGTCCTTAGGTAGAGAACAAAGAAACACCCCCATGCTCTTATTACAATTTTTATTTTTCACATTACTTTCACACATATCAAAGTTAGACTAGTTCAATTCTTCTGTAATGAATGCTTTCATCTTCTCATTGTTTCGGTCACCCCTGTATCTCAGCTTTCAGCCATCAGTCTTCTAATATCCCAGTCTTCAAAGAAATAAATCTGAAATAACAACCCTCCCACCCCCCCAAATACCAAAACAAACAAACAAACAAATCCCCATAATTCCTCAAATTTAAGCACCCTGAAAGTGCAGAGCTGTGGCAGCTCCTGCCCTGCTTTAACCACCAGCTGATTTTCCCTTTCCCATTGTCTGGACAGCTCCTTATTCTCCTCACCACTGCTGTTCTCCCACCAAATTAGTAGCAAACAAGGTGTAATTAAGGCCTTGACCATCTGCTGCCATGCTGCCATCTACCCCTAAGTACCCTGATTCTAGAAAACAAACAAAAAATCAAACCAGCTAACAAACAAACCAACACCCCCTCCCTGCCCCAGGAAATCCTCTTTACCCTGTAATTCACCCACTGAGCTTGGGCTCTAAAAAGAAAACAGAGCAACCCACAGTGCATTCTCCTACCTCACTGCTTCACAGAAGAGGTAAGAAGGGAGATCTTGCCACCACCCAGCCACAGTACCTTTGGCACATTCACCAAACAGAACACAGATTTCAGCCACATTCACCCTCTGAGCCCTACACTTTCTGGCTCCAAGTAAATCTTACATCCTTTTCCAAGCTAGAAAAGGACTTTGAAATCAGAATTAAAAGGGGAAATTCAGAGATGAAGACTAGATGATTTTACTCTAGATTCTTGTGTTCACCTGAAGTACATTCTGTCCTCTCAGCACAGGGAGCAGAATTTCTGCCGGAGTCCAACCTGATTTATGTATGACAGACAACTTGTACTAACAGCCATGGCTTATACTAACCTTCGGAATCTAAGCATCTTTCAAATTTCTGGGATAACTGATAGGTATCAAAACAGCGGACCCTGGGCTTGTAAGTTCCTGAAAGATTAATTGGATGTTTAATTAAATAAAAAAGTTAAAGAAAAAGATAACACGAAAGCATATTTTTTTAAGTATAATGTCTTACATATACAGGCTTTACTGTGTTTCTACCATAAGTCTTATCTTCCCAAAGCTTCTGTGACCAAAAACCATGTTATTAGTAACACAACTTTACAGCCTGGTTTCTGTAAGCACCCTACTTGTATGCAGGTTCTCCTAACTACCAGATACATCATACAGAATCTAGTAACACCTTCCAGTAAATCTGAAAGACCAGGCTCCTCATGTTATTAACACCTACTTAAGTATCCATGTTTGGATCCCATTTTGAAAGTTACAAAATGCAGCATTATCCTCCTCCTATAAAACAATACCTAAGCAATGATGTTCAGAAGTTGTGTAATATACATGCAATAAAAGTAATTCAGAACTTAGTATTTAAAACTGTACTAAAGACAGATTTCTTTAATTAGTTTTTTATTTGTATTATAAACCCTGGTGGCAGGGGGTTGGATTAGATGATCTTCAAAAGTGCCTTCCAACTCAAACCATTCTATGATTCTATGAATGCATATATTCTAAACAGATGTGTTCCACGGGACCACTCCCAAGACAGCTATTCTATCACATGTTAAGAGTAAGCTTCCAGCAGAATGTTCAGTTCCACACTTTAAAATGAACTCTTACCAATTCTACCTGAAACATTAAGTCATTCTGCACTCATGATTACTTAGGACTTTTGGCCTCTGTTAGAGACAGTTTGTTAACTCACCAACTGCCATAATATACTGTCCATCTCTTGATACCTTAATCTTTGTGCTAACTGTGGGCATTTCAAAGTCTTGAATAAGTTCAATTCTTCTACGGATATCTGTAAAGAAAAAAAATGTAGAATTAGCACAGTTCTATCAATCCAAAAAACTGTAATGGTTTACTAAGCAAGCATGTGAGTTAATTGCTCAGTATAAGGAATATCCTTTAGAGATACTGTAACTAACATATTATAAGCAGATTAACACAGTCTGCTAAACCTGAGAAACAAACTACCTCAGTGCAAAATAAATTAGTAATCCAAGGCAACTGTGTAACAAAATATTATATAATGTAGTAGCACATACTCATTGCACACTTACACAATTAAGACCTTGTAAAAGGTATTCCATGCCCCATTACCTATATGCTTTTTTTTTCTTGGTTAAGTTTCTTGCATAACACTTCCTATGATTCCAAATAGCCTTTTTTATTTCATGTAACAAGCTTAGGTTAAAATGATGTGGTCCTGCTCTCTAAGATTAGCACATCACAGAGGAGTTTATGGTCTGATTTTAACATAAGGGACAACATGGAATTCATCCATCATGTTTCCACTACAATCCACAACCCAAGTATTTCATGTCTAAAATTTAAAACACCACTGGTTACAGTATTCATGTGAAGCTATACAAAAAGCTGAAATTACTATCTGTAGTTTAATTCTGTAGTTTTTATATCATGACTTAGGGATAACTTCTGTGTATCAATCAGCGAGGAGTCTCCTCAGGACCTGCATGTGATGTATGTGGAGTAGCCGAGTAGTGCTGAGCACTCTGCGAGAGGAAAACTCACCCACATCTTTCTTCTGTAAAGCTCTTTTCTTCCTGTCAGAGAGCCACTGCAAGCAAAGGTATACATCAGTGTTGAGCTCATTATTCATATAGGAACCCGAGAATCACTTAAAGTTTATCCAACCATTTGAAATATAGGACATTCAGGCCGCTAATTCTTTTTTTTTCCCCTTCATTATCTTTTAAGTTCCATTCCACTGATAAGTTTAAGCATTTCACACCAAGAAAACTTACAAGGTAGTGTTGCTTACGGATCTGCGGACCAGTACCGCTACACTCAGAGGTTCATGCATTCAAACTGCATTTCTAGTTTAAGAAACACTCAGAGCTGTTTCTGGGTAACGATCCCAACACAAGCGCACATGGACCGGGGCAGCTCAGCCAGGCCGGGCCGGGCCGGGGCTCAGCCCTCGCACCGGCACCGCGCGGGTCCAGCTCTCGCCGCGGGCCGGGCCGGGCCGGACGCATCCCCCCCATGCCGCCCTCACCTCCGGGAGGCTCCTGCCGGCGCTCAGGCTGTAGATCTTCACCTCGTTGAGGCTGGAGACCTGCATGGCCGCAGCTGCGCCCGCCTCTTCCCGGGCAGACGGGAAGCGGAAGGCGAGGCGCTTCCTCCAGCTCGGCCTCGCCCAGCGGCGTGCGGACCGCGGCGGGGAGGGCGGCCCCCGACCGCACCTCTGCCCCTGCGTCTGCCTCACACCGGGGAGAATGGGAAAAGCACAGCAAACCCGCGGGTCAGCAAGGGCCGCTGGCTCCGCAGCTCACAGCAAAGCCGCTCCGCTGCTGCCTTCTCCCTGGGCGCTGCTCACGGTCCCCGCGGCCCGGAGCGCGGCGCTGCCAGGAGCCGGCATGTGGGGAGAGAGCGGGAGCCGGGGCGGCCGTGTGCCCTCTCCGCAGGGCCCGGCCTGTGTCCGGACACACAGAGCTCTGCCTGTCCCTCAGGAGAGGCTATGGTGTCATTCTCGATGGTCTTCATGTGAGCTCAGGAAGGCAGGAGATGTCTGGCGGCCTTGGTGGAGTAGGTTAATTTTCTCACCCTGTGTCAGTCCGTATCCGTTAGCCATGGAAAACAGTGAGTCCAGGATTTGCTGATCAGAACCTTGCCAGCAGCCATAGAAAGACACATTCTTATCGCTTTGTAGCATCGCTGTTGAATAAAAAAATATTGAAAAACAATATCCAGAATTCCAATCATTCTTGTTCCAATTTACAGGATCAGAAACAAGGACTGAAATAATGTATATGCAGTCCATACACATGTTGAAGAAAATGAAAATCGCAACTAAATTTTTAACTATGCATAACTGGCACTAGGTGCAAACTGAAGCAGTGTCAAATAAGTCTTACGCATGGTGTTCCCTGAATGATGTATCACAACAAGGATGATACCAATATCATGACTAAAAAGAGCTCTGTTCTAGATTGTATTAAAGTGTTAGGTCTGAGATTCCTGGGAGATGAGCACACCTAAATATAGGTACCTGTACGTTTAAGCTAGGTGTTTAAGCTCCCATTTCAGAGAGTTAAGGCTTTACTTGCTTATATGTAGGTTGTCTAGTGACATCTGAGATGCCATATGGTATCCAGGGCCCCTGGATGGGGCTGACACAAGACCTATGGAAAATCCAAACCCTTCTGCAGTGCAATCTGGAGGCAGGCAGGATGTGCAGGGACATCTCTGGTGGCACTAGAAGCTCAGGCAGCTGAATCTCATCCCTGGTAAATGCAGTTAATTAAGAGGAGTGTGGTGCAGCAGCCACTGGGTGTCTTCTGTGGGGTGAGTTTGATGAGGTTCCACAGTCTAATTAGAGCACCATGAGCTGCTAATAGACATTTAAAGCTGAATTGCTAAATTCACTTATCCACAATTCTGGATACTGTAAGGAATCCCAGACATTCATGGGGGCTTGGTTGATGTGACTTGAGATGTGCAGATGACCTGTGTTATCCTACAACAGCAGCTGGAAGACCCAACAGGATATTCCAGGGCACCTCAAAAGGCATTCAGCAGCATCAGATGTCTGAACCTACAAAGAATCTCTAGGGGTGTAGAACACTGGAGATAGCAGCTTTCCTTCTAGTGTCAATGTCATAATTGTTTGGGTTAATTGGTAATTAATTCTGGTTATCTGTTTGAGAAAGTTGTCATGGGAGATATGTCAAATAGGGCATTTCAATACTCTGATTGATTGTTCAGAGGCAGAGTTTTGCTCACTCAGTGTGGCACCTGAAGAAGTACTCACAACTACTGAGAGAGGCAAAGTCACAGAAAAGTTCATTGCTTTGGTGGATCAAAGGGAGCAGAAAGACATGTGATGATCATGAGGGAATTAGACAGCTCTGAGATCACATGGCACCACATGTGGCGCCAGCCAAGGAAATGAGCTGGCAGAGCTGTTTTACCACCAGACTGCAGCACAATTACTGTCCCACAGCATGTGCTGCCTGCTCCTTCCCCTCCACCTTCAGTGCTGCCTCATCCTAAAAATATGTAATGGGGTAAAAGGAAAAAAGTTTGAAAAGTCACAGTAAACTGAGAAAATATAATGGAAAGCATTCAGCAGGACATTGCTTAGACATTAACATCATTTTTTTTGGTAATTTTCTTTTAAAACAATAAATAAGTAGCATTAATTCACTTTAATAATAGTAAAAAAGCCATATGAAGAAAAAAAATAAAGAAAAATGGCATATTCCTGCTATAAAAATGTTCAGGAATTAAGTAGTGTATATTGTAGAATCCAGAAATCCAAAAAGCCTATGGCTTGGATTTTACCTTTTTTGTTATAACATCCATATGTACAGAAAAACATTCCTAAAATCTAGCATATGTGCAGCAAGAAACTTTTCTCTTCTGTTAGCACTAGTTTCAACTTACATGATTCTAAATTTAAGGAGATTATGAGAATGTAACATTTCTAAAACTAATCATGCAAACATTTCCACAGCTTGAGACTGCAGCAAGGATCTGAACAGAAAACTATTCTTGGCTTGAGATGGGAAAGACCTGCCTTATCTAGGTGATCAGGGCTACTGTACCTTTCAGAGCTGTAAACTGTGGGTAGAGATATATGATGTAGATACCTAAACATCAGCTAAGTATGCTTTTGTTATTAAAATGTGTAGTCTAAAGAAACTAACAAAAAAGGATTAAACAATAATCACTACTTCTGTGAATGCCATCTCACAGATCAATATGTTTATTTTTTCCTATGACTTCTGGAATACCCTTTGTCATGCCCTAGGGGACATTATGATTGAAAAGAATTAGAGTTATAGCAGTTACGAGAAGTGAATGTTTAATTAGCCCAGAAAAGGAAAAAAAAAACAAACAGCAAAAACCCACAAACCCCACCCCTCAAAATGGTTATTTCAGCTACAAATCTTCTCAGTGTCTTTTTCTAGAGTGCTTTCAGTAGAGACTCTCCTCGTCCACACATGTATTGCTTTTTTAGATATCACTAAGAATGTTAAAGAGAAGCAAAGGAAGATGAATCCTTGGCTAACCTAAAGAATCTATAAATTTAGGGCCTAAGACCCTGACCCACACTACCTAAAGCATGATTTACATGGCATAATTCAGGATGCCTTGCATCAGCTGCTTCTAAAGAATCTATAAATTTAGGGCCTAAGACCCTGACCCACACTACCTAAAGCATGATTTACATGGCATAATTCAGGATGCCTTGCATCAGCTGCTTCTTCCTAGTGCTAAAGATGCTTAAATCTTTCAGGGGTCTTCATTTAAGGTTCTTGAAGTGTCAAGAGCTCTGTTTCTGTGGATGACCAGACCTGCCTGGCCCCAGCATCTCAAACCCTCTCACATGCCTTCACACGACCTGCCATGTGAAAAACCAAGAGCATCCTTCTGTTTAATTTCTTGTTAGGGTTTCATTTAACTTTGTTACAGAGAAACATGAGTTAAAAATACACCATTTTTTTGAAGACAATAAGCCCCCAGTAATAGCAGAGATTGCCTAAGTGCTGTATGACAGCACAGGAATTAGACTACTCAACTGGAAGATAAGAACTGGATATAATTCCCAGCAAGGGGGCTTGACTCCGTCTTGCAGAGATGCCTCTGAGAGG
>VWYP01019108.1:270920-305936 GCA_013400435.1 Pycnonotus jocosus | reverse complement strand
ACGAGAAGTGAATGTTTAATTAGCCCAGAAAAGGAAAAAAAAAACAAATAGCAAAAACCCACAAACCCCACCCCTCAAAATGGTTATTTCAGCTACAAATCTTCTCAGTGTCTTTTTCTAGAGTGCTTTCAGTAGAGACTCTCCTCGTCCACACATGTATTGCTTTTTTAGATATCACTAAGAATGTTAAAGAGAAGCAAAGGAAGATGAATCCTTGGCTAACCTAAAGAATCTATAAATTTAGGGCCTAAGACCCTGACCCACACTACCTAAAGCATGATTTACATGGCATAATTCAGGATGCCTTGCATCAGCTGCTTCTAAAGAATCTATAAATTTAGGGCCTAAGACCCTGACCCACACTACCTAAAGCATGATTTACATGGCATAATTCAGGATGCCTTGCATCAGCTGCTTCTTCCTAGTGCTAAAGATGCTTAAATCTTTCAGGGGTCTTCATTTAAGGTTCTTGAAGTGTCAAGAGCTCTGTTTCTGTGGATGACCAGACCTGTCTGGCCCCAGCATCTCAAACCCTCTCACATGCCTTCACACGACCTGCCATGTGAAAAACCAAGAGCATCCTTCTGTTTAATTTCTTGTTAGGGTTTCATTTAACTTTGTTACAGAGAAACATGAGTTAAAAATACACCATTTTTTTGAAGACAATAAGCCCCCAGTAATAGCAGAGATTGCCTAAGTGCTGTATGACAGCACAGGAATTAGACTACTCAACTGGAAGATAAGAACTGGATATAATTCCCAGCAAGGGGGCTTGACTCCGTCTTGCAGAGATGCCTCTGAGAGGGAGGTACACAGTGTTTAGATACTTGTTACCTTTAGAGCATGCCTGGATTAGGAATTCCTGGGGAACATGACTCCACACAACCTGTGAAATATGTCCAGCCTTGTCTCAACCAAGCTGAAGGCAATGTAAGACAGGCTCAAGATTTGGTAAAGACTACAAGCCACAGCTACACGTGAAGGAAGAAACATCACCAGGAACGTAAGCATCACTATTTTGCAGACCCCTGCACCACATATTTGTTAAATGAGGCACTCATGGAAGTCCCTGAAACAAGAGTTTCCTAGAAGTTCCTTTCAATTATTCCAAAATCTCAGACCTGCTAAAGGTAGTCAGTGTTTAATTTTTTAAAAAATGGTGTCTGCATTATTTGCACCAGTTTAAAAGACAGCAAGATGCCCTAGTCAGAGCTGTGACAGAGCTTTTAGATCAGCAGACGCCCGCTGTGCTCCGGGAGGGAGCCCTGGTCCCCTTGCGCAAAGCCGTGGATGCGGCGGCCGCCCCGCGCCTCGCCTCTCTCCGCTNGCAGGAGAGGCAGCGGGCAGGTAAAGCAGCGGGCAGGTAAAGCAGTAGGCAGGTAAAGCAGCGGGCAGGAGAGGCAGCGGGCAGTGCCTCCCACAGCCGTGCTGGCAGCGCTGGGGCACGGCGAGGCCCGGCGCGGTGCCGAGGGGCGAGTGCCGCACCTGCCGTGTCCCGCGCACCTGAGAGCGAGCGCATGTGGCGGGGATGCTCCGCGGGAGCTCTCGGGAAGGAGCGGAGGATTGCAGCGTGGTGCCAGCTGCTCGCTCTTTTGCCCTCATCTCTTTGCTTCGCACCACAATAGTTGTCCTATTCTCGCCACTGTTTCATCTGTGTGGCTCTGCCAGTACCGTCCCTATACGCCAGGACTTGCCTTCCTCCAGCTCCTTCCTATCGAGCCTGGGAAGAAAAAACACAGAGGAGAGCAATATTCTGTCTTGCCAGTGGCATCTTTTGCAGCCTCTGTGTTCAGCAGAGGTCTTGGTTTCATTTTTCCTTGCAAATGTCCAACAATTTGAGAGAGAATATTTATCAAGCAGATAGTCTTTATTACATTTGAATGGTTTGGTGAAGCCTCCAAGCTCCCCAATAGGATCTGAATTTAAAGCACAAGGCAAATGGAACGGGCTGGGAGGGAAAAGGGGAGGAGGAAGCTTCATTTCTTCATGCAGAAACTGGATGGAACAATCCTGAGAAGGAAGGAACAGCCACACTCTTTCCGTGACATTCTGGAGAAGGTCATGTTCCATTTCAGCCTGAGACACAGAACTGACTCACTCACCTGGTGTTTCTGAAGAAAAGAAATCAGTGATCTGTTCTAACTCTTTCTGTTCTTAGGAAGAACACATTTTGTGTGGTGCTCTTTTAACCACTTACCTGTTTTGAGTTTCTACAGTGACCGGTAGCGAAGGGAAAATATTAGATCATGTCGGAGTTCTGGCTAATTTCTGCCCCAGGAGACAAAACAAATCTGCAGGCATGGGAGAGAATGAACACTGTGACATCTAAATCCAACCTGTCCAGCAACAGTAAATTTCATATTCCAGACTTAAAGGTAAGTGAGAAAGGGGTTTGTGTATGAGCAATACAGCAACATTAGCCAGGGCTAAATATTTTTGGGATAAATATGAGATTTATCATTTGGGATAATATGCAGACAGTAGAAGGAGACTGTTGTTGGGCGATGGATTGTGTTCAGTCAACTGAAAATTGATCAGAGAGAAATAAGTCATTGTGCTTGAAGCTGAGCTTCGCATTGGAAAGGTACATGTGTAAGGAATGAACATGAGTGAGATGTTAAATAACTGATCTATTGCATTCCATGTACTATTTGCTCCTAATCATCAAAGTCATACAGCATGGTACATCATGGATTGCTAATGCAAAGGGAGTAGCTGACTATCCACAGCCATGGCAGCAAGAGTACTGACAGAGAAAAGAATGTTGCTTTTTTGTATGCACATCTGAGCGCAATATGATTTTTATCATTCATGGACCTTATTTTTACCATCTGTGGACCTTACTCCATTGGTGGTGGTGAGAGTCTGCTTATGTTGAAGGAAGTAAAACATTTAGAATATCTGAAGGTGCCCATTCGCATTCCATTTGTTCTACATAAAATTTGTTTCTTCTCCCCTAGATTGACCCTATATAATGTTGAGCTGGCAACATTACAAGAAAAGGTTTGGCAATATGCTGCAATACCATGAATATGGGGTTATGACTGACAGTGATTCAAAAAGCAGATGTTGGTCAGAAATGGCTTTGTGAGAGTCTTGCTTTGGTAATAACAGAGAACACAGTGAGACACCCCCTTTTGAATAAGTAGTTTCCCTTTGTTCTCTCAGTACATCTGGCTTGTTTGTATGTGTACATTATTTGTGTGCATTTCCAGTCACTGTTTTGTCTGGTTAAAGACTATTCTATGCAGCTTGGTGACAGAGAACAAAGTGAAAACAGGAAGAAGGACACTGATGTGTAATCTTGAGACTACACATGCTTTTTTCCTTCATTGGAAAAGGCTTTTTGTGCCCTAGTTCTTGGGTAAAGGAATTGCTACTATTTTCCACCAAGTAAATAAAGTTCTGCCAAACTGTTAAATTCACATGTACTAAGGACAAGTCAGTCTCCTTAAGGCTCTGCCAATAAAAGCCTTAGACAGACTTGTGCATCTTTCACCTAATTCTCATCTTTTGCACAGGTTGGGACACTGGATGCTCTTGTTGGTCTGTCAGATGAGTTGGGAAAACTTGATAGCTTTGCTGAAAGGTAAAATAGATCTTATTTACCATCTACAAATGAGAAACAGACATTGTTTTTATGGGATGATATGTCCTTGTGTTCACCTCGGTCTGACTCAGTTCAGCGTGGACTACAACTGGAATGAAGTGGATAGGCTTTGTTTAACCCTTGTGTCTATTGTCATGGAGTTATCACAAAGAAAGGATCATTCTTTAAAATTTAGCTGAATTATATCCACAGTACCTTTGTCAGCACAGCAATCCATTCAAGTGGAGGTGCTAGAGAAGCTGTTTTTCATAGGGAGACTGTTTTAAATGGTGGGTTGTTGCGTTATTTTGGTTCTTTTTGTACTTTTGTTTTTGTTTTAAAGAACATCCTCCCACTTCATCCAGAAACTTGATAAAACAACATTTAGAAAATGTGAAGCCCTCCCTGATCTTGTTTTGAAAGAATATTTCTATTGAACCTTCTATCTCTTTTCAATCAGATAGAGGAATTCTAAGGATTATATTCTTTTGAATGAAGTCCAGACCTCTCCCTCTCAGGCTTTTAAAATCATTAAAAACCAGAATATTGACTCATATTGCATCAAACCTACTTAAGTAAAGACTTACATGATCTCCTTGCTGACGACTGCCAAGTTTGCCTTTTGGGACAAACTGACCCGGGTGTACAAAAGAATAATATAGTACAGCAAGCTGAGAAAATGCCAGATTTTAAGATACTTCATGGCACAAGGTAGACTTTGAGGCAGTGAAGGTATAAGCTGCTGGGTTTTCCTGCTTGGTTCTATTTTTTGCTTTGGCAGCTTACCTCACATGTAGTTTTGCTCACAGAGATATGTGTTAGCTTTGTGTCTTTCTGCCTTTTGTTCTCCCAGGCCAGACTGATAAGCATTTTCTTGTCTAAATATGCTCAATCCTTTCATCAATCTATATGTGGCAGTTGCAAAGATACACAGAAACCCTGATATAAACTGTTTGCATCTATGCTAAGGAGTTTAGGTAAAAATTGGTCTGCTAGAATACATTTCTCCATAGCACGTTTTTTTTTTTTTTCCCCTGACTTTACTGGTGCTACATAAGGGTTGTATTAGAATGATTGCATCTGATAACTCTGAGTTGCACACAAGACTGATCTTTTAGAATCATAAAATATGATTCATATCTTGAGTTGAAATGAACCCATCATGATCACTGAGTCCAACACCCTGCTCTTCACAGGACTACTTAAAACTAAACCATACTGCTTTTTCAGGACTTTAAGCAAGACAAAGCAACTTAATTTATCAATCAAACCATCTCTATCGTGACCCTGCCAAAAATACTGCCCCATATTCTTTATAACAAGTTCCGGCTTCTTCAACTGCAGAGATTCTTGAGGAAGTGGAAATGGGGACAAATCTGGGGAGAGGCGGTGCCAATATCTGCTATCTGTTCTAATGTAACGTGTTTGATGATCCTTGTGGATCTCTTCCAACTCAGAATATTCTGTAATTCTGTGTCTCTAGTCAGGGTAGCAGATAGGAAGCAACTGTGTGATCTGGGTTTGAGAGCTGCCAGAAATCATCAAAACTGATTTTTCAGAAAGGCAGAACTAATTCCCAGCTTTGTGAAGAATTAGGACTTCTGAAAAGCTGACTGCAGAATACATGTAAGATCATGGAGGCCTGTTAGAAGTGAAATGTCAGTAGGAGCTCCTTAGGCTCACTGACTCTGTCTGTTATCTTCGTCTTTACTTGCCAGCACAATACAGCTGCTTGTTCAAGCTGAACACCACTTTACTCTGCTAATTGTCCCTTTAATGCCAGTAATGACGCTTACCCTCTGATGGGCTCTAAGCACAAAGCAAAGGGGCCAGTGAGGCCCTTCCACTGTAATCTGCCGAGGCAAGGACTCTTCCTGTTTGTCTTGCTTGCCTGTCAAGATAGGTAACCAGGAAGGATCAACAAGATTTAAAAATAAGAAAGACGTTTTGAAAAATAAGAAAAATGCATTAGAGTAGTAACATTAGAGTAGTAACAGAGAATAAAAGAATAATCAAAGGTATTAGAAGACTGAGTCCCACAAGGACATATAAAAACATTTTGCATTAAATAAATACCTCAGGTTTTATGTCTAAATGGTGAGTCAAGGGTTAAAATGTCAAGCACTTGCACTTGGTTGAAGTAAATGGAATCCAGAGGGTTACAAGCCTGTTCGGATGACCTGAGCATTTGTGTTCCTGGTCCTGTGAAAGAGCTGCCTGCTGAACTGTTGCTGGATAAACACAGCTGCCAGTAAAGCCAGGCAGCACAAACCTGTCAGCGCTGCCTCCTGCCAGGACAGCAGAGAAGGGGCAAGAGTTTGCAGGAGCTATTGTTTCCACATACTTTTATTATTTATTTACACAGGGAGGAGGAGTGTTTTTCCATGTCATCCTGTGGTAGCATGGAGCTCTCTCAAAAGCTGACAGTCTCCCGGGTCACTCTTACCCGGAGGTTCTCTCTGGTCCTCTGTCAGTGGCAAACTTGGGAGTGGCCTCAGATCGCAGGGCTTCTGCTCCCTGCAGTGTTTTGAGGCCTGGTGGGTTTTCTTTCTACCTACCCTTTCTTTCTCAGTGTCACTTAAAGAGTGTTAGACTTGGGATTTTTTTTGGAAGCTAGTGACATTGCAGCAGTTGCAGAAGCAAGATATCAGTGTCAAGATATAATACTAGGTTAAATGGAGTTATTCCCTTTACAGATTTTTATTACTACTTCTTGAGGCAGTTTTGCTGAAAGTCTCTCTTTGTAGTGTGTCATTTGATCATGACATTTGCTCAAGATAGGATTCATCTCATCTAAAGGCAGAGATCTGATGGCTGGCTGTGAAAACTGCCCGTTGTTGGATGTCAGTGTAGTCAGTGGGGCTCCTCCAGGGGTCTGATTCCTGTCATTTGCCCCAGACATACGTGGTGTGGAGGAGATGGGTTCTTCTTTGCATGAGAAATGTATTGGGTGAGTGAATCCCACTTGCATTTCACAGGATGCAATGCAAGGCACAGAGGCTAAGGCAGGACTGGAGAATATTCCTCTGGCACAGTGTATTACACACAATGTGGCTGTATCCTGCTGCAAGGACCACAGAATATGTGGGCGGGAAGGGAGCCGAGCCTTGCCTGGGCGAGTAGGACTGTCAGGTGCAGGGACACCTGTCCCACCCTTTGTATCCATGGAGAGAGGCCAGAGCTGTCTCCCACCTGTCAGGTCAGCCACCAGATGCACTCAAGTAATAAAAGCAGCTCAGGGCCTTTGGAGAAGCTCCTGGTTTGTACAAGTCCCTGTGACCTGCTTTCTCTACAATGTCTTCAGCCTCCTTCTATGCCGATTTTACAATCAGCATAGGATAGCATCCTGTAGCTGTCTTGTTACAAGCTCCTTTGGGTTCTCTAGCATTGTGAAGGAGACAAAAACCAGCTCTATCTACAAGCTGAAATTTGCAGAAGTGCTCAGCAAGGTTGCAATTGTCACGGAACCTCAACCCCCCTGCAGCCTGAGTGTGGGCAACACGTGCTGTGCTCCAGCAACCCTCAGCTGCTGCCAGGTCCCTACAGGGCTGCAGCCAGGGGCTGAAAAACTGCAGCAGCTCTGAGAAAGGGATGTGAACTGGAGCACTGTGGTATAGATTTGTCCTACAGGCACTCTGAACTGCACCTATCCAGTATCCTGAATGATTTGAGTTGAAAGGGTACTTTAAAGCTCCTCTAGTTACAACCCCCTGCCATAGGCAGGAACACCTTTCATTAGCCCAGGTTGCTCAAGCTCCAACCTGGCCTTGAATGCTTCCAGGGACTGAGCATCCACAACTTCCCTGGGCATCCTGTTCCAGTGCCTCATCACCCTCACAGTAAAGAATTTCTTTATTTATGTCCAGTCTAAACCTACTCTTAATTTAAAACTGTTGCCTCTTGTCCTGTCACTATAGGCACTGGTAAAAAGCCTCTGTCCAACTTTCTTATAAGAGCCCTTTATATACTGAAAGGTCACAAGAAGATCTCTTCTTTAGACTGAATTGACCCCAAACAGCACAACGTTTAAATACTGCATTCTTGGGAGCATCAGCAATTTCAGATTCTTCCTAACTGTCATAGGACTGGAAAACCTTTCCCAAGACTCTAAGTTTCTTCACAGTAACAGAGATAGATGCAACTGTTTTGCAGCACATGAAAGAAAAATCCTCTTCTCTGATGCTTTCCTGTTATCTATACCTGGCCCAAAGTCCCTTCCCTGCTCTTGAAAACCGTACGGTTGGTCTCAACAACACATTGTCCAAACACTGTAGATGCCCTTTCAGTCTCCAGCTCATCTGCAGCTGTAGTAGTCTCCCCTCAATAAGGAAAGAAAGAGAAATGAAGCAGAAATGAAGCCTGCTGTTACACTCCCTGTCGTGATGCCATAGATTGTGTCCACTTTGTGTCTCTGCCAATTTAATGGTCAGGCAGTAACCTTGTAGCTGCTGGGTTTTTTACAAGATGTAGTCAACCTAGGACAGTTAGGGAACTGCAGGCCAAATTCTGTGAATATTTTTGAGTGCAGAAGGATACTTAAACAACCAGAAAATCTCTCATCCTGTGTGAGACAGGTGCCTTGACTAGAGACAGGGGGAACTAGTGCTACAGGGACTTGATTAACCCATTTCTTAAAATAAGCAAAGAGTAAGTGGCACAGTGGAGACAGTTTTCTCTAGGAGGGTCTCTGTACAAATCACTAGTCTGAATTGGACAGAATTCCAGAACTGAATCTGGTTCTCCTACTCCTTAAAGGAGTGTCTTGTCCACCATGCTAACAGAGAAGAAAGAGTCCTGTAAAGAAAAGGAATAAGAAAGAAATTCCCCATCAATCAAGACAACACTGCTATTTTCCCCTGAGTATTTTCTGAGAACCTTTTCTCAGCAAACCCTGTGGGACAAATATTCAGCCAATGTCTGTATGTAGCCTCCTTTGCCTTCATCACCTTGGGGGTTTTAAACATGAGTTTCTTGCCTTTCTTGCCTTCTGGTTTCTGCTATGTGTATAATGAGTGTACAGAAGATTGAATCTTGATCTTCCGTAAGTCCAGAGCACAGGCAAAATAACATTACCTATGTTTTTGCAGAGATTAGTGTATTTAGAGGTAAAACATTTAGTTCTGCATTGTGTTCTAGATCTTTTATTATAATTTGAATTGCAAATTAACCTGCCTTGCTTCAGGAGTGTTTTGTTTGGGCATTTCTGTGTTTATCAGATCGCTGTGAAACTGTTTTGTAATAATTTTTGTTTCTTCACTAACAAAGTATCTCTTGTTACACTTAAGCATAATAAAGAAAATAGCCCAGTACATAGGAGAAGTTCTGGAGGACTCAAAAGATAAAGTCCAGGAAAATCTTCTGGCCAATGGAGGTAGGTGCTGTGAATGTGGGAGTTTAAATGCATTAATGCTGCTTTTGCTTGCTTCAGAATATGAATATGTGGAATTGAAACCCTCACACTTTAGAAAGGACAACCATCAGCAACATTTTATAAGAACGTGTCTAGCCTGCTCACATTTTTCTCAGCAGGAGCTAACTTTGGAGTGAAGATGAAAGTAAGAGACATCCTTTTTCACTCCTAACATGACTTAGCACACTTCTGTGCCCTGCCTGGGCTTGATTTCTTAATGGCACCTAAATCTCATTCTGTATGGCTGTGTGACAACTGCCGATGATCTGTCAGTAATTTGCATTCCCCAGCTATTCTGGAAAAATATAACAAAATTGGATGTGGTATGCATGCTGATTACAAACTTGCAGCATGATGCTTTTGGATAAACTAAGGGTGCACACTCCATCTCCCTTTGTCTGCAATGTTGTATTTCAGACCTGTATTTATAAAGGATGGGGAGGAAGTTCTTTTAGAAGTGTCCATGAATGATAAAAACCTAATGTTTGATGGGTGCAACTGTTTGAGAAATACAATAATCCCACTTACTGTGTTTCAGGGCTAAAGGATAAAATGAAATGTCTCCAAAGTATGTTGAGGACTGATGGTTGTGGTGTTGTTACATGCATGCATTTGTGTATATTAGTGCTAGACACAAGTCTTGGTCTGGTTGTAGAGATACAGTGATCAGGTTACGATGGATTTCTCAAGTAACAACCTCGTAGCTTGATCACGATATCCCTATGACTTGAGAAACAACAGGTTTTGTTCATTTCCTTTGCTTCCCTCTTTTACACCATTTTTCCCTATCACCTCTGCATGTGTTGTATTAGAAGGACATGGAAATTACTTGCATGTGTTACTAATTTCCTCTGTCTGGGTTTGGTCATCCAAACAAATAATATTGAATTAGGACATTAACCTTTTTAAGATTATTGACTGCATCTTAAAAAGTGAAGTCAGCTTTAGTGTACGAGGATTCCCCTAATACATTCCAATGTCAGTCTTCATAAGCATCAGCAATTTTGCTCTACCAATTCTTTCTCCTTCCTTTTCTGATTAGCAAAAGAACTATGAAGTTGAAGGCTTCTTCGAGGTTTTGAAATCAGAAACAAAATTATAAGACACAATTTCTTGCTGCATGGTTGTGTTTCATACTATTCGACCATCCCAAGATGGTTTTAAGTAACACTGACTTTAGCTCACTTGTATATAACCCCGATAGCAGTTTGGTGGTGGCTGTGTGTCTAGAAGGGTTTTTTTGCTAGATGTGTAGTAAATGCAAAGTAAATTCAAAGTAGTAAAAAATACAGCACTTTTAGGTACATGAACTTGTACACACACACATACACAGACACTCAGCTTTCCAGCGGACAATGGTTGAAAGCAGTCACATGCAAATTTCTCTCTTATAGAGTGTGTGTGCTTGTGTGATATAGAAACTTTTAATGTATCATGACAGCATAAATAGCCTTTCTTGAAATGTATGTAAAGCTTTTTTTCAAAGATTCATACCAAATTCTCATCCATTTATAGAAATGTTAAACCTAAATGAATTTAAAAATTTGGTAATTGGTGGAATAACTCCATTCTTTATAGTGAGCCTGAAACAAAGCAAAATGGGAAGCATAACAATTTTGAAGAATTAAGTGTTTTGGAGAGTTAGTATTTAACATTGCGTTTTAGAGCTGGGTGTGTAAGTTAGATCATGAGACATTCCAGCTGTGGGTTCCCTAGGCAGCTGTGAGCTGGTAGGAATCATCTCTCCTGGGTGGGCAGCTGTGTGAAACCTTTTTGGAGTGATTCGACAAATTCCATAAATGAGGGATGCCATTCCAGGAGCATCAGGGTGCTGGGGCTGCTTGGCATTTTCAACACAGCTCTTCTAGTGTGTTCATAGTAGTTTGTGCCATCCTCAAGATTAGGCTGCTTTACTAACTTGCACCAGTGCCAGCCAGAACTGGCAAACTTACTCAGGAGTGAGCTTGAAAAACTGGGCTGAGAACTCATGCTGTGCTCGACTGCCCAAGGTTTGGATGCTCCTGAGATTCAAGGAATGTGAGGATAGAAAGGGCATTTGAAGTTCTTCAGGGAACTTTTATATCTCATCAGCTATAAATAGGTCAGTGTCTGTTTAAGAGCCTGTGTCTGCGAAGCCTAAGCACGAGCTTAGAAGAGAGGCAGCAGGGTAAAATCCTTGTGTTGTGTACCCCGTGCTGAAAATGCTGTGTGAACTTTGTTGCTGAAGTATTTTTGACCTCTCTGCCTTCCCCACAGAGATCACGAGCAAGAACCAAGGGAGAATTGTGCATGCAGCAGCTGTGTCATAGCTCTCACAATCTTCTGTAGTTTTGCCCCTTTTCTACACACTCCCTGTGCAGGAGAATTTGCTCATTCCTGATCAGATATTAGCGGGAAGGGTTGGATCTTTGCCCTATGACATGTCCATTGGGTGTGGGGGACGTTGACACAGCTGTGGTTTTGAAAGAGGGGGAGAACACTGCCATGGCAAGTGCTCTCTGCCTTCCAGGCAGTTTGTCTTTTGCTGAGAAGCCCATTTCTCCTAACATAAGACTTTCCATGCTCTGGAAATCTAATAGGGTAAACTGACTCTGTTGTGGGGTGAGAGAAGCCCATGGAAAGGATAGTGCTCTCCTGCCAAGGATATTCAGTATCACATGAGACTGTGGAGTATCCTCAGCCTGGTGGTATGACAATTACACAGTTTTTCACACTCCTTCTCATGCATCTTGGCTCATAAAGTTTTCCCCTAAACCTCAAAGTCCAGCTCATAAGGAATTGTGCTCAAACCTTGCTGTGGGACTGAATTCACTCCCTGAACAAGGCAGCAAAGAACACTGGAGGGCCCCAGCTTGCATGTCCTTTTACTAGGCATCTTGATCTTGTTTTGCTCCCTTATCACCTCAGAGCAACTTCCCAGACATTCTCCATATTTACCCTCCTGGTCTGAAGGAGGCCCACCCTTTAGGTCACAGTGCTTCTGGCCTCTTTGTCTAGGCCTTGAGACCCTGCCTGCTGCCTTCCCCTTGTCTCCCTAACCTTCTGGGGATCAGTCCCAGCCCTTCTCATTGTGGCAGGGTGTGTGACTTCACTCCATCCTATAAAGGTCTGCAAGAACACTATGAAGTGGTGTGTTCAGCATCCAAAGGCCCTCAGACTCAGACAAAGATCTGTTTGATTTCATGAGCTGCTGGAGGAAAATTCCTTATTTGGTACCATAATGTATGAAGCCTTAATGTTTTCTAACATCAAGAACCCTTAATCTTCAAACAGTGAAATAGGAAAATCTTGTTCTAGGAGCTGGGTGTTGGATGTGTTCATTTCCCCATCATTCTGGAAAGAAGCTGTGGGTCCCTGTGGTCTGAGGGTGCCTTGTTTTGGGGATTGCATGCGCAGGTCCTTGCTGTGAATTCCTGTTCTTGGGTGCTGTGTCTGGATTTATCTATTATATAAATAGTCTCTAGCTTTGTGAGAAATGGGGACCTCTGTGTGCAAAGTCAATGAGGAACTCCTCATTGCACCTGCATTTGTTTGATTTCTAGCGAGCATTTGACTGAATCACAGAGAAGTGACATCTGCTATGCTCTCAATACCATTGATCAAGCTCTTAGCAACCCTGAATATTACTGCTGATCCTGGGCACAAAGTATTTTTCTGATAGCTGTTGCTGGGATTAAGTTCAGGCATATTGCAGAAATCAAGGTTGAGATTACACAGAACTGTTTTTTACTGTGAAGAAGAATAGCTGTACACTGCTGTGTCCCACTGATACAGATAATTTTACACTTTTTCTGTACTATTAAGTGTAATGCAGAAAAGATTTTTGGTTTAACTTTTAAGTTTGGGGATGTTTAGGAAATTGATTAGATTGGGCATAGGATCTGTGCATATTTGATCTATATCAAATCTCTGTAAGTATTGAGAGGTGAGCTTCTGGTTAACACTCTAAAGTTAATCAAAACTATGCCTAAGCTGTAGCTGGGGACTACTCCCCAGACCTTGATCTCCATCTGGTACACTATCTGCTTTCATGCATCTCTTTGCATTTTCAGTTGACCTAATTAGCTACTTGACACGGTTTGAGTGGGACATGGCCAAATATCCCATAAAGCAGCCGCTGAAGAATATATCAGAAGCATTAGCAAAGGTAAATTGTACTCCAGATTTTAAGATATCAGCATGGGGAAGCATGTCTTTTGGCTGGTTGTGATTGCTCCTCTCATGGCAGTCAGTGGGAGCTTTGCCTTTGGTTTGGGCAGGAACAAGCTCGGAAGTACACACTTTGTACTGAAGCAGTTGATATTATTTTAATTTCTACTGCAATAATAATGATATATATATATTGAAACCTATTCAATCTGTAAGTATATGGCACTTTATCAGATTCACTACAGTACAATGATATGTTTTCTGCATTTTTATCCCCTTCATTGTAATCTTTTTTTTTTTCATATTTAGCCATGTTATTCTCCACTTCAGAGGTGTTTTTTCTGAA
Organism: Pycnonotus jocosus; assembly: GCA_013400435.1. NCBI lineage: Eukaryota > Metazoa > Chordata > Aves > Passeriformes > Pycnonotidae > Pycnonotus > Pycnonotus jocosus. The sequence continues at coordinate 292,442 of VWYP01019108.1, read as the reverse complement.
ATTGTTGGTCTGACATTAAATCAAATACCTTCAGGCTGAATGAATTATTTACACTGTCAGTTTGTTCAGAAAGGTATGATGTTGTTCAATGTAGTTAACAAATAAAGCCATGAACTTGCCCCTTAGGTACAGGTCTAGCACATCAACAGCAACAGCTGACTGAACCCTACTTTCTGCAGAGGCCTTTGCCCCAGGGGAGCTCTGACCCTGGCTCTCTCTTGGCCACAGGCCAGTGGTTTTAGGGGAGCTGGCAGCTGTGTCTCTGTGTTAAAGTGCAATAGTAGCGGGATAGAAGTAGAGAACAAGGCCCCAAGCACTACAGTGACTCCCTTTGTTCACTTTGTTTTAGCAAGTGACTCAAATAGAAGCAGACCTAAAGACCCGATCAGCTGTGTACAACAACATTAAAGGGAATTTGCAGAGCCTGGAGAAGAAAACAATGTAAGTGTTTTGCACTGGGGATGTTGTTGGGCAGCTGAAGTGTGGGCAGTGTGTGCTCACACCCACTGCTGTGCGGTGGACCATGTGTGTTCTGGTGGGAACAACTTTTATGGCTTTAGGACATGCTGAGCATTTAGAGACCCAGTGAAAACAGGTGGCGGGGTACCTGGTGTATCTCAAAATCAGCTCAGGGAGACTGAAGTTCCTAATAGGATTTTATTGACAGTGTGAGAAGGCAGTCTTAAAAATAGTCAACTGTTGTACTCTGATGGGACTTCAGGGAGTCAGAAATTAGATGAGCTGTGTCAACTGGTGGATTCCTTTGCCACATGGAGCTGTGCCCTGTGTTCTGAACAGTATTTGCAAAGCTCCCATTGGAAACAGCTCTGTCTTGCTTGGTCCTGCACCTCACCAACATCCCATTTACATTTTTGTTTTCTTTCTTTCCTTCTGTTGGTTCAGGTAATGCAGTGTTAAGGCTTCCCAAATGTTCTCTCTCCTGTCTTCATCTGCTTGTGGTCTTTGCCTATGTCAATGCTGATTCCTGGGTTTTTTTCTAGGATATCATTGGGGAGAATGGTAAAATCCAGTAAGTAGTAAATTTAAAGCAATTTAGATGATGCTGTGCAAGCCCTCACCCAACACCTTCTCATATGTCCCCCTGTTCCTACTCAGGACTGGGTGTAGGGCACAGGTGGCTGCCTGACACCATGGCCAGCCAGGCTGGCAGCCTGCTGGCCAGGGCTCCAGTAACGTGAGGAGGGAGAAGAATGGAGACCTCATGGCCAGGGACAATCTTCCTGTCACCATTCCATCCACCTTTAAATGCTGACAACTCTGGTGTCCACCAGTGCCATGAGATAGCTTGGGTTGAACAAACATCTAACAAGTTACCAGCCAGTTAGTTAATATTTAGACTGGCCCAGTGAATGTCAAACCAGAAACGACTAGTTTAGATCCTTCTTCACTCCTGCCCAGTGACAAGGAGAGCAACTTCTCTTCACACCTAGTGCTTTCCAGCCATATATAGCTAGCCCTGTCTGTCTACATGTCCTAGGAATTAATGTGATCAGGTGGGCTTAGTCTCTTGCAGGTCCCACCTGTGTGAGACTGCTGCTCTCACTGCCGTTCAGTGTGCTTGCCCACAGCAGTCCAGGAATGCCAGGTTGCTGGGATGGCTTAGGTCTGTACTTACATGGCTCACAGCCTGCAGCATGGTCACACAAGCAGCTCAGCAGGCTTCTTGAGAGAGCAGGTGCTTCCCGCAAGACGTGGTAGTGACTGAGAGCAGATGTGCACTTCTCAAGTATTTACACCCTTACTATAAAAACAATAGCAGCAGAATGGTGCCCTTTTACATAAAGGGCATAAACTGCCCTCCTGTTAGTCACCAATATTGTATCCTCAGTATTAGTTACTTTTTGATTCTTTTAGTTGCAGTAAAAATAATGAAACAGGCATTTCAGAAGTGTAACTGTGTCCTTTAGCCACCTCCTTCTGGGCCTTCTTCTACTCCAGTATATACTATTAGCATCTCCACCCACAGCACAATGCCTCCTATGTTCTGCTGCTGAGTTCCTGCTACTGTTATTTTTACTTTGTCTTCTTCACTGTAGGGGAAATCTGCTGACCCGGACCCTGGCAGACATAGTGCACAAAGAAGACTTTGTTCTGAATTCCGAGTATCTTATCACGCTGCTCGTCGTGGTGCCAAAGTAAGACAACAGTGTGTGCACACAGCCTGTGTGGCATTGAGTCCCAGGCCTGAGCACCGGAACCAGGTGATACCGGCTCAGGTTGGGGCAGCTCATGAGCTCTGACTGGGACACAGGTGGAGCCCTTAGCAAAGAAGAAAGAACTATTTCTGCCAAGAGTGCTGCTAGCACAAAAGAGGGAGACAAAGACTACACTAAAGCTGGAGCAGGACAATTGGCATGTAGGTTTTTCGTGGTTACGAGTGGGTTCTCAGTCTCCTGATAGGAATAGTATAAGCTAAAAGAAAACCAGATTCTTACTGCAGCATAGCAAGTTTCTAAAAAAAAATTAGACTTGTCCAACTCACAGTTTCTCTCTGCTGGCTGTGTCCTTGTAAGTGCCCAAACATAGGATGACTGCTACCAAGGAGGAAGTTACACCATGCTCTCCTCAGAGCCCTACACAAAACTTTTCCTTTCCATATAGCCCTGTCCCAACACACACATACAGCACCATCACTCTTCTGTCTCTGAAAACCAGGTTGCAAAAAGCTATCTGAAGTAAGTTTGTTGACTTCATTATCTTAGTTTATTCATCCTAAAAAGAGACTTCTCTCTTTGCAAACTCTTACCATCTCCCTGTTCCCTTTCTCACAGTGCTAGCATTCGCCATGAGTCCAGTCTAGCACTGGATCAGCTCTGGGATTGCACATTGCAGATGTAGCACACCTACTCATGGACCAGGGCAGCTTATGCAGGGGTCCTGGAGCATGGGACATTGTGTGGCAGCCTGGAAGTATATGCCACGTTCTTCCCACCATCAGCTTCCTGATGTTGACCCTTCCTCAACCCTTCTACCCTAAGTTATTAGCTTAATTAGCTACATATATCAACATTTGCTTTCCAGTATATAGTATTTATTTCCTGTGTTTTGTTTTGTATTGCTCAAAGGTCAAGCTACCTACAGTGGCAGAAGACCTATGAATCACTCTCAGATATGGTAGTACCTCGCTCCACCAAGTAAGTGAAATTCCAAATTAAGCTCCATGTTTGTTTCAGAGATCCCTGTCATGTTTCAGCCCCTCGAATTGATGGATCCTGGAGGAAATCACTAGTCTAATGCATAGGCTCCACATTAACATATTTGCAATTTAAATAGAAATTAGTTTGTTGAAAGAAAGTACAGATGAAAGAAAAACAAGTCAGTTTTTTAGGATTAGCTTGTTCCCTTTTCCAGTAATCAATTTCTTTTTACTTTCAACTAGGCTGTTGCTTCTTTTTGTGTAAAACAGGCAATTTTTTACATTAATTGAGGTTCAGGCACATGCAATCACAAAGAGCATTATGGAAAGTACTTCATTAAAAGATGAAACATGAAATCTGCATTTTTAATTCCTTCTTGTTGTAGCATAGAATAATTCAGCATACTGTCACTTGCACTAGCAAAAGCCATATTAACTCATCCTTTCCTTTGGGTAAAAAAATCCTTCCTAGAACTTAAGTATTCCATTGCTCAGCTCATGCAGACTATGAAATCCAGTCCAGGGCACAAGGGCTGACAGTGGTATTACCTGAAATGGAGAAGGTGGAAAGCACAGAGAAAGAAACAAGCTGTCTTGTCTACTGCCTGTCTCAAAAACACAAGTGCATTTAAAGGTGGGGGAACATTACCAGGAAACACAGAAAAATCAGACAGGCAGAGTGTGTGTGTATTACTGTGGGTTCAGGAACTAAACCAATTGAGTTTTACATTGAGATAGAGTAGCCAGTGCAAGTAAAGTCATTATTCCCTGTTTCTGTTGCAGCAGTCTCCAAAAAGCAGAGTTTTGTTCAGTATCATAAATGCAAATAAAAAGAATTGCAAAAGGGAAAGATGAGGTAGGTAAAAAGGCAAGTGGGATTTGCCATGTCGAATCACAGCAGTGGATTTCCCTCCCACAGAATGATTGCTGAGGATGCAGAGGGAGGACTCTTCACTGTGACCCTATTTAGAAAAGTGGTGGATGACTTTAAGGCTAAAGCCAGGGAGAACAGGTAAGAAGCCCTGACTGCTGGACAGAGCAGGCTAGCAAGGGATGATGATGAGGTGAGGTTTGTTGTGTGTGCAGCATGCTGAATCCATCACTGCTTTTAGGACTTCTTGAGTGCTTGGGTTGCTGTTGGTCCTAAAGCCACTGGGAAGGCAGGGTGGGAAGGAGCTGTGGTAGCAGAATCAGTGATCCTATTTCTTGAGCTCCAAACTACAGATCCTGGAATTGCCCTTTCTGCTCTCATTCTGCTGACAGCAGGAAGCTGGCTTTCTGGGTGTGATTTCAACTATCGCCCTCCACATACTTGTTAAATGGCTAGCAATTTCCCATACCTGCTTCTCCTGAAGAAATGAGTGTGCATATTGCACATTTTGGACTCATTTTGGATAAGGCTTGTGAGAGCAGATGTCATTCAATTGTAGGTTCATGGTTCGAGAATTTTATTATGATGAGAAGGAACTGAAATGTGAAAAGGAAGAGCTGATGAAATTAGCTTCTGACAAGAAACAACAATATGTAAGTAGCACCTTGTGTGTTGGTAGCCCACACAGTGGCATCCTTTGCTTCCAGCATGCCTAAGCACCTCTCTCAGAAATGGCTTTATCGTTCTGACAGTCTCTGCTGAGCTCCATTTAGCCCAAAAAACTGAGGCATGGGAACAATAACATGATTTTGCCCAAGGTCACTTGAGTTTCTGATAGACTGAGAGCCACTATCAGGCCACTATCCCAGCCTCTGGCAGTGTTGGCTGTGGTGCTGCTTCTCTCAGTGAGGGGATCACAGCATTGTTCTGTTCTCACAGGGCCCCTTACTGCGCTGGCTGAAGGTGAACTTCAGTGAAGCATTTGTGGCTTGGATTCATGTGAAAGCCTTGAGAGTTTTTGTTGAATCTGTCCTGAGGTGAGTAAACACAGAGTGCAGGCAGAGATTCCTGGGGAAGTCAAAATGTACCTCTCTCTCCCTGGTGCAGTTCCTTTGTGGGAGGAACCCTTAAGTATCTTGTTTTGTCTTGCTCGAGGTGTGTGCTTACACACTTCACTCCAGGAAATCACGGGAGACAATACAGATGTCCACAAAAAAGGTGACAGAGGAATCTGATGAAAAACGATTCTTTGAGGGCACTTACAGGGAAGGAGAAAAGAGAAAGACAATGTTTAGATGACTTAGGGCTTCAAAAAGAAAATGCTTTCCAATAGGAAGGCAACATTGTTTCTGCAACACACCACCAGTGGGCATGCCTGGAGGCGGAGGAGGGAGAAGGGCACGAACTGTGCCCTTCCCAGCAGATGATCATGTATGTTGTGTTCCGAGGTATGGCCTCCCTGTGAATTTCCAAGCAATGCTGCTGCAGCCAAATAGGAAGTCTGTGAAGCGCCTGAGAGATGTCCTGAACGTGGTCTTCAAACACCTGGATGAAGTTGCAGCAGCAAGTATAATGGATGTATGTATTTGGATTACAAGTGCACGTGCTGTAGCTTCTCTCAGCTTAGCCAAATGAACATTTCCACTGTCCTGGGGTTAGAGCAGCATCTCCTCACATCTTGTGATGATAGGAGCCCTGGATGCAGCTCTAATCCCAACTGGTTACAATCTGGATTAGGGTAGGCTCAGATTATGATGAGATGTAGAAAGATTGCTTACATTTTCTGTTGAAGCATCTCATGTTTACAGCTACCAGAACAAAAGAGGTCTGATCAATTATGGTTGTTCCTCTACGTAAAATGCTTAAAATCTACTATAAACATTCAGATCAACACTAGCAAGAAAAATTAATTTGGAATTAAATCCTACGACTGTGACACTTCTGTCCCCCGTAAAAGGCTGTCATTCATAAATAACCTAGGCCTTCAACAAGAAGCAGTACTTGCTTTCTCCTTCCCCATATCTTGAATTACAACTGAAAACAATTTAGGCTAAAGCAATAAATGAGTTAGAAGGCCTTCAAAACAGCCTAAAAACAGCAAGCACAGGTCCCACTGCATGAAGGGAGGACAGAGATAGGTTGCTGTAGAGCTGAAGCACATAAAAATGCTACAAATTCATAGCAGCACAGGCATGAATTCTCAATGCTAATGACATTAGGCAACCTGAAACAAGAAGCAGAGCAGATTCTCAGTGGTGAATTCCCCGCCTTAAGGATGGCACATACAAACCTCCATTGCTCCTGTGGGAAAGGAGCACAAAAGCTGGAGCTTGGAACTGTGCAGGTTTACTGGTACTAAAGCTGTTACTTCCTTTTGCAGCCTGGCATGGACATCCCTGGGTTACAACTGAGTAATCAAGAATACTATCCTTATGTCTATTTCAAGATTGACCTCAGTCTTCTTGACTGCAGTTAAAGAAGAATCACTCAAGCTTCATCTATTAATTTTCAAGACTCTCATGTTACTGTAAAACAATCTTTAGCTACTGAAAATCAAATGAAAATGCAGATGCTGTAGCAGGATGATCTTCCTACCACTTCTAGTAATTTTTACAGTGACTACAATATAAGTTCTCTTATTCATAGTTTTACAAAAACATATTTCAGAGGCAGAGGTACTATGGTAGTATTTATTTTTTTTTTGGTAAATTACAAAGATGGAATATCTACTGGACTTGAAATAAAACAATTTAAAAAGTGTGGTGGCTAATGGATCTACTAGGTGAATACAGTCCTCTTTTTCTAACAAAGCAAACTTAAAAAAATCCAAACAGAAAAAGCAGAAAGCATCAGAGCAAAGCCAAAAGTTCCTTTAACAAAAAAACCCCAAAAGCTTAAGAGGAAAGATCCTCAAAAATGCTGTGGAACTTATCGTAATATGACTTACAGTCCCAAGTACTCATGAATTTAGTTTTTACAAAGATATTTCAGTTAGAACAGTTCCATTACAGCTCGTCTGCTGGGATGATTTGAGTTGGAGCACATCTCCTGCACAGAATCAGAAGTTACTGCTGGCTGCCTGTGGTTCTGACACTGCCTTTCATGGGGATGAGCTATGGGCAATCTCTTACAGACACCAGATGACAAACATCCACATTATGTTATTTCCTTGAAAGGGGAATCTTTCAGCTCTTTCATTCCTTATTTATAAACAAGCTGATCACATCAGGGTCACTTCACTAGACACCAATATACAACACATGGAGAGCAATAAAATAATAGCATTTTTATTAAAAAAGCAGCAGTAAACATCCCTATTTGCAGTCCTGATTCCCCTTCCAAAGGAAACAGCCATTTCAGATCAAAACAATGCCAGATGGGAAGTGAAGAATGATTACCCAATTTGCTGGAGACAGCACCAGGGTGGTTTTCTGTTAGCACCTGGAAATCCTGATGCCCTAAACACAGATTAGCTTCATCACTAATCCAGAGGAAAGACCAACAGCTCCTAGCCTCTCTCACTGCAGCAGCAACCCCACTTCCATTGTATTAATGATCTTATGAAGTCTGGCACAAACAAAGAGAAAGCCCCTGAGAATAAATAGGAAAAGGAAGACTGAAGAGCATTTAAACTAAGATTGTCCATCTTATCATGCTTTAGGCTAAACTGTCAAGATCTCACAGCAAGGAGGTGGTTTAGGACTCCCCTCTGCACACACCTCTATTTCTACAGTTCACTTTCAAGTGTCATCCAAAATGGGACTGCTTGTACGATTGTGCACCCTTCTTACTCTATACAAGACTAACACTGTGTTTCAAAAAATATTTTATTCTTTAATTGAAACAGAAGCTGAGCAGGTTCCACCTCCATGAAAAAAATTACAGTTAAAATTGGTTACACTAACAGCCTCCAGTAACACTCAAACAGCACATTATCAACAAAATAAAACCCAAGATGTTCCAAAGAAATATCCATGTTGTCCTCAAAATATTTGTTACACAGAATACAATCAAGTTTACTGGTTATGACAATTCATAGAATTTCTGCAATGTTTTCTTGAGATGCGTACAGTCCACTGCTGCAGTGCATCCAATAGCACAGTCTGTCATGTGCTACTTCTCCATAAAAAGGCCACTGAAATATCTGTCTGATTGTGATCCAGGCTGCAAACTGCTGCACAGGCTCTCCCAAGAAAGGAAGTTTCCTGAAGATCTCACAGCTCATCTTTCTCCAAGTCATCCAAATCCACATCACTGAGATCAATGTCATCTTCAACTGGAAGCTGTTAAAAAGGGAAGGTTTTGAGTACATCTTTAGAAGTGCTTAATGCTAGGAGATCCCCGAATTGGAAAGATTCCTATTTCATCCTGAGAGTAAAGCTCTCTCCTGTCATCTCTTTCATTCAGAAAACTCCATGTGCACTAAGCACAAGACTAGTGATCAGAGTTTAGACTAGGAGGTTGTTTTTTACTAACCAAAATACTCCAGATGAAGATTATACAAATAAACTATGTAACAAAACTACTATCGCATTCCGTGTTTTATCTATCTGAAGTAGATCAAAGGACAGCAAGTAACTTGGGTTTTTACAGCAATGTTGAACCTTAAGAAGGACTGGGTCACCATGTTATTTATTACACAGGCTTTACCTGACAAGGTTTTTTGCCATTAAGACCTTGATGGCAAGGTCAGCATATTGCAGAACCCAAGTCTCCACAACATTGGGATCTAGAATGCATGCACTACCACCTCCCTTAGTCAGCATAGGTAATACAATCCTGCCTCAAGGGATCCAGCTTTCAGATCACATCCTAACAGGCAGAAACATCTGGTCCACAATGTCAGATGATCAATGTACCATATGGTCTGCTGGCAGGATTAAGATAATGGGAAACCAACTCGCCACAATCTTGTAAGAACAAGAACTTTTATACTGATAGGTTAGTTACTCTATCCTGTCACTTCTGAACACAGCAATTCCTCATCACTTTCAGAAATGGAGCACCTCTTACCTCACCATCTTTGCCATCCCAAGGTTCAACTGAATGAATTTTGGGGAAAGCTCCACCACCCACGGGTGCTGTAGAACCACGACCAACGGAGAGTTCCCTGAGAAAAAACAAGTGAAAGTTAAATTTAAGAAATTCCTCTAACCTCCATCTGCTTGGAACAGAGCCTGCTTCAGAAAAGAGGAATACAAGTTCAAGATTTCACCTCTTTAAGCAGATCTAAACTGTCAGGATGCAAAAACTTCACAAAGCAGAAAATGACAGAGCCCTTAAAACAGCACTGAAAATTTACAACTGAATTCAAAGACGTGTGAGATATACTATTTCATATTTCAGCAGTGTAAAAAATCACAGGTAAGTGCAGCCTCTTTAACAGTTTATCACTTAAGGCAACTCCAAAGGGAGCCTCTAATTCTAGTTCTGGAAGTCACCTGCAAGTGTTAGTTGAAATCACCAGTGATCTTTAGTGGAGACAGCCTCCAGGGGTTCCAAAGGGTACGAGGTAACCAGCTGTGTTTGAGACACTCCATCCTGAACTTGCTAGTCAGGCATGCTCAAAAAGCCCAGCATTAAAATCCTGAGGAGCTAATCCCTTACCATCTTTCAGAGGCAAATAAGACTGAATTAGCATTCTTCCTCAAGTGGAGCTCACAATTTTTATGCTCTTCACAGTGCCAATTTCCTTACTGGTAGTCAACACTGCTGAGACTGCCTATTAGATTGCAGAAGCTGCCTACAGGAGATGAGTGAATGGCCAGCCACACCAGCTGTGATTATAGTGCTTTCTCTAGGCAGCACAGCTGAGTTGAAGTGTCAGGAAGAGACTGTCCTAGCAAGTAGTGCTGCATGATAACACAATACCAAACCAATTACCTAAAGCAATATAAGCTGTTAAACTGGCTGTTGTGTTCTGGAAGCACCATCCAGCCTCACCCAGGACTGGCTTCGCTAAGGTGGACTTTATAGACTAAGAAAATTTGCCATGTCTGACAAAGGCAGACACTTCCATGTGCATCAGTATAAACTGTCTGGTATTTCTCTTCTTGCATCTGTATCCTGAATTTAACTTGATGGCCTAAGATTTTTTCTTTTTTTGGTATTAAGAAGAAAGTCTGATCACTTTCACAAGTAAGAATATAGCACTGATTCCATTAATCCAGTAAAACTGCATTGAATTAATGTGCTTATTGTGGTAAGGTGAGGAGAGGCTGTTGCATTTGCTTTTGCAATTCTGGCTGTTCTCGGCCATTCTCCAAGGACAGATATGGAAATAACACTTCTAATGTAAGGTCTCAAAGGCTCTTACATAACTTATGGCAGCTGGTACTTTATGCGGAAGCAAAGTTCCCACTTCACTCTGACCACACTAAAGTAATAGTTTAAGTTTAGCTGCTCTGTTTCAGCGCTGCTGCCACCTTCTGTCATCCTCTCCATTTCCTCTCTCTATTCCATTCTTCTCAGCACTGGCTCTTGCCCAGGTACACAAGAGGCAGTTTCATAGGACTTGGGCTGAGCAGTGAGCTATTGACTTTTTGGATGGATTGTTTCAGCTCTCCCAATCACTTATCAAGTGCCAGGAGAATGGAAAGGTGGGTGATGGAAGACAGGACCAAACTGAATCAGAAAGATGAACAGCAACATATACAACCTCAAGAACTTAATAGCACCCATTACGATTCCCAAACAGGGGACTTTCCAATTACTAACGACTAGTCAGAATGCACTATTTGAATTAAACTGAATTCATTAATAAGCTATTTCTTAAGTTAGCAGAGAAACAGAATTTTTCAACATCCAAGTCCACTTCTGTTTTCAAATGTTGTACTAAAACTACCTATCTAAGTCTAAATGGCCAGCTTAATTCTGCACACCACAAAAAGGTAATGACTGCTTTATTGCAATCCCCACTGAAACCATTCCCTCACTCCACTGAATTCTCATTTTAATTCTTTTGACCGTGGCAAGTCTTGTCTGATGCAGGAGAGTCTGCTTGTGGTCTCTTGTGGACTCTTTAGAGTCATAGCCCCAGACACAGAAAGATTTAAGTCACTTAAAGATTTCATACCTGAGAAACTCATTGATCCCTTGCTCACTGAACGATCCTTTCAGAAGGGCAAATTTCATCTTCCGAGCATTAACAGCTGCCATTGCTGGATACCCAAAGCCTCCAATCCCCAGAGAGCTCTCAAGATCTGACTGAGCACCTGCTTCTGTCCACAGCCACCTTGGGGAAAAGATGAAATAGAAAATTAATAATGAGGACAGGCACTACAATAATTTTCAAATCACATATCCTGCAACCCTGCCAAGTTCAAGTGGGGCTCTGTACTGCCCTCAACACTTTCCAAGTCAGCAGGGAAAAGGAGAGTCCTGATCTCGAACCTTCCAACAGAAGAAAGCCCTCACTCAGCAGCACCTCTGGGCCAGTCCCACCCACACAGACACCAAAAGCTGGAAAAGAACAGCCACTAAACACAGTGCAGGGGAAGAACTACGTTAGCAACCTGAACACACTGCTACACTTTAGCTGGTATTAGGGGAAGGTTTAGAAGTACTCAAGTCCCAGATCTAAAGATTACCAAGTTCTGCCCAAATATCACTGTGGAGGATTTCTAGCTAAGGACACTCAAGTCTCAGCTCCTCTCATCTTAGCAAGTCCCCTGAGGAACCTCTGGAATGAGCCAATCTCAGGATTTTCCCCCAGGCTTTCATGCCATTTTGCTCCTCTTCACAGCAGTCAGTGTGACAGAACAGCTCTTACTTTCCTGAGAAGTCCCAGAGATCCTAACCTGCACCTGAGAGAAGGAGTAAAGGCAGAGCCTGCTGACCTGTTGCTTTGAGAGCATGAAACATGTTAATAAAAAGCTATTTACTCGTTTTTTGGAGAATTTAACAGTCACACTGGCAGACTCACCAACCAGCAAAAGATGGTAAAAGAAACCTCCCTAAAATACTTGAGTATTCAGGACAAGAGTAAAAGATGCTTAATCTTATTAATGCTTAGATTTCACTTGTAAATGCAGAATTTGAGAGGTGGATGAAAATAAAAAAAGGGCTGTTTTAAAGTCACAGCTTTCCCATCTCCAGTAATTAGTGAAATACCAAGATATGCTACCCTGAAAAAGGAACAACTCTTTCTGCAGTTAAACAGGTATCATAGAAATTTTATCCCATTACCCCCAGAAATTCTCACGTTTTTTCCAAGACAACCAGTAGACAGTAACACTTACCCCCACATTTTCTTTTTGTATTTTTCAGCCATTTTTAACATGACATCCAGGTAAGAATTTCTCCCTGAAGCTCCTGTTTGTTAAACAGAATTGGACAAGTTAAAATACACAAATACATGCTTTAAGTGACAAATTCATACAGAAGTCTGCTTGCTTGTATGTGTACCTGTGTCAAGAATATGAGGCAGGACAGAAATGATGCAGAGCTGATGAGCATCACAGGTACTCTTCAGAACATCCTCACTAATTATCTAGAAGAAAGCAGCAGAAAGTCAAGGATAGTAAGATCGGGTTCTTAACTTGTGACTGTACTTCCTTCCAACAGCCTAATAATTCCATCCTGCAAGGTAGTAAGCAATGAAACAACTTGACACAAAAGCTTGTAAGTCTCTTCTACTTCACTGGTCCTTCAGTACAAGAATAATTTACGAAGAGTTCATGAAATCTGCTGTTGAGACTCGCAGCAACAGGAAACTATGCAGTACCAAGGCTTACAGAAGGCACAGTCTTGCTCAAAATCACTGCTCTTGCCCAAGGCTGGAAAGAGCACCCCAGGCCCACGTGAATGCCTGCGAGCACAGGGACAACTGGCAGAGGCAGCCCTTGCTGTGGATGAGGATGTTCAAGCAACAGTAACAGCTGGTTAACAGTAACACACTGGTTTGTGGGATCAGTCTCAAAAAGGAATCGATCCAGTGACACACACCAGTGGTCTTCAACCTTTGATTGTGCAACCCACCAATAAATAAATTTCTAAGTATGCAGCCTCTGATATGTATAAATCGATTATATGCATATACACATACATCAACATGTATTGCTGTGTTAATATTAGAAAGCACTCAAAATAAAAAAATTAGAAGGATGAGAAAGATGTAATAAGCACCATATAAAAATATCTTTATGTTTATTACAGTAGAGATTTTTTTTGTTTTTTTCCTTCCTGCATACCAATGGACTGTCTTGTTTGCACCTCACTTTGGAGACAAGTCATCACCATTTCAAATCTACCAAAAGCAAGCTGAAATAAGAAGTCAGCTGACAGAGGGTGGAGTTTTTTGGACAACAAGCAAAACTACTCATCATGCATCTCCTAATGGACAGCTTGCAAATGACACAGCCCTGCTCTTTTCTTGTAAGAAAAGAGACAGCGCACAGAACTCAACTTTTTCACTCATTCCTCAAGAGCAGATTCAGACAGCCTGGCACCATCCTGTCAATGCCTTCACTGATCTGATCAGTGAATTCTGATCATCTTCCAGAAAATGAATTGATGGTAGAAATGAACATTCAGTTTTTTTGTTATTCAAAGCTTGTCACCCTTTACTTTCTGGGGCCAAGCAGTGCAGAAGCACCACACTTAAGCAGTTTTATTATTAAGAGTTCATACAGACCTGTAAAAACTGCTGCCAAGAATATGATGGAAAAGCAATTTGAGAAAATGATGTATAAGTACCTCCAGGAGCTCAGGTGGTGGTGCATTATCAGAAAACAGATCCAGAGCACGAGCAATGATATCAGATCTAGTTCTCCCACCATCATAATCAACAGGATCTTCTCCTTTCTGGAAGATTTTAATGGTGGGAAATCCACGAATCTGCAAGACAAGTTTAAACCATCAGATCAAATAAACCTGTATATTTATGGTGGAAATTATCTACTTGTCTGATGTTCTCTAGGCTAAGAGCAAGGGAGGAGATTCAACATCTTCATGTATTGAGTCTCACATATTCTGACTCAACTTGAATTTTGTAGCTTCCTACCTTTGCAACAGTTCAAAACAAGGTTAACATACATTAAAATACTGCTTTGGGGTTTTGGCCTGATGAACCAGCAATGGTTTCATCTCAATTCAGATGCACCAAGCACTGCAGGTTTAAGCACCCTGAGGACTATCTTTACCCTTCATATTTGTTAAACATTAATTTCCTGATTTCTCTGGGGGTGGACAACACTGGGCATACATGGCAGCAAGTGGATCTTAAACTCCTTCTGCTACACTTCCAGTGAATCTTGCTCAGTGCTCCCTCTACATCATCAGCCACGTGCACTTAGAGGGAAACTATACAGCACACTGTAAACTCCATGGACTGTACTAAAAATTCAAGAGTATCCATTCTCCTTTGGTGAGCAACACACCTGATCTGGGCAGCTGATATTGTCAGAGTCATCCCTGATAATTGGCTCCAGGAGTTCCAGAGATGCCTAACCAGTCTGCAGTCTCAAGAGAGAGACCTTTCACTCCAGATGATAAAGGTATACAAGATGTTATGGAAATAAATAGCCTTTCTTCTCAGCAACATCCAGAAAAATTCTTTTCCTCTTTCTCCATTTATTTATGTTGTTACTGACACTCATTAATTATTTATGGGAAACAAATTGAACCTGTCACTTATTTTTAGCACAAAACATTTAAGTAGTACCAGATAAAGGAACTGTTCAGTAAGGATTGAAGAGAAATCTGACTTGGTAGAGATAGAAAGGAAATTGTAACCACTACAGGGCACACTCACCCCATATCGGCCTGCCAGCATCTGATTGACTGTTGCATCTACTGCAGCCAGCTTTACTTTTCCTTTTGTTTGTTCCTTCACCTCAGTGGCAGCAGCTGCCCATTCTGGCTCCAGGCTGAAAAACAGAGAGTACAAGCGCCCTAAGCTCTCTCAGAGCTAGCAAAAGTATACCACACTTCAACATTATGTAACAGCATGTAACAGCATGTTTTATACAAGAAAAAAAGTGTCTTGAGAATGACAGCTAAGAGGGTTATCCAAACAAGACTGATGTCACTCAGGAAGGAATGGAAATGTTTAATATAGCTTCTGGATCTTATTTCTACTGAGAATGTCTAACTGGGAATTCTACTGTGAAGGAGTAGTGCAGCCACAGCAGCACCAAGGGGCCCTGAGCAGAAGCCCACAAATTTTTGGTAGATCACCTTACAAAAAACGTCATTTCTGGTATACTAGAGATGCAAGGTCTCATTTAGGGGTTTAACGGTATTACACAAAACAGGCACTAACAGGAACTGAATTGTTAAAGTAAAACCTCATTTACTTTTTGCAGTGCCCACACCATGGGGCATAAAACTCCACCATCCACACATCATCACTATTTATGACATTCTTATCAAAGCTGTCATCAGTCAGCTCAATCACATCCTTCTTATCTCCACCTCCGCTCTGCCGGCTCTGTAAGAAACAAACAGACCCCCACGTAAGAAGTAACCAAAACTGGTCTCCCACATAGGCCAACTCCCATGTGTGTCACATTGAACCAAATGATCTTTATTTGAGCAAGATACAAAGCAGGCAGTGTTAGGTCATGCAACTTTCCCTTTTTAAAACTGACAGTACACACAGCCTACTTTCCACAACATTTTCAAGACACAGCAAATGAATCTTCTCATGAAAAAGGAGAAATTGTGTCAAATTGACTACCAAGAAGATGTGGAAACACTTTTTCAGCTCTTCATGTGCTGATCTGTCCATGAACAAAGTGCTCTCCAACCTCCACCTCTCTCTGGAACCAAGTCCTGGTTTCCAGGCAAAACAAACGTGTGGGAGTTTCATACACACTACAGGGTAGAGTCCACCCAGGTCTTCTCTGTGGCCACCCTGAGGATGTCAGAATGTACTTGCACCATGACTCAGAAATAGTAGTAGGAACCAGAAACTTTTCAATTTACCTTCAGGGAGAAATCCAGCAAGCCAACTTCAGAAAAACACTACCAAATTCAAAACTCTTACTCTGTCTAATTCAGATTAGGATTAGACAAATGATACCTGAACCACCTGGAGAATGGGGCTAACAGGAACCCTAAAGTTCAAAGGGAGATACACCTGGAGAGTCACAGACTCATACACCAGTAGACACTGAGAACTGACTAGCTGGAAAGCAATTTTTCAAAGAGGAACATGAGTGTCCTGGTGGACAAGCTGAACATAAGCCAGCACTGCAATCCTGTGGCAAAGGTGGTCAACAGTCTCCCACGCTGCACTGGGCAGAGTTGCCTGAAGGTCTGAGGAGGCAATCTTTTCTTCTGCTCAGCACAATGCAAAACACCTGGAGTGCTGGGTCTAGTTCTAGGCTCCCCCACAGAACATGCATGCACACACTGGAGCAAGTCCAGGCAAGGGTGAGAGCTGACTAAGGGCTTTGAGCATCTGACGTGTGATGAGAAGGTGCAGGAGGGTAAAGAAAATAAAGGCAGTTTCTTTGCTGCAACAAGGGACAAAAGGGACTACATTGAAACACAAGAAGTACCATTCTATGATTCTATAACCTACAACATAAGAGGAAAGATTTCTACTTTGAATATGGTCAAATACTGGAACAGGTTGCCTGGAGAATGCAGTCCATTTGGAGTCTCAGTTCTTGGAGATTCAACTTTAGGGATACAGCCCTGAGCAGTCTGCTCCAGCTGGTCCTGCACTGGGCAGGGGATCTGGACTAGATAAAACTCCAGACACCCCTTCCAAATCTGTGACTAAGTTGAGCTTTGATCTCCTGCACAAGACAGTCTCCAGCTGAAAAACAAACACAAATTCCCTCAAATACCTGTTTTCCAGAACTGTATCCTCCGCTTCTGCCACTAAGACGTTCTTTCACCAGGGACCGAAGAGCACTTAGAGCAGCATCCACAATAGCGTCACTTGTCCTGCCACCTGCAGTGCAGCAAAATAAGTGATCAAACCACCAAAAGGCCAGTTTAAAGTATGCTCCTAACTCAATTACAAACTTAATCCTCCCTCACCCTAATGATCTGTCAGGAAAAGCAGGACTGGGCTATGAGTGATACAGTACTACTGGTGGGACATCTGACTTAAATACAAGCAGCAAGACTGACTTCACTACACCTTTTCATTACCTGGCTTTTCTGATGGGGAGTGACTCTATACTGAAACTCCCCATCAAGCTCCAGCAACTATGAACTGCAGGTGGGACTGTTAGACAATGCTAAGACATACACAATTTGGTCAAATCACTCCCACCCATCTGTCTCTCCATTACTACAAGCACTAGACAGGAAGGAAAAACCACACAACACAGCATTAACAGCTACCATGATTACTGCATTCACAAAGTTTTTAGGCAAGCAACACCTAAAAAATCATCACATTACCCTGATAATCCTCCGCTTTGTTTTTGTTGGCTCCAAATATCTTGATAGTTGGAAACCCTCTGACTCCATACTGTCCACCCAAGGATTGATGTTTATCGGCATCTACTGCACCCACTTTCACCACACCCTGCAGAAACAAAAGAAAAAATGACACCCAAGACTTGTACAGCAATTTAACACCTTTTATACTCTCTTCTAGGGGCACAAGGAAAGGGGGGAAGAGAGAGGGGTAGTTACTAAGACTGCAACAGAACAGAGGTATTTTACCCAACAAGCACTGAACTATAGAACACTATAAATGTTCACTTCTTTTTTCAGTGTGACAAAGTAAATTTTAAATTGTCTGGGTTATTATTTAGTTGGATTATTTTGTCTGGTTTTCTAAGAAGGAGAATATATATATATTTTACATAGGCAAGAGTTCAGCTAATCACAAGACTAATTTTTCTGTCATTAAAAAAAATAGTCAATACCAATGGCTTAAAAAGCTGTTTTCACTCCTAGAGAAGAGTAATGGAAATTCACAGGGACAGAACTGACTTTCTTCCTCTACAAGTCAATGGCTTCTTTTAAAAAGGATACAACAAACCAAACCAAACAAAAATCCAGAGTTTTCAAGTGCCTGAATAACACTTTTCTGGCTAGACAAATATGATTAAAGTGATAATGGCTGTAAGGACCAAACCCCTTCACGTTCCCAATCCAGATGTCAAACAGCCAAACTCTCTTCAATCCTCTTCCACAACCACATTTGAAAGGCTAAACTTACTTTTAAAGCTGTTGCTGCTTTCTTCCACTCCGGGGTTAGCCTTTGACAATGACCACACCTTTTAGAAAAAACAAATAAAAAGGGTAAATGTCATTCAGATCTGACAACTATTTTGGTCACTTATAGCAAACTGTAGGAGACTGAGGATTTACTCATGAAGAGGAAAAGAGCCAGTGTCACAAGATCACATCATCACTCTTCAAGCTTCTGAAGAAAAACCTCCACATTATACAGACTGCAGCAACACTAGAAGAGGCACAGCAAGGCTTCCTCTAAACCTCTCAGTTCAGACACAGTCAAGCTGTTGCAACAAAAGGCCACTTTCTCCAGAATGTGGAGCTTTGGATGGCAATATCGCAGAGGATTTGTACAAAGATGGACTGTATATATCACCAGAATTTAAATGGAATAGACTCCATACTCTGGACCTGAGCAGAACAGGAGACAAAGAGGGATGCTAAATTAAGATACACACAGCCAGTATGTTTAAATGGAAATTGGAAATTTTAAGTGTGAATTCAGATCAGTGCTTTCACATCAGAATTATTCTCACAGAAGGGAAGGACGTTCTCACTTACCTCCTGCACTTTAATAATTTTTAATGGTAATTTAACCAGAAAAAATCAAGTAGAAAAATGGCATAGGTTTTGGTACCAGACCCTATTTGCCAACTTGAAATGCCAATTCCTGCCTTTTTCCCTCATGAAAATATTTGAAGCAGGAATCCCAAATACAGCTATTTTGCTAGTCATGAGGCCATCAAACTGACAACTGTGCTGCCAACAACTGAAGGAAACCTTGAGCTGATTAGCAGCAGATTCCTGTGCTGCTCCTCTGTCATAAGAACAAGCAAGAACACAGCTGCATTTCTTACCATGGGGCATAGAACTCCACGAGCCACAGGCTCTCGCTCTGAATGACCTCCTTGTTGAAGTTAGTTGGTGTGAGCTCTATCACATCATCACTGGCTGAATATAAACCGTTAACTGCCAGGAACAAAGTGCAGCTCACTGTGCCTACAACGAAAAGCAAAGACATCAGCAGTCCTGTTGAACATTCATGACTCTCCTGTTGCCATGGCTAGATCATCTCCCCACTCTTCACAAATCAGCAGTGGCGGGAAGGCATTCCAGTTAGACCAGATAAAAAAGGAAGTTAAGGC
The DNA here is from genome assembly GCA_013400435.1 of Pycnonotus jocosus. Taxonomy (NCBI): domain Eukaryota; kingdom Metazoa; phylum Chordata; class Aves; order Passeriformes; family Pycnonotidae; genus Pycnonotus; species Pycnonotus jocosus. The sequence continues at coordinate 273,118 of VWYP01019108.1, read as the reverse complement.
AAGATATATGCTCTCCCTCCTCGCTTAAAACATGATTCCATAGGATCACGTAAAATAGGGTTTGTGCCTAAAGCTAGCTGGAGTTGTGCCACTCCTGCCATGGCTCCCCAGAGACTTGTGTCAAAGCTCCTACCCTAATTCCTGCTGGTACCAGACCGCCAGAACTTCTGCAGGGATCCCCACCATCAGCTGTTTTCTTTCAGTTCTTACAGAAACTCCTAAGCCAATTGTTCAAACCTCTGGCACAGCAGGCACTCAAACACATCTTTTATGGGACCACATCACACAGGACTGTCCCAACTAGGCTTGACACAGTTACACTGATTTTAGGAGCAGCACTTGATGCACTGGTGGTGCGTCATTCTTGCTCATGAGGATCTTAGCCTACCATTGATTTGTGTCTTTAGGAACTAAGTCTCTCTGGTTAACAACTCAAGCACCCTGAGAATGCTAAAAAAATAACATTAAAAGGTAGAAGGAAATTGTTTTTTCTTATGGCTTTGTACTTCTGATCATTTCTGGAACTTATTTTTGCTTGAGACTTTGTGCATAAAACCTTCATAATGTGAGTCAAGGTAGAAGGTTGAGAGATGACTTGATGAGAGATGACAAGCATCTCTGTAACAAAATCCACCCAGCGAAAGACTTCTTAATCCACTTGAGACTGGAAAGAGTAAGAGCTCAGACATCCAAGTCAGAACCAAACATAGACAAGCTTTGCTGCAAGTGGTTAACAACCTGAACAGGAAGCTGCATATTCTCTCTCAAGACTCAACATGAGAGAAAAACAGGTCCATGATGTAGAAACTCTACAGCACGTGGTATACAGACTGCACAGCATCACCTGCACTTAATCAGTCCCATGCAACAAAAGCTAGTTTCATTACCCCTATTCTACAGGAGAGTGAAGCTGACAGAAGTAACATCTTCCAGGTGACTCAAGGAGAGATCAGGACTGAATTGCCACATTAAAACCAGTGCCCTCTCCACTGCACCACTGCCCCATCTTATTGGCTTCTTCTAGCACGAGGACACAACTCTTTTCTTCTGGGGTGATCAAAATCGGTTTCAACCACCAGATGTATGTGTTAGATTGGCTCTGTCTCTTCAGTACACCCATACACAAGCAGCACTTCAGCAGATTGATCAACTGACTTCCAAGGCAATCGTGGCTGTCACAGCATGTTACGATGACCTGCAGTAGCAGCTGCTGCTGGGGTAGAGTAAGAAAATAAGGATGGAAAAAGCTCCTTGAATGTTACACTCACTCTCAAGAGGAAAAATCTCCTCTATACAGAATGAGACCATTAAATTGAAATCAGCATATTCTCTCTTCACCTTTTAGGTGATCTCTGGCAGAATACATACAGAAGACAGACTTCATTCAGCCACTTCTGTCCCTTGAAAGAGAGTTCTAGCTTATGTAAATACACCTGCTAAAGAGAACTCACAAAAGAAAGTACATGGTGAAATTCACCTAATCCCCCATCACTGCATTTTTTTAAACTATGAGTCATGAACTGGTGGCATAACTTTCCTTTCTGTAGTGAAACACTGAAGGTTTAATTCATCTTCAACAAAGAAAAAGACCGTTTTCCTAGAAGTATCAAGCCAGATAAATACAAATCCGTCCTTGTTATTAAGGAAAAAAGAAACAGATAATCTGATTTCAAAAGCTGTTTTCTAATGTAAGCAAATCACACAGACAGAAGCATGGATAAGCAAGCCAGGGCAGCTCCATGCTGGTATTACTAGCCCTAATTGAACCGCAAAGTTGCAAGTCGGGAGATCTATTTTAAAAAAAGCTTTTGTCACAGGATGACGGTAATGATTCTGTGAATTTGCTCCTACAATTGCCCCCTCCCGCAGCAGTGCTCGGTTTGCCGAGGCCCCCACATCCCTGCACATGTGCGCTCGGCCAGCCACAGCCTGGGGCAGAGCTCCCGGCACCTTCGGCGTCTCCATCGAGGGGCCCGAGCGGGAATCGTTTACCGATTCCTCCGGCCCACGAGAGGCGGCAGCAGGGGCAGGGAACACCAGCCCCCCTCGGACTCCTCCGTACGACCTCAGTCATGGCTCTGTGCGGCCCCCAAAGCACCACATCGCAAGGCAGGGCAGCCAAGCACGCACAACACCGCCGCTTACTCAAATCAAAGCAGGTCTTTCATTAGGGTGTGAGATAACCATCGCTTTTTTTT
>VWYP01019108.1:0-270880 GCA_013400435.1 Pycnonotus jocosus | reverse complement strand
TTTTTTTTTTTCCTTTTCTGCTCAGATTTTTAGGATCTCTACGTGTGGCTCGCTAACCCACCGAACAACCCCTGCGGCACAGACTGGCCACAGCCAGATCGCGACTGAGAGCGCTGCCCCCACAAAATCAACGGGGTCAGGAGAGCCCTCTGAGATCAAGCCCAGCCGTGACCGATCACCCCTATGTCAAACAGACCATGGCACTCTGTCGCGTCCAGTCTTTCCCTGAACACTTTCAGGGACGGTGACTCCACCACCGCCCCGGGCAGCCCGTTCTAACAGCTAGTCATTCTGTGAGGAAATTCGTCCTAATGGCCAGTCCAAACCTGCCCTGGCGCATCTTAAGACTATATCCTCTAGTCCTACTGCAAGCTGCCTAGCAGAAGAGGCCGATCCCCACCTGGCTACAATCTCCTTTCAGGAGGCTCTCCGCTCCGCCCGCCGTCCGGCATAGCGGCCGCACGGCCCCGGGCCCCGCTCCCTCCCGCCGCGACGGGGCCCAAAAGACAGGGAAAGGGAAGTGACATCCCGCCGTGTCCCGCTGCCCCCTCAGACCGCCCCCCGGGCCCTCAGGGCTCCTACCCCACCACAGCCGGCCCGCGCCGCGCACCCCCATGGCTGCCCCGCTCCCTCGGCCGCCNGGGCGCTGAGGGGCGGAGGTAGAGGAGGAAGAGGGCGGTGGTGGCTGCTGGGCGGGGTTGGAGTCTCGGAGCTGTTAGGGGTGTGAGCGTGGTGACGGTGGCCATGGTGAGCTCTGGTGTACTGGGGGAAGCTACCTCAGTCTACCAGAAGTTTCCGAGGATCTTGCCCTGTCCAGACCGCCCCCAGCCGCTCCCGCCTCAGCGCTGGCGGGTGCCCGGGCCTGGGCCAGGACCCGCGCAGGCCTTCAGGGAAGAGGAAGGCAGGCCGGGGATTTGTCCTGTTGGGTGGTCGAACTGCTTTGCTACAGCCTCTGTGAAAACCAAGGCAGAGGTCTAGATCTGAAAAAAAGTGTTTTCAAGTCGCCAATTCGCCTGTAGGAATTAGCCCAGCTGAGTCTGCTGCAGTCTAGGGAAATACAAGCAGGGGGAAGGGACTGGTGCATGCTGATAAAAGTGCTGCTAAGCCCCGGGTAAACTGCCTGCATCCCGCAGATGCTTGGAGAGTTTGGGTCCAGCACCACAGCATGTAGATGGCTCTTTAGTATGAAAATTCAGCATCCCAGTTCAAAACCACTGGAAACAACTGATGCGAAAAACTGGTATTCTGTCCCCCCTTCCCCCAAAGATTATACATTGCAGGTGGGCCCTAAGGCTTGGGGCTATATGTTGGGCACAGATCCAGACAAAGGCTTTTGCAGAGCTAGGATTACACGATTAAGTGAGCTGTGAATTTTGTAGTGTAGTAAAAGTAGCTGAAGTTATGTACCATTGAAATAGATTTTTTCAGCAGTAGAATGTGAAGTTGTCTAAATTTTATCCCCATCCACACCCCCACTGCTTCATGCTCACAAATAGCACTTTTCGGTATGATTCAGTTCTGTTTTTTGAGAGAATGAAATTGTTAGTGTGGTAAGAACAGACAGCAGTTTTCGCACTCAAGATTTTTCAGAAGTGGAGACGCAGAGATACATGGAATAAAAATGTTAATCAGAATGGCTAGAAAATACTGACGTCTTTGCATTTCCATCCGTAAGAGGGCAGGCTGCTGAGCAGGCAGATTCAGGTTTGTAGCACTTTGTAGATCTTAACACAAAGCTTTTGTATTATTTGACTGATTCCTAAAGCAAATGGGAGCTGCTTTGGGGACCATTGATGAATATTTCTCGAAAGGGTCTCATACATTCCACTGGTATGGTGAAAAAAATGAAACACGAGAGCCAGGGAGCTGTTGAGCAATTGGCATGACGTTACCTCCAGGTAAAATTTTCAAACTCAGAAATTATAAAACAATCGTTTTATGGCATGTAAATTAGCAGAGAAAAGTGAGAACTGGGGGCGAGGGGAAAGAGTAGCTAATAGAAGCATCTGCATAAGGATAAGACTGATTTCTTTTCTACGAGTGTCTGCTACAGTAAATGGAATGGTTGTATTTAATGTTTCTGTAGCACCAAGAAATATGTTAAACTACTTATTGCTGAATAAGAACCTTTTAAGACAGATTTTTAGTCCCTCATCAAATTCGTGGTGAGTTTCTGCAGGAAACAGTTCTACAGGAACAGTTTGACATTCTTATGTGTGTTCAAATATTAGTCAAGTGATAAACAGCAATAAAAACAGGGAAACAATAGAGGCTGTGTGATAAATGAGTTGCCTTCAGACAAAATGCTTTAAGGGTGGTAATGAGCTCTTGTGGGGCTTCACTATCTCAGTGAAGACAGTGCTTGAATGGAGTTTCGACAGAGATTTAGATGCTGTTTCTCCATTGCAGCGCGAACTTTGAGGTATTAGTGCCAAAAAGTCTCATGTGACTCATGGTACCTACAAAGGAGAATAGAGGAAAGGTACTTTATTTGCAGAGGTTAGTAAGTTATTGAGTCTGCATTTAAAGATACCTAGATATTTGCAGGGACAGGATTAGAAGGACCTTGGCAGATTTCCTAGGTCAGCAGGCTCACGAGGATATGTCGTCATGTGTGAGCCTGTGACATCTGATGGATGTGTGCAGGGCAGCCAGCTGACACCAAACCTGAAATCGTTTACCAGACAAAGGAAATGCTGCATTTGAAGAACATTTGTACAGGACACTTTGATATTCAATGTTATAAATGTAAGAAATAATCTTGTATTCCAGGGGTCTTGCCTGGTTCCTGCCTTGGCAGATGAGTATAAGTAGTGTAACACAGAGCCATTCTGGCTTTACAAGTTCTGGTTGCTTTCTGACTTTCTAATTGAGATGGAGCTGAGTATTTCTGTAGTGTAGTTCACAGTAAAACATGCTTTGCCTGAAGGAACATTTTTCGTTTGTGTTATTAACATGCATTTAATTTTAGTCACTTGGAGTTACCGAAAGGCTGGAATCAGCCATCTGTCCTGTTGTTTAAATGGAGATTCACCTATTCAAATCCAGGCCTTTCTCTCCCAATTCTTTACTATCATGGTCATTTGGGTTCCCGGGGGGACCTGTCGTTCCACTTCTTTGTATCATAATTTATCTGGGATTAGCCTCTTTCACGCCATTTTGTCATCATTTCTGGACTCTCAAAATGGCATTGAAAACCCAGTAGTTTTAGAGGCACCTAGTCTGACCTGATCCTGCAGCCACAGCTCAGAGTGCTGGAGTATGAGGTTTATTCTTTATGCATGACAACAGAAGGTATCATGTTTTCCAGATGCTTGCTCTCTTAGATTATATTTTGATAGCAAGCGAGAAAGGTGACACACCTTGACGCAGAAAGTCACCTGCCATTCATCTGGGCCATGTGAGACAGCAAGATTGCAAGATGAATCAGAAGGATTTCTAGTGGCATTTTCTAGAATATTATTTGATACAGGACACCTGTCAGAGGTCCCTCTCTTGAGCTGTGAAGCCTCCATTCTCCTGGGATCTGAGGATGCACCCAACCTTAAAAATACTGCAAGCACTATTTTTTAGTGCTTCTAATATTAATAGCTGCCAGACCAGTTTTACTGTTGCCCATGAAGAGGTTTGGGAGGAGTGGCCATTGCTGATGAAGGTGTTACTTGTTTGAGCCCATTTCATTCTGGTGCTGCTGCAAGCATTGACAACAGGAATGTGGGGTGACAGCTGACAGCTCATGGCTTTGTATTCAGCAGTTAAATTTCACCTATCTGAATTCCCTGAAACATTTGCACAAGGGAAGGGGCAGGTTCAGAGGCAAGAGTCTGGCAGGACACGGATAGTTTTGACTTCTAGTAGCTTAAGTTAGCATAGACTGAACCCTCAGATTTCGGTGGTGAAAGGAAAGTAATCAATAAGGATCTGGTTTATTGAGGATGCCTCTGTGCTGAGAATGCTGCTGAACTTGTGAGAAGCAAGGGAATGCATGATGCAGAAGGAGATGTCTCAGATACCGGTTTATCAGAGAGGGTGCAAGTGTGAGCATTCGGTTTAGAAGCAGGAAACCTTTCAAATTTAGTTAGATACATGACAGAGGAGTTCCCAAAATTTGTCCCAAAGAGTACATAATGATAATTCTTCCTGTGCTTACATTTCCAAAGAGGGAACAGGAACAGAATGGAAAAATAAATTATTGTTTTGCTGAAGAAAAAAGAATCTGCTTCTGGGTCCATTTCCCTGTTTTCTTCAACTTGATCAAGCCACTTGCAAGTATGACAAGTCTCAAACCTTCTAGCTTGAAGTATGTAACGAGGCTTGACAGCACAGAAACAGCATTTTCAGCAGCTAAATAAAATCCTTTGCCTATTCTGGCATATCTAGCAGATTATTCTGCATTAAAAGAAAAAAATACACAAAACCAATTACACAAAGTTACACAAAAAATTTCAACTAAACCAATAAGACTTTCAGGAAGTAACGTGATGCTTGGTGCAGAGGGCTGTGTTGCAGTTGAGAGGATCCTTTAGGAGCATCTCCAGTCGAGCCTCACTTCTGTGCTAAACATAGAATTAGTCCCTTCATGAATCTCAGGGCTGATTAGGTCATGTGTAGTTGTATGGCAGGCCACACTATCTGTCACTTTGGAAGTCACCCTGGCATTGTCAAGAAAAGACAATTATAGTGGATAACCTAATATTACAGAAGTCCAGTAAGTGTCTTGCCATTTTTCAGTGTAATGACTGCCTTGTTTTATTTGACTTTGTGCCAAGGAGAAAAATCTGTTGTGATAAAGTAAGAATAGCTGTCTTTCATTAAGAAAAATAGATTTGACTTGAAGGTATGACATACAGGCTGATCTGTTGTATAGAAATTCTTGGAAGTCACTCTGAATGCCCATGAGCACAGGTGGTTCTCCATGGTAAGGAGAGCCTCCTCAGAGCCTCCTCAGCCTGAGTTCCCATTATGGCTTGAGAAAGGACCAGGGAAAATGTTTCAACCAAGGAAAATTCCAACAAAGGACATTCTAGTTACATGATGGGAAAACATTTTTCACTTTTAAAGTGACTGAGCATTGGCATGCAAAGATTTTGCAGCCTTGATCCTTAGAGATACTAAAATTCTGAATATGACCCTCAGCACCCAGACCTAACTTTGGCTCTGAAGATCTACAAAGGCCCATCTCTGCCACCTACCTATGCAGTGAACACAACATTGCTAGCAGAGTTAATGCTTTCTTTTGCATGACAAACTATTTCTGTGCAAGGCTTTCTGCTGAGGTCAGCTTTTGCCATGCAAGCTTAACAGCTCTGTGTAGTTCTACAAGTCAAATCACTGGAACTCTGCTAGACAAGCACTGCATGTGTTTGCACCATCTGTGTGGGCCACTTAACATCGCTGCTCAAGAAAGTCAAACCATCAGCCCACTGAAAATTTAAGACCCAGCACCACAGACCTAGTGTTCCTGTCAGATTGTGTTAGAGGGACTGTAAGTAAGTTTGAAACCAGTCAAATGTTTTCTACTTGTTCCTGAAAGGCTGAAGCTGTATGATCTTGTTACATATATGTGCTTCAGCAGAAATTAATGTTTTCAGACATCTCATATATAGCTTGCAAGTCCACCTCAGCTTTCCCTCTTGGTGTCTTGCTTTACTAAGTCGTTGGATATAGAAACCTTCCTCATTTAGCTTCTCTGGGCTGTACTGGTTCTCTTCTACCCCTCAACAGGAGAGTTTGCCTTAAACTCTGATAAACACATTGTATAAGGCCAGCCTGGCTTTGCCTGTGTTTTTGTAAAGCTTTCAGATGCATTGATTTTAAGGATATTTGAGAAGTGATGGAACAAGACTAAGAGAGCAGATACTGAGGGAGTTGAAAAGTACAGCAGTGTATGTACACCCAAGGAAACTTTAAAAAGAAGGGAAAATACAAGAGTGGCAATGACGGGGTGTATTTATTAAGTGTTACAGACACAGATCTTTACTAGTTTGTTTGTTTCAGGTTGGTGGAAGCAGGTCTGGCTGGAAGGGGGACCCTGCACATCCAGGCAGCTCTAGTGGTACCTGCATCCCTGGGGGTGCTGACTGATTGAACAGGGTTCTGCAGCTCTGTCATGCTCTTCTGCTTTCAGCTTGGTCAGTCTGGGATGGCAGTGCAATGCACCAGAGTATTTGTACACAATGGCAGGTAGTATTTTTATTCCAAGGTACGGTCTGGTTGATTCTTTGGCCTGATTTTATATTGCTGTTTTATTTTTTCAAATGCTTATCTAGATTTCATTAAGGAATTTACTGTTTTAGGGATGGGGATGGAAAAAAGCTTGTGTAAGGCAGTTGCCACCAACCTTGTTTGCTTTTCTGGTGTTTCTTAGCCTGAGTTGTTAATGGACAACATAAATTCTGTCATTATCTGAATAATACATAAGCTTGTCTTTATTTGGACCGTGATTAAAAAGTGGAACTGATTTGCTAAAAAAAAAAAAAATCGCAAGAATAAATTGAAATTATTTTAGAGAAGGGCATCAAGGTGACAGAGGTTTAGAAAGAACTGGACTGACCTGTATCCTAGTAATGAGTAAACAATGAAAATAGGTGACAAATACGTGTATAGTACAAATATCCGTATGATCAAGAAGGGGTTTTTTTGTGGAATATGTGGAAGCAGATGAAAGAGAATTAGGAAGACATTAAGGACAAGTTCATGAAAGCTGTTTGCTGGAAAAGCTATTGAGAATGGCCAAGCCTGGGGGTGGCCCCTTGTGCCAGGGGGTTTCTCTGCAGGGGAGAGGGAGGCAGAAAGACAGACCTCCAGATTTCCCCTACCCTTTGGCTTTTGTATGTTATTGTTTAGCTTTTATAGCTCTACAGTTTTTATATTCCCCTGTCTCAGCACTGGTGCAGGGCATGGCCCTAATGAATCAAGAATTACTGTAGCTTGGTATCAGCTAAGGCAGTGACAACCACTAGATGCCACTGTGTCATTTCTCTGTGTAAGACTACGTGCCCTTTGCAGACCCAAGCACAGAATGTTCCTTTCAGTGGCAGCTCTGATGCCTTTAGCTCATGGGGATCTCAGCAGAACACTTGGAGACGTGTGTGAGTGGCTTTGTATGCATGTAATGCAGCAGAGACTTATGACAGCACTGACAGAGAAGACAGAAAGGAGGGTTATTCATCACTGAGGTTATGCTAGCGGGTCTAGTTCTTCTACAACAGAAAGCGGCAGTGGCCATTACTCTGTAAGAAGTTTGCAATATTTTTCTATAAGCTCTTCTTGAGCAGTTCTCAGCCTGAGTTACCACTTGCTTGTGAGCTTGGGGACAGTCAGTAAAACCTGCATTCAGGGATACTGAATAGGGACACAAAGCACAAGTAGGTGCTTTGTAATGCACCTAAACATTATTAAAACTCCCTATAGATGACACCTTCTACTGTATTATTACTAATTGTCACCTAATCAACATTGCCTCGTGTTGCTTCCTTTGTGACGTTATTTCCTAGTGATGTTACCAGTGCTATTGTATGCAACTCCTTTAATCACTATTAAATCAAAAAGTGTTAGTGAGGTTTAGAAAGAAGGTGTGAATAAACCACACTACCCCTAAGATAAGAGCTTCCTCTGGGCTGAATATTCCTTAGAGAAGATTTAGGGCATTAGCCCTTAGTTTGCATTGGAATATACTTTCTTGGGTCCCTACATCTGTAGTTTTGTGCTGGAATTTTCTCTTAACCTGACCCTAAACCTAATCCTAGAGTGTCCCTTGGACAGAGTTGCACAAACCTTCTCCCAGTTACACCATGTCCAAAGAAGATACATCTTCCAGCTCTACTCCTAGTCTGTGGCTCTCAGATCTGGTCCTGTCCCAAGCAATAAGCTAAGCCATAGGCCAGCAATCCTTCCCAATCAGAATTCTTTGGATATGAGCTGTGGTAATGCCTCTGCTTTACTTCGGTGTTGGGTTGAGAGAAAGCCCAGAGCTCCAGGAGCAGGGCTGAGGGCACTTTTCCAAAGTGGCTTCTGGCATCAGTCTTTAGTTTACTTGGAAAGATGCCTTCCAGCCTTTTAATATGTGTAGCTTTGAGTTTATCTTTTGTCTCTGTACTGAACTGTAATCCTTGGCTGGACCTTAGACAAGGTGCCTGAGCCTTTCCTCCAGCTACACAGTGCCCATGGTGTGGAGTGCTCCCGTTCTGAGGAGGCAGGAACTTGATGTTACCTGTCTTTGTGTTAACTCCTCCCTTGACTCAAACCCTAAACTCCATCCCTGCAATGCCCTATAAGATCACCACGACCCTGCCTTTGCTTTGTGTTTTGTCTGCATCCCCCTCCTGGTCTTCAGGAGTAATAAAATGGATTCTCGAGTTTAAATAAACAAAGACCCTTCTCGTCTGTTCCCCTGCCAGTGCTAGCAGCTGCACCCTCTCTGGACATGATGAACTCTGTAGCTACGCAATGCTACACTGTGGGATAGACCTTTCTGCAACTCCAGGCTTTCTTTGGGACCTCCTTTCCAGCTCCACCCCAGCTGCATCTCTGGGATGTCTCAATATCTCAGCGCCCAACACCAGGCTGAGCCACTAGCCAGAGATCACTTAGATATAGGGATGAAATCAACATCTCTAATTCACTTTAGTTGGATCTCTGACAAGACGAATTTATAATAGACTTGTGTGATTGTGCACATGTGTGTTGAGTTCCAGAGAATTTGCAAAACTTGGTGAACTTGCAAAATAAATAAAACAACCCCAGAAGCAAATGGTGTGGTTTACTCATTATCAAGCTAATGAGTATCAAGAAGTTGAGAATATGTACATGTTATACATTGGAAAACAGAAAAAAGTTGCTTTTCTCATGTAAAGAGTTTTGTGATTTTCTCCTATGCACATTCCATTTTGCATTTAGCTTTATTTGCTATGTGCTCATCTTTGTAAATGTACCGATGGTGAGGGTTACACTGCAGGCACATGTGTATATGTCAGCCTTGTGCATGTGACAAAGATGTGAAAAATAGAGAACTTATCAGAAAAGATGCTAAAATGTAACAACAGCCAGAAACACTTCTGTCTTTCTAGTACTAAAACATTTAAATATAGTAAATTGTGTGCTAATAACATTGCAAACTGCAGAATTCCCATGGAAAGAGAGGTTGAGCATGAGCAAGGTTGCAAATGAACACAAAACCACCATTGAAAGCCACAGGCAGTCTCTTTCGTCTTGCCACTGGCCAGCCTGGCCAGGCAGGTTATGTGATGAGCCAGAAGCTGGTCATCCCAGATGCATATTTTTTGCTACTCTTATTTAGTATTTCACAAGCTTGATTTGTACTATATGAACAGAACCAGCCACTAACTCAGTGCTGATCCTCTGCCTACGTTTGTTGGTTTTAATATGTGGAATACTGGCTTTCTCTGGAGCGATGCCCTTTATTTTTCAAATATTGGTTTAGTCATCTTGTGAGTTCTGCAGTTTTTCATTTGAGTGACAAATGAGTGACAAGTTAGAAGTCAAAACACCTTATCTCCAGACACCAGCTGGTACTCTGTCTGGACTCAACTGATGGCTTTTAGAAGTATGTGAAGTCTGTATTAAGCATCTGAAAAGGCATGTATTTGCCTTGTGTTAGTACTTAGATCCTCTTGGATTTTAGTTCTTGCTGTGCTACATGTTTTCTGTGCCAGAATTTGCAAATCTGCAGACTAACTTATCTTCCTTTCCTCTCACTCAGTCTGCTATTGTCACTAATTAAAACGTCATCCATTAGAATGCTAATTCCCGCTACTGTACAGAAGAGCAGTCTGTGGAAAGGGTATTTCTAGGAGATTCAGAGCTGTGGCATGTGTTCATTCTTTGGAAGCTAGAGGTCTGGACAACTATCTTGTTTTTACTTTTTTTAATCTTTCTTTTCTTTTATCAACGAGAATGTCTTGGATCAACTCTTCCTCAGAGGAGGCTGTTTTCATAACTAACCTGCTTGTATAGTACCAGAAAGAGCATTGTTTCCCACAAGTTTCTTCAAAAAGAATATTTGAAAAGTCTCTAGCTGATTGTCCCTGTGCAGGGAGACATATTCATTCAGATACTCACAAGTCTGGAAAGAGAATGGAAAGCAAATGGAGCGAGTGAAAGAATAAAATCAGTGGACTAGAGACAGCCTCTGCACTCTATTTTAGAGATTCTCTGGGAGAGAAATTAGAGGACCATCTGAGACAAGAGAATATTGATTATTTATGAATGCCTGTGGTCAGGTGTCTTTTGCCAGATATCCATCTTGGACTTCAGGAAACCTTTTCCCCAAAGCCTTTAAATTAAACTAGCATATTACTTTGAATGCTTTTTAATTGCAACAAAGTAAAATATTCAGAAAAATATGTTGTAGTTTGTTGTAGTTCAAAAAATCTTGATTAGTTTGAGTCATGAACTAACTCAATGGCACATAACAGATATCTTTACTCTAGAATTTTATACAGGATTGAGGAGTATGCGAGAAATATCTTTCCTTTTCTCACCCACTTCTACTGCAAGATTGTTCAAGTTCAGTGCAAGCCTACTGCTTCTTGCAGTGCTCTCAAAGAGCTGGCAGATGGTGCTGCTTGCCTTTGACATGCAGCATATTTCATCATTGTACTGTTGGTACTGTCAAAACAGTCTGTTCATAAAAGTGTTATGTGCTTACGATTGGAGATCAAGGGAGGAGTAAAAAGAGTTGAACAGGAGCAAGTCATATAGTCCTTAGGGTTTTGATGGAAGCTAACAGAAATAAGATTAGTTTGAGCTACTCTGTTAATGTGTCAATTTACACTGTTTGCTAGCATTAAAATGGAAAATCATATGTGCAAAAGTCAACATAATGTGCTGTGTTTTTTAACTGAGTAGTCATAAGTTAATGCAGCTGTCAACTCTAGGGCAAGAAGGGTTCACTCTGACAGGCTGACTGACCTGCGTTAACACAAAAGTCCTTGGGCTTCCTCTATCTGAACTAGCCCATATCTTTTAGACAAGCAGACAACTGCAGTTTTAAAAATGAACAAAAGGTCAAGAGTTGGGTCACTATTAATTTATCCTATCTGAGGAAATGCTACATTAAATTTTGTGCACTGAATTTTACAGTGCTTCTGTGGAAGAGAAAGCTCACACTGCCGCATATTGCATCACATCATTGTAGGAAATAATGCCTCGCCATTGTAGAAACAATATTATCAAGCTCAAAGGCAGATGTTATATGAAAGGAAAGGTTATCTTATTTTCTCCCATCCTCATGAATGATCTCAAGCACTAAGACACATGTGTCCAAGTCACATGTCCACCATTCAGGCATTTGAGATAATCAAGTTGATCAGGTACACAAGGTAGTCTGATCTCTATGCATTGTGGAGGAAAAATGTACAAAGGATTCTGATTACTGAGTACTCATCAAATTTCCTGAGTTCTCCATAGTTTGATGACTAGTTAATAGTTTTGGATAAGCATTTTTGCACTCAAAGAACCTGATGGTGACCTTGATCTTGTCTCACTATCCCATTGCATCTCATTCAGAGAATTTGCTCATGGTTATTTGTCTCCTTAAGAAGAAGTTTTAAGGATCCAGCCCTGTTAGGATCACAGAATGGTGGCAGTTGGAAGGGATCTCTGAAGATTATCTAGTCCTATACACCTGCTCAAACCAAAGTTAACCAAAGCAGTTTGCTTAAGACCATATGAGGTGTGGTTTTGAATATTTCCAAGAGCAAAGACTCCAGAACTGCCATTTTTGAACACCCCTTCGCGTGAACAGTTTTTATGTTTAAATGAAATTTCCTGGTTTTCATCTTCTTACCATCATCTTGTAATGTCTGGAATCTTTGTTTTAGTCTTGATGTAGGATGTTATTTTAGGCTCTCCTTTTTTAACCCAGCCAGGGTGTGAGACACGCAGAAACTGTTGGTAGATATTCTATGAACTTGATGATGAGCTAATCTAGGTGCCAACACATGCCATTCTTACACCCCACTTCTTTCATGCATTATGGTGCATCTGCATCCAGACATTTTTCTTCTTTCTCTACTGGGACTGATCCTAAAGTTTTCGTTCCAAACCTTAACATCACCAGTGTCACATAGGGACATTTGATTTAATGAGGCAAATGCTAATGCAGAATCACCAGGTATAACAGAAATGGATGTAGTAGAGTAATACATTTTTCTTCTCATCCAACTTAGAGAAATAAACTTAATTGCAGGGAACAGGGCAATATTTCAAATTAAGCCCCATAAATTCTCCTGTCACCTCTGTCTGACTTGGAAATAGGATCTTGAGTGTTAATTTAGGAGGCTGACAATATGGTAATGAAGGGAAATGAAAGAACATGTCCTTGCTACATTGCTAAAGCTAAAACAAGTGGCTTCTTGAATGTTGAAGGACATTTGTTTAATGAGCAGGGTCTTGAATGGATGCTAAGAGGCTCAGGAAGTAGTACTTGACACCGAGTAGTTGAAGTTCATGTACATGGAATGATCAAAATTAGTCTGTATTCCTATTGTGAAATGTGAAGTTTTAGGACCACAGCATTCTTTGTTGCTTATGAGAGTTACTTGGGAGAGATGTAAAGACTTTGCTGACTTTTTCTGATATTGGCAGAAGCAGGATCTTGAAAGAAACTTACAGAAGCTTTCACTGCTTGAGACCTATGTGCCATAGTTGCTCACAAAATGCTGATTTTGTGTTTATTGGCACATATTCACCTTTGGGCTTCATAGAACTTTGCAGTTACTACGTTGGGCTCTCAGGTGAGCAGGCAGCAATATACTGTCTTTCAGCAGGGCAGAGGAGAAAAGGCTGACTCTGATTTAAGGTGTCACAAAATCTGCTGTGCTTGGATTGGGGTGACTCAGATGTCACGGCTCCAGTACACGGAGCGAAAGCCTGTTTCTCACAGCTCTTGCATTGCTAAAGCTTCTGAAATCACACAGAGAAGGCAGAAATACAGTAGACAGATCGGATGGATTTAAAGGCCTGTCTTGTACCATCTACATCTCAAATTTATGTCCTTAGCCTCTGGAGGTGCCTCATGAGAAGTAAACAGTGTGATCATACCAGCTGGCCACACATGGCAGTGTGATTAGTGAAAGGTAAGTGTGCAAATACACATTATCAGGAGGCAAGATGTAATTTGTGCAAGTGTCACTGTTAGAACTTGTGATTGAACCTCTGATCCTGTGCAGCTCTGGTGTTACACCCCTGCTCTTTGCTGTCACAGTAACCTGCCCAGATTATTTTGGTTAAACCCCTCAAAAGCCCCAAGGACTTTTAGCAACCTGATCTAGTGAAAGGTTCCCTACCCATGGCAGGGACATTGAAACTAGATGATCTTTGAGGTCCCTTCCAACCCAAATAATTCTATAATTTTGGTGGCTGTGAAATATACTTGTAGAAACACCTACCCCTACTTACTTCCTCGAGGGTGTTACAGACATCACCAGAGCTTTGTGTGGCTGTCACTTTTCCCTTTGTTTTACATAAGCCATGCAAAGAGAGACCTCAAAGTTGCTTTAGTAATCAGTGATTCATATCCCTTAATTTGTGTCAGAAAATAATTAACTTTGGTTCGCTAATCTGCGTATCTCATTAATGCAGACTCTGAAGACAAGGAAATAAAAAGATGTCATTCAAAACCTCTTCTTCCTGTTCATGCTGTGAGGAACCAAAGAAGAGAGCTCTCCAGCTGGGCCGGATGGGCAAAGGTAGCTGGGTGTGGGATTCTGCACGGCAGCTTGGCTGCAGCCACTCTCTTCATCCCCTTGCCCATGTCTTAGTTTCTGTTCCTCCTAAAACAGGGTGCAAGACTTGTAAGCTGCTATCGGCTGGGGCTGCACCTGAAACAAGCCACAAAAATGGGAGAATGAGTAGTTTCTAGTGGAGCAGAAGCTAAATCGCGACTCTTCACTGCTAAATTCCCTGAGGCCAAGCAGGAGGGCAGCACAAGAGAACTTCTTGTGGATAGAGAGGTCTCAGAATAACAAAGGCTATGAACTTAATGCTCTGTTCTGTCAGAAAGGGAATGATTCCCTAATCTGAGCTTTTTCCAACAGGGAAAATTTTTTCTAGAGTTTTTGCCAGGTAAACATACAGAGGTCACATTCATGTGGATGAATTTTAAGATGATTTCTATTTGAAGAAGTGGTATAAAGATGCATGCAGCTTGCACTGCAGATGATGATAAGAAATCCTTAAAGTTGAGGCTAAAATCCAGGATAGAGAAATTTAAATTGTTTCCTAATGATAGTTGGGAGAATATTTTTCTAGAAATATGATACAGATGATTTTAGAGTCCCCTGAAGAGTTACTGCAGGGGCTATGGAGAGAAAATTTAATCATAAAATATGAAATAAAGCTGTTTTAGCTCTGCATTAATTACAAATTTCAGCGAAACAAAACATTTGCTATGACATTGCTACCAGGTTGCGTATTTGATATGTTTGAATTTGGTATTTGGTATGTTTGAATAGATATTTGGTATGTTTGAGAAGATATTTGGTATGTTTGAATTGCCTTTCTTGAAAACATCAAATTATACAAATTGAACAATCATTATAAAGACTGCTTTAGAGATTCTGTAACCGGTGGCCCAAGATCACCTCCACCCTCAAAGCATTGCCAAATAACTTGCTGGAAGGCAGAGAACCCACAGTTATGAATATATCATCAAGATTTAGGGTATCCCTGTCAGCCTTTTACACCACCATGAGGAAATGACATTTTCTCTATTGGGCAAATGACTGAAACCTTTGAGGATAAACCCAGCTTAATCTGTATCTTGGGTATCAAAGACTTAAGTCTTTAAACTCTTGTGGGGTTGTTGCCAAAGATGCTTTTGATTCACAGGCAGCTCAGTTTTCTATAACAGCTCCAGCAAGAGCTGGGACTCTTTCTGTGCATGCCAGAATACCATTGTTTCCTACAGGACTGTGCAGAGTTATTAATCTCATACTGTATCCTGACAAGACCCAGTAATTCTGCAGATTTAATAGATGCCCAATAGAGCTCAGTCTAACCAAAGCAATAAAACAGGACATGGGAACTTATTTATTCTGTTATCTTCTTTGACAGAGCAGCTTCATACCTATGCTGCATGTATGGAAACTGCACTCAGCTGGAACATCCATTGTTCTGGGTGAAAGAGAGAGAGCAGTGAACCCCTCCTATTGAAGCTGTTCTTCCTTGTACAAGAGGTTGGAAGGTTTGTCTGTAAGTGGGCAGGTTAAGCAGACAGCAGGTTAGTGTGAGCAGGAGAACTCTGCTTCCCATCCTAGAGAACGGGTTGTAGAACTGCTGTGGATGTGAGTCAGTAAATTTTTTTGTCTTGTATGGAAACAGCATCACAGAGTAATGCCTTTTGCCTCTGTGTCTTTGGGCACCTCATTCCCTCCAGGCTTAAGTAAACATTTAGTAACAAATGGAGATATGTGGAGTCGTTGAAGTTACTGGGTGATGGATGTGATACTAAACTGTGATTTGTCTAAGAGTAAAACAGTTCAACAAAACAATACAGTCTGTGGGAAGGTGTTGATCCTGAAAATTCCTAGGTGTCCTGAGAAAAGAGAGAAATAATGCACGTACCAAAATTTCCTGGTCCTAATCCTGTTTTAGCACCTAAAACTGAGACGGAAACTTGGTATCAGGACTCTGTTAAAAGTAGTTATGACACTCTGGGAAATACATTAAATTATGAGAGCCAAGCCATAGACCAAGGACTGGGAACTTGATTGTCCATGCTGTAAACTTGCTAGAAAAGTCATTGACATAGTTTTGGTCTCATTCAACTAGCGCTACCCCAAAGAGCTCATGAGAAGAACTGTGGAGGGACCCCAGGCTAGGGCTTTTTCCCATGGGCAGGTCACGCATCACCATCCTTTCCTGGATGTGGAAAGAGCATTTGTCTGGCCTGCTCCTGCCACCTGGCCCTGATACTGTTTACAACATTACTATGGATGTTACTTCTAGGTGTTTGTATCTATATACATTTAAATCACTGTCACTCTCAGCTCTGTGGTGAGAGAGGCAGTTTTAAGATGTGATTCATGTCATAATGCAGACATCTAAATAAATCAGATGAATCACAGCCTAAAACTTCTACATGCCATTGATGATGGCAGCACAGCTGACTGATTCAGATGGAGGACCACCTGCATTAGTCCAGACACATTCCTCCCTGTGTGTGCACATACCCAATGGCCCATACCCAATGGCAAGCAGGGCCTCTGAGGCCAAGGAGAGAGGCAGGACTATGATGTGAGTGGAGCTGGAATCTTGTCCCTGCTGCAGAGAGGCACTGACAGCCATGAAGGCATTCCTGCTCACTTCAAAAGGTAAATGTCCTATGATTTAATACCTAGGTTTTCTTGCATAATCCTACTATTCAATTTTCTTATCATTGACATCTTTTATTAATGTTTTTTCCAGACCTAATAGATGAACATTGCTACTCACAGATGTGGTCAGACTGGAACTGAACAGTGTTATTCCAAAGTAGTTATAGCTGAAAAATTGTGATTGTCTTTTGTGAAAAACAAAATCAAATATCCCACTGTCTTAGACTTTGGAGACAATAAGTTACTTTCCAAGGCATTGGGCAGCATGGTAAAGTCAATTTCAAATTAACATGGTTAATCTGTGATGAGATTAGCAGTGACAAAAGTGTTCAGAGGTTAAACTGTGCCAGATGAAGGCAGCAGCCAACAAGGGGTGCAAATTCGGGTGCTTGGCAGAGGGAGGATGGGGGACAGCTGCAGGTAAGATTCTGGTGGGCACTGGGTTGCGCTGTTTTGCAGTGCGTTGCAGGAAAATATTGAAATATTGAAATAGACTGGGAGACTATGACAGCAAACACAGGAAATCAGAAGGTTAATTAACAATCTCTTTCAGAAAAGACCATCTTCAAGTGCTCTTTTAGCCATTTTGGATCTGTCTTATAATGAACTTCTGGAGCAAAGAAAAATTATAACCCTTAGCTGTAGAAAGTGTTGAATTGCTGTGTGCTTGCAACTGCAAAATAAAGCAGCGCAGGATAGGGGCTTTCTAAAGCTGCCTGTTAAACCCCCCAAATATTGTGAAACCCATATTCAAATATTGGTGCATTTCAGTGGAGCTGAAAAGTAAAGGAGAATCAAAGGGCATTTGTTCCTGTCAAAGGGCAGAAATACTGGAGGCAGCTTAAAAAATAATCAAGGAGGCAGCCTAGAAAATAGTTGTACAGGCTGGAAACCCAGAATTCTTACATATTGAAAACTGTATCAATATGTAATATTATCTTTATGTCCTGAATGGTAGATGTGAGGTGGCACATAAGGTGACATACATCTCTACTTAATTATCTGTCTAAAAGGTGGCTACGTCAAAGGTCATTACCAGAGACACTCCTGTAGTCAATGGATAAAACTAGGCTTTTCCAGAAGGCAGTTTCTCTCAGGCTGAGATGGATCAAATGAATTGCTCTTTGCAGTTGCCTTTTGATTGTGAAGTGACCATGGCTGAGCAGTTGACACATACGCAACTAACTTTCCAACACTGACAATTACATAATTTAAATCCTACTGCTTTTACTCTCACATGGTTTGTCACAGCTGGGATCATCTGTAATTGATTTTCTAAATGGTAGGAGACAGGAATGGATTTGAGAGGAAGACAGTTGCCATTTGTGTATTTTTAGAAGCAAGCTCAAATTTGAATATGCTTTCCTAGGACTCCTTTGAGTTAGGCCAAAGCAACAGCAAAATCTCACATAGATCACAAAGTTTCTCTTTTCCCCAGTACCCACTTCAGATTTGCAAAGCTAGATAGAAAAACTGAGAAAGCCAGAGAAAAGATCTAATCCATTTGATTCAACTTGATTCAAGCCTTGCAGAAAAAAAATGGGCCATTATAATCTGCATTTTCTTGGGAAGAGTGACAACCACAAACATTGCCTTCAGCTGTTATTCTGATTTCCACACAGGCAGCATTTACCTTAGCAATTTCATCATTCACAGTGAGAAACACTGGCCTCAACACAAGCGGGAATAGGTGATTTGTAAATGACTAACTTGCTGCTAGCACAGAGCATTTGGATATTGATCTGCCTTTCAGCATTGATGAGTATGGCAGTTAAGAGTTGCACAGTTTTGCTTTGGAACCTAGCAAATAGAGCAGTAAATCATGTAATGTCTACACAAAGCAACCCCTTTGACCATGAGAAGAGTCAAACCTGAGTCACACGGGGAGATTTTTTCCTGTAAAGTTAATTGTCCCTTATCAAATAAAGCAGCACAAAGATAGCAATTGAAGCTACATCCTGGGGCAGTGCTTCTTGTTCAGGTGTGAAGGACGCTCCTGTCCTTATTTGTGACAGTAATGAATGTGATATGGAAATAAGACACACTATTTCCAAGCAATGAGGCCCCAGTTAATTAACAATAGCAAGGTAAAGCCATCAGTTGATGTTTTTGGGAAAATGACCACACGCTTGTTCAATTGGATTTCATTAGGTTTCAATTTGATTAGTAGATTATATTTTATTCTCTTTTGTTCATACTGTATATTAGAATGATAGGCAAGTGCTTAATGAGAGACTGTGGTTAATGATTAGCAGTAGCATCTCTGCTAAATTTAATGTTTCATTTCTACTTCCTACTGTTTAATGAATTAGGGAATGAGCAATTTTTTTAAATTGGAACAAGCTTGATGTATATATGCAAGTTTCCTTTCTGCAGGTCCTTTGACAGTACTTGCTTTGATTAGCAAGCTAATGACAGGCCCTGCTGTGTGGTTGGGATTGTAATTTGTTGTGGGGTTTTTTTGTTTTGTTTTTTTTTTTTTTGAGAGACTGAGCAAGTGTGCCAGCACCTTGGGTTTGAATGTCTGCAGAAATCTTTGGGAAACCTGGAAGGTATGACTACAGCAAACACCAGGGACAGTTCCCAAACCAAGAACAAAATTAATTTTGGAGCTGCAAAATTCTTGTGAACTACTGCCCACTGAGGAATATCAGTAGAGGATTTTGTGAGGACTGTGTTCTTTCTAGTAGATAAAACAATGCTATGACACAGATACAAGCAGCACAGCCCAGTCATCTGTTCAGTTAAATTGTTAACAAGTCACCTGATCCAGTTTGACACTGGGGACATTGCAGTGCCATTCCAGTTGTTTCAGTTGCCAGGGATTGGTCTTCAGCATTATTTAATTTGTTAATACAGCCAATAAATCCTTCATCCTCAGTTCAGGGTTGCAGAGGGCAACTGTTCCTTACCACCTCTTCATAACAGTGGACAGCAGGAGAAAGAACTTGTCCATATCTTTTACAAGACTCATTCCCATTCTGGGCTTTTTCTTTCTTCTGAGGAATTCTGCTTTAAAAAACCTCTTAGCCATATCTCTGAGGTCTAGTCACTGTTGCATCCCTGCCTGCCTGTGCTCCAGCTGCATTTGCTGCCTGTGTTCACAGGCAGAACTCTGGGTGTAGCTGCAGCCATTCCCACTGTTTGCACCACTCCTCTTGCAGTGCTTGGTGTCGTTGGAGGAGGAGAGGCTGAAGAGGATGCTTGTCCACCTTCAAAGGCCAGGAGTCACAGCCTGAAGTACCAGCTGTGTGCGCTTCATACCTTGCTGATACACAGGGTGATGCTCCATGCTGCTCTGCATGAGGAGGAACACAAGTGCTGCCTCGCTGCTCTGCTCTGTGGGCAGCAGTCCTTGGGAGCAGCAGGGCAGGGGCTCTTTCAGCCATCCTGGCTAAATCCACCTGCAAATATGAGTCAGTCTCAAGCTTTGCTCAGGCCTTACTGCTGAGAGAGCTGTCAATACTCTCACTGGGGCAAAACTCCTATGCAGTGGAAGAAAACCCAAAACATCCTTGGTAAATATCTCCCAGTGTCTTTTAGAGGGGAAGAGTCTGTTTTATCAGTAGTTAGAAAGTCTAGGGTCAGCCTAACACCAGTGAGCTTGGGTTATATCTGAATATATTTGAAGTTATGTCAATGCTTCACCGTCACTTTCAGTATTCAAGCTGGAAGCTCATCACAGGAATGAGTTCTCACCTCTAGCAATACTTTAGGAGGTGGGTCAGCTACAGTACTGGCACAATAATTACTTTAAATTGAATGGCTGAAAAATCAGTTCCGGGCCAAAGTTTTCCATAGCAAGGAGCAAGGAGACTTTAACAAGCATTTCAGTGCCTAACAATGAAGATATGTGCTGTGCAGGTTGTGTAGGAGGACTGAACTCCTGAAAATTTCATATGCTTAGATGCTTTTGGAAGTCTCAATGAACGTCTAAATACCTTCACATTTACACTGGACACTTTAAAAAGTATTAAAACTAACTTTCATACTGCAGGATAATTAAATCATGTCTGGGGTGTACAGTCCATAGTCTAAGGTGTGGCTGAAACCCATTTATTCAGAGACTGCAGTGATCCTCTGTTAGGGTAGCATGGAGGAGACATAGGTAATAAGCAATGATTTATTGCTGTTGAGCTGATGCAACAAGTTCCGGGTACAAATAAGAGGAAATATTGCTAAATACTACTTATCTGAGTTTCTTTTAATAAGTTTTTTTATACAAGCATCTGGAATAATGATTGCCCAATTACTTTCCGGTCATTAAGACTCTATTATTGTGTGCTTTGAATATCCTGTAAAATCTGGTCACTTAAAACATGGAAGTGGAGTGAAGTCACTCCAGAAAATACTTTGTGGAGAGGAGGATGTCCAGAGGAGGCCTGTATGTCTAATTAAATTCAGGGAAACCATTTCCTTAGATATCTGGTCTTTTTGCTAGTTCAGCAATTTATTTAGATCTAGTCAAATGAGATGTACATTAAAAGATTTAATGAACTTAGCTAAAATGTTCTGAAGCTGAAGTTTTTTGATTAAAAAGGCTGAAGTGAGTAATAGCTAAAAAAGAGGAAAAGTTAATGAAAACTGAAAATTTTCAATTTGTTTGCTGGAAAGAAGCCAAATTGAATTCTGAACAAAAGTAGCCATTTTGCTTTTCCATATAAATAGTTGTATAATGTTATTTGGAGTTACAGTTATATAATTAATTATAATGAGATTAAAAATTTTAGAATGCTCAAGTTCAGAGGAATCAAGTAGTATTGTGGAAAAGGAGAAAAATGTGTATTACAGCACTTTGCCTCTGACCAAAATGAAACCTGCTTCTTCATTGTCAACCTCAGAAAATAAAACATGAACTCATACAATTCAGCTGAACACTTCTGCAAATGGAATCCTGTATATTAAGCAAATCCTAGTTTTAGTCTCTTTATATTTAACTGTGTGCTCAAAATTGCCTTCTAAAGCTGAGATGTAGATCAATTAATAAACATCATTCTGTGATCTTATCAATATTCCTAATACTTTTGCATATGAGATAGAAAAAAAATTACCTGTGATCATTGAGATACAAATGTAGTTAAATTTAGATTCTTATGGGTCAGATTAAGTACATTTTTCTGTAAGAAGCACACATGAAAAGTATAAAGTTTATTTATATACCTGGATATGAGCTATGACCTCTTGACTATTAATTTCCTTGCCCAGAAATGCCCAAGCACTAAACAGTAATGGCAAGAAAGTCCATTGCCAGCACAAGTTTGAAAATTAAATGCTGTTTTTATAGGCTATGAAGGTGCACTCTTATGGGCTTGCTACAGCTTGTGAGCACACATATAAAGTGTACACATGCATACAGAGGGTTAAATACATTTTATTGAGTATGTTTTTTGAGCCAGTGCCTGTGCACTGTTAAATATCTGGTTGATCGATCTGTTTTCTTATTATTCCACAGAGGCTTTAATAATTAAATAGAACCTGACTTCCACATGTAGAGCCTCTACTTTCTAAAGCCATCTTAAAAATTTAGTGCCATTACAGCTGCCAGAGCTTGTAGTTCCTGGGATTTATGGTTGCTCACAGAAACATTTTCTATTATTCCTTTCTGCTTCTGCTTTGTATAGCATTATATTTTCAGGTGTCAATTTTAAAAGTAATTAACTAACACACAAACCAAGATTCATCTGGCTATTTTTCTTCTAGGCTGGCTCAAAAATGCAACCTCTTTTGTATTTATTTCAGTTCTTTGAAAGCAAACAGTTTTGCTCAGCTCCTAGGGTGCCTGCAGTCTACCTTTGGCAGGATGTGCCTTCACGAACCATTTCCAGGTTGCAGGTATGAAAGTCACAGCAACCACAAACAACTGTTTGTGGTATCAGCCAGAGCTTCTGTGGAGCTGGTGCTCTCTGTCTTGGATAGAGGAGTTTCCTTCCAAAGTCTCCACCTCCTTGAGCAAATATGAACTTACTGAATGCTCTCTGTCTTGAGATTAATGTAAAGTTTAATCAGTACTTAAGTCCCTCTTAAGGTCACTGTTAAGAACCTGGGAAGTATTTGAACACTGATCCTTTGCAGGGTTGGAAATTTCATCTCTGGTAAGATAAAGGGATTTGTAAATTGTACTGCCAAGCAGACAGCTGAACAGCAGCTCCTTTAGAGATGAGGTGCTGTAAAGCAGTATGCTCTTGTCCTACTGTTTTCTCTCGTTTTCACCCTTTAGCAAACAAAGTTGGTTTGTTTTCTGTTTAAATTTTTGAATTGGTGTCTAGAGTTCATCTTGCAGTGAGAATTTCATTATGCTGGCTGACTTGATAAGAAAATGACAGGTGAAATTCTGTCAGTGACTGCAAGTAATGCACAAGACAGGGAATGGCCCTAGCTGAACACAAACATATGACTTAGTTATCAGCACTCAGAGAACAGCTGATGTTGAAATTCAAAGGGAAAGGGAACATTAGGAAATACTAAGAAAAAAAGCCTGAGAACAAAATACTTAGTCATTTAGGTGCTGTAGAAATCAGTCTCCACAACTCCAATATTATCTGCACCCAGTGCTACCCAGTGCAGTCAAATATTTACTTAATCTCAGAAGGTAAAGCAGAAGGAGACAACATAAAGCTGTGAGGGAAGGCAGGTGAGAGGTATGCTACAAAAAATAGTGGCCACTACTGTGACTTTGTCAGATGCCTTGCACAGAGATGTCTTCCTAAAGCAGTCACGATTGTGGAACTCATTGCTGCAGGACATCATGGTCACAGCAGGTGAAAATGGGTTCAGAAAGGCATTGTACCTATTAGTAGAGGTCAGTCTATCAGAAACTATTAAATGTAGTTGTCTGGATGTAGCCTCTGGCTCTGGAAGTCCATAAATACCTGCCTGACAGATTCTGTGAAAATAGCAAATGTATACACACCTAGATCCTGTCCACTCTCTCCCTTATTGTGACATGTTCCTGGATGATAGGGACATCTCACCCAGGCAGTTATCTCATTTTTGTGTATTTAAATGTGGTTAGCTTTCCTTCTTTCTAAATAGGCTTTAGGCTGGGGAATTCCACTTAATTCCCTGGCTTTATATGGTTTGTGGGCACAGAGCAATGCTTTGCAAGCTTTTCACAAGCTTTTTGTATCTGGAAGCAAATGGCTACTTAAATGGGTTTAGCTGTCACTGAGTCATGTCTTTTTCCAGACACACAATAAAAACAAATATTTAAAAATCTGTGAGGCAGAAAACAGACTTCAGAAATAGAGCATTAATATTCAGGTGGTGATTGGATGCACTTTACATGATGAGTTTGTTTGGTGTTTTATTTAGAAATTATTAGAAATACAAAACTTCAAAGTAATGCACAGACTACACAGGGGTTATTAAATAAAGCAAGCTGTCCTGCTTCCCAGTAGAGTGCCAAGAGGAAGACAGTTGAGTGTAAAAGGTTTATAGGAAAATAAATGCCTTTTCTTTCTGCAGTATTTTTAATGTTGCTGCAATAGAAAGAAACCTTTATTTATGGGGATAAGATATAAATCAAGACAAATAGAGAGATACAAGTGTTTCCTCTCAAATTTCAGCTTCTTAGTAAAAACAAACAAACAAACAAACAAACAAACAAAACCAACCCAAAAAACCAAAAACACACAAAGCCTCATAAATGTATCTTACCTGCAAAGTTCAAGTTTTGAATTTTCCCACACAGGGTCACAAGGTTCCCCTGGGCAGACCCAGTGGATCTGCATTAGGGTTACTAAGGTAAGGAGAATGCAGAAAGTCCTTCTTTTCCCATACTACTTTTTAGAGATTGTTGGATGCATTGACAGCTATAACCACTTTTGGCAACCTTAGTTGCCATTGCTACGGGGGCTACAGCAGCTCTGCAGTGGTGGGGACTGGAAGGGACATGGGAGAAGTTAGGAAGAAAAATGGATATCAAGTGAAGTAGAGGGTCTGACTGCATTGTCTCAATAAAGAGCAAATATTGGTTTGAGTGTTGGATAGCAGTGTCTATTTAATGAAATGATATTTTCATCCTTAGAAAAATAAAGAGATTCTTGAAAATAATAAGAGGAAGCATTTATGCTCCTACTGGAAGTGGTATATTGTCTGTTCTTAGGAAAAAATAAATTAGTAATTACAGGCAGAAATGTCACAGTTCCATTTAATTCTCCCTACCTTGTGCAAACCTAGTCTCTAGGCAGGTAAGCCTCTCCCCTCTGTCCTTGCCAAGCACAGCCTACACAACTCTAAAACAGGCTTCTAATATTCCCTCAGCCCTCCATGCCATGCATGAGGGTTTTGAGCAGCATTTGGGGGTGATCCCAGCAGACCCCCTCGACCAGAGCAGTGCTGAGTTGCATTTCAGCATATCAGTCTCATAGAAATGCTGTCTTTCTTGTGGGAGCCCTCAAGAAAACATAACCCTGGTATTTCTCAAATGTCAAATAAGCTGAATTGTTATCTGGCATATAATTACATACATTAAACATTACTGGAAAAGGAAGATTTGTTGTGGCATAAGAGAGCCCATCTCTTTAAAGTTTGGCTCAAGGCAGCAGTACTATGCCATGTAACACATCTTTGTTTAGCTCACTAAACTGTTAGACAAATATTTTAGAAAATAGTGCAATTAGAAATCTGAACAATAAAATCAGAGTAAATAATGGAGAGTAGGACTGGGGAGAGAGGGGAAAAAATAGCATTACACCACCAGCCACCCACACACTGGGTTTGTGCAGTGGTGTTTGTCGCTGTTTCTATCTTTGCTCTCTCTGCAGCACTGTGGGGTGTGGCCATTCTTTATGTTATAGCTTGTCCAGGGTTGTCCATGGGCTCCCAGTTCCTGGAGAGGGGAGGTGGCAGGGAGATGCAAAGTGGCTGCCCTGGGTGGGCAACAGATGTTAGAGAGGTGAGTTGGTCCCAGCAGGACAGGTGGTTGGAGAGGGCCTTCCCATGGATGGGCTTCCATTCTTGCTCCTCTCTCACTGCAATCCCCTCTCTCTTTCCTCCCAGACTCCTCTGGCCAGCCAAGGATCCTGCCTCTTGCCTGCAGTCCTGGTTTGCTTCTCTTTGTTGGGAAAATGCCCTCTGAGAGAGAGTGACTCTCAAATAACTGCTGCTTATTTGTCCAAAGATACACAGCAGGAAAAGAGGTTAAATGCCTAAATGGCTGCTCATTTAAGTCTTCATTAAAATGTGTAAATTTTCTTATGAAATGTTGACATATCTGACAGCCTCAGACCGACCCCACAATCTCAAGATCTCACAGGCTTGGCTGTGAGAGCAGCTCCTTGGCAACTTAATTAAAACCCAAAACCTTTTTCTGTGGAGGAAGCTTGTGATCTTCTTCTGCCTTAGGAAAACGAGCTGTTTAATTATAGCTGGCAGCTGAAAATAGTATCTTTCTAACCAATGGTTAGAATGGGTTGCAGTTCCTTGCCTTGGAAAGTTTTATTTAGAGATGTCTTCTATCTGTCTTTTTTTTTTTTTTTCCATTTCTATTTCTGGGCAGGCCTTAGAGCCAGCTATGTGGCAGGATGACACATGAAGCAGGTAAACTACACAGTTTGTAGGTCTCCTCTGTTTTCAGATACCTAGAATCAGAGATCAGATTTTTTTTTTCCTTTGGATTTAAGTAAATGGTTTCTGTTCAAGGCAAATGTGAAAGCCAGAAGTTTGCTCCAAGACATGAGGCCAGATGTACCAATCCCTGCACAGCTGTGCAAGTACAGAAATTACAGAGGTACTTCTCCCAAATCCTTGCATGAAAACTTGGTAGTGATGCCTTGAGAAGGCTGACCTGGAACAGAGACTAGACAGAGCTGAGAGAATAAAGTATTTATTAAAATGCCTTAGAGGATACACCTTGGGCAGTACAAGAGGTTGGCCAGGGCTGCACCCAAGATGGACCCAAAATGGTCACAAAATGGACGACTGGTCACGAGCTTTCACACTTTTGTAAGTTTTGGTCCATTTGTATATTGGGGTTTAATTGTCCAATTACAGCTTCAGGTTATGAAGTTCCATCCTCCTTGTTTCTTTCTTCAGTTCTCTGTTGTTTATACTTTTTGGCCTGTAGCTTATAATGGTTGTCATTGGTTTCAAGCTGGAAAGGGATTGTTTTGTCTGCCTGCTCTGTGAAGAGAACTTACTAACACTTAGTATGATGCTCAAAGCTACACACCCAGGCAGCACAGAATCTGATAAATATGAAAGCTAAAACTTAAGGCATCATTTAGAGGCTGCTCCTTCTGGCAGCACTCGTCAGCTGCCAGGCCTTTCTCTGGAAACCCCTTCAGTTATACCAAACTCCTTGTGAGAGCTGCTGTGGCTGAGGTGTGACTGATGGCAAACACACCTTTGAGAGCTAATAATGATTTCTGTGAAGGGTTTTACAGCATATTACAGAGTTTTATCAGATGTTCCCATGAATGGCATGTCTACGAATGCATATAAGAACATTAGCTGCACCCCAAGTGATCTAGGAACATGTATACCTCATGCCACTTGAATGAAATGTCTTTCCTAAGGAAGGTAGAAAGGAGGCTTTCCTATATTGTAAGACATTATGTCCTGGCTGTGGTGACTCTCAGGGTTAGCTTCTGCTGCTTCAAAGAAAGTGGGAGAAGGGATGAACCACCCCAACTTTGCTCTCCATACCTAACTCCCACTGTGCAGGGCTTTAGACATCTGCCAGCACTTGGTGTGCAATTTCCAACAGCAATCTGCTGTATGGATCATGCACACTCTGCAATCTGCCTATGTATCGCCACAGCCAGTGCCATTTACTCTGAGCCTGCAAGTGTTTTGTCTAACCTAGTAGTAGGTTTTAGCACTCTTGGTTAAGGTCATGTGCAATGACCTCTTACAGTGCCTCAGGAGCAAATTATTTAGGTAGTAACATCTTGTTGGACAGCCAAGGTGGCAACAGCAGCTTAGAGAACTTGTTTAAAGTTGCTGTGCTTGAGCTGCTATACCTGGGGTTTCAGACCAGCACAAAGACATTAGAGCACATAGGCAATAAAATGGTTTTAATGTCTCAGATGTTGTTATTATTCAGCTCTCTTAGGGATTTGTGTAATAAAATCATAAAATGTTAAGGAGTTGGAATGGACCTTAAAAATTACCTAGTCCCAGCATCCTCTGACATGGGCAGGGACAACTCCCTCTAGAACAGGTTGCTAAAGGCCTTGTCCAGCCTGGCTTTTAACATTTCCAGAGTTGGAATATTGCCAATCTACCTGGGCAATCTGCTCCAGTGTCTAACCATCCTCACAGTAAAGAATTTCTTCCACTATAGTTACTTAACTGCATTAAGAAATCCCATAAGTGCTCAAAGCTTTCAGATGAAATTGATATAAAGTGCTTTAAAAGTTGGTCCACTCTGAATGAAGTGAAGCACTAAATGTTTATATATGGTACGTTCTGTTTTGTATTGTGTTTTGCTGTCTCCTTGCTGCTTTACTGTTCTTCCAGAATATCTGCCAAAGAATTCACTGAGCACTTAACACCATATGCTTTCCCAGTTCTCTTAAGTTGTAGAAGGTGAATGTCTGTAAGTTATTTGTATTTTACTACTCTGTTTATTTCATTGATTAAACAGACTATTTTGATTTGGCACACAAATGCTAAGGGAAGATTTCATTTAGAAGACTGAGATCTTAGATCTTTGTCC
This sequence comes from Pycnonotus jocosus, assembly GCA_013400435.1. Lineage (NCBI taxonomy): Eukaryota > Metazoa > Chordata > Aves > Passeriformes > Pycnonotidae > Pycnonotus > Pycnonotus jocosus. Next base: position 242,878 of record VWYP01019108.1, on the reverse strand, counting down.
CCAGTTTCCACAGCAAAGCAATGTTATTAGGACACTAAACTAAATATAGACTTTGAAATCTCAGCTTTACTTATTATATTGTTTTCTGTAATGGCTCTATTGAAGATAGTGGAAATATTCCTATTAAAGCAGAGAGACTTGGGTTAGGAGATGAGTTCTGGGCATCATCATAGAAGTCAAGAAGAACAATATTGTCCTTGCAGCTGAGAAAGCCAACCATGTCCTGGGCTGCACTAAAAGCGTGAGCGGCAGAGTGAGGGAGAGGATTCTATCCCTCTGCTCTGCTCTAGTAAGACCCCACCTGGAGTGTTGCNCTAAACTAAATATAGACTTTGAAATCTCAGCTTTACTTATTATATTGTTTTCTGTAATGGCTCTATTGAAGATAGTGGAAATATTCCTATTAAAGCAGAGAGACTTGGGTTAGGAGATGAGTTCTGGGCATCATCATAGAAGTCAAGAAGAACAATATTGTCCTTGCAGCTGAGAAAGCCAACCATGTCCTGGGCTGCACTAAAAGCGTGAGCGGCAGAGTGAGGGAGAGGATTCTATCCCTCTGCTCTGCTCTAGTAAGACCCCACCTGGAGTGTTGCATCCAGCTCTGGGGCCACCAACATGAGGAGGACATGGACCTGTTGAAGTGGCTCCAAAGGAGGCCACAAAGATGATCAAAGCTCTAGAGCACCTCTCCCACAGAGACAGGCTGAGAGAGTTGAAGTTGTTCAGTCTAGAGAAGAGTAGGTTCTGGGGCCCCTTTGGGCACTTTCCAATACCTGGAAGGCCTAAACAGAAGCTGGAGAGGGACTTTATGAGTACTTATACTGATAGGATAAGGGAGCATATCTTTAAACCAATAGATTTAGATTATATATTAAGAAGAAATTGTTTGCTGTGAGGGTGGTAAAGCACTGGAACAGGTTGCCCAGAGAAGGTGTGGATGCCCCACACCTGGACGTGTTCAAGGCCAGTTTGGACAGAGCTTTAAGCAGGCTGATCTAGTAGAAAGTGTCTCTGCCCATGGCAGAGGGCTTGGAACTAAATGATCTTTAAGGTCCTGTCCAACCCAAACTAATCTGTGGTTCTGTGATCACAGAAGTCGTAGCATTTCATGATACAAAATATGGATGAGAGCAGAATCCAGTCCTTGCAGGGTAACTTAATAAAAGTAGCATGAATGTTGTGGTAGGATTTTTTTCTGTATCCCTATACTCCTTTTCAAAATATTTTCCTTTCATAACTGTATGTGAAAGTAGTCCTGGAAATCAGAGGGTTGAGAGAACATTTTGATTCAAGATTTCTGCAGACCTTGGCTCCCAGGCTGCCACTTCCATTCCTGACAAATAGCCTCTCATTCACACCCCAGGGAAATATCTTTTGAATATGCAGACTTTTTGCTCAGAAAAGTAAATGTTGCTTTCCTAAGGACAAACAGGCTCTGTAAATCAAGCCTGTTTGGATCTGAAACAATGATTATGTGGTAAATCTAAATGCTCCCAACAAAATTGCATCCATCATTAGCTGGAGCTAATGTAATGGAGTCAAGCCCCTTATAAACTCTTGTTAAAATCAGCTGGCTCTAATGCCATTTGCATGGACAAAACATGAAACCTTATTTTGTATCTGATCATATTAAGAATATGTATTTTGGGGGGATGTAGCATAAAGTGAAGGAGAAGTGAGGTGTATTCAAAATATTTCCACTGGTCTCTCTGGTAACAGTAATGGCAAAGCTGACTCCTGAAGTAAGAGAAGAAACTCGAATCGCAAATGTGATTGCCCTTTATTGCACAGACTGAGTAAGAGCTTTTTCCTGCTGTTTAGTCCCAATGTCTACACTCACTTTTTAAATACAGACAATTGCATGAGGCAGATTCTCCCCTGCCCCCCGACTGGTAGTCTAGACTCAATTCATCAGGAGTACAAAGATGAATGAGATGCATTCAAGTTGCTGCAGCTTAGAGAAATGTCTTCTGTAGTTAAAATGAGGATGTCTGCTTTTTGGGAGATTGTTCTAAGGTAGCACAAATGCAGTTGTGACACTGATTAGGTGTTTTGTCCATAGTTCACCTCTAACCATTTATAATACACAATATTCTAAAAACTGGAGCTGTACTGGTAACTATATTTGCCCTGAAGGTTTTTAACTATCATATGGGTTTGTGAAAGGATGAATGGTGTTATCCCTGTAGCAAGAATGTCATGGTTGCGATACTTATGTTAGCAAAGATATCACAGCAGAACAACAGACCTTTCAATCTGCCACAGCCTCAAATTCATTTTCCTTATCTCAGCTTCTATGCCACAGACATCACCACGGTGATTTAGTACCTATGCAGAGAATATTATGCATTAACCAGTGACTACTAGAATTTCAACAAAAGCCTAAACCAAGGGAAAAAAATCAACAGTATGCCTTCCTTAAATTTTCTACATTTTAAAGTTTCCTTCAGAATGCACAAAAATATTTAAAATCTACTTTTCTTTTTCATTCTTCCCTACCCTTGAGGAATGCTGCCATATGAGATTTTTGTCCTTAGAATGAGTTAAAAAACCTCAATAGCTAGTTTTGATCATTTGTGCAGAATCCCTGTGTTGAGTGGCTTCTCGCAATATAGAAAGATGACTTCAAGACCATTACTTCATTGTAAACTCATTTCAGAGTAAAGGATAGGATAACTGCTACAGGTCTGTTGAGGTTCACACTGAAAATACAAAGTGAACATGATGGTCTTGCATTCTATATTTTGGAATTTTTGCAACCTTCTAAACCAGTAAAGGATCCCTTACCAGAGTAGTTCTTAGTAGTTTTGTACCAAAGCCTCTGGTGAACATGAAAATTTCACTATTCAATTAAGTAGGTACAGGCCCTTAAGATTGAACATTTATGGGTTTGCAGAGAAAAACATGGAGTGATTTAATTCCAGACCAGCTAGAACTCTCGCAAAGGATTTCTGGGCATGGTCTAAAAAGTGCAGTGAGCAGATACTTCTCCCAGTAGACAGCTGGGATGTGGTCAAACACATCTATTTTTGACAATAAGGACACCAGCCAACTGTATTTGTTGGCCTTATGGGCAGAAGAGGGGCTCTGGCATTGTTAGTTCATCAGTATAGAAGACAGCCATGAAACATGAAACACAGCACTCAGTAGTGTGTCAAAGTTGGCAGATTGTCCTGATTAAAAGAATCTTAGTATTTTTGCCCTGTCATCCAAGAGCATCTGACATAGGGGATGTGACTCTACAGTGTGGACTCAAAGGCTAACACCAGTTGTGACCCATGGTAGATACCAAGTGACTGTTCTCACTGACAGAACTCAGTATTCTCATCTGCAGAAAGCCATGATGAAGGGGGTTCCCTGCTTCAGGTGTCCTCTTGGAATCAAAAGGCACTGGAAACTGTGATATCTGTGACCCTGAAAACCAGGGATTTGGAGGGGTGGGGCTGAAGAGTGCTGCACTGCACTGGCTCAACCCATTTCCCCTGAGACAAACAAGAAGAGCAGGAAACCTTCCTTTTCCCAGCTCCTTCTGTAACTCACTCAAATCAAAAAAGTTTCTTTGGTCTCTCTGAAGTCAATCTCTTCTCATCTTAACAGCTCCCAGCTGCCCATTTTTTTTGCAGGCTTTCAACAACCTCCTGTTTATCTGTGCATCTCTGAAGGATATTAAAGAAGTGTTAAATACTTCTCTGCTTGCCTCCAAGTTACTCTTAGCTGGATCTTTGTGAACTCCATGGGGACGTGGCTGGCAATGTTCACTCTTGTCTCCAGCCTGATGAGATCACAGCCAGCAGTGCTGGAGCTGGTGCAGTGGGCAGGCTCATGTTTTTATCCTGTCAATACAGCAGCTGGTGCTGGCTGTGCTTGATTGATTTTAAGAGCAGCAAATTACTGTGCATTTTTAACGATGCTGCTTCTTTTTCTGAGAAGGTAATAAATCAGCTTTTGAAAAGGGTAGAATAGTTTGCTTTCTGATACTGCTGAGATTCAGAAACCCATGGTAGTAAAAACATACAGGGGGAAATTGCATCTTACCCACCTGTGGTGCTTATGTCCTTAAATTGAATGGTTGGGTAGGAGCAGCTGAGAATTTATAATATATATGAGTAAACTTCATATTTTAAGACACAATAATGAGAAAAGATAGTAATAATTATCAGAGTCCCATGTCTCATTAATTACTGTCTCTGGTAACTTCTGTGCAATTAAAGAAAAAGAACCCAAAATACTAGGAGAATTTTTTTTTTCTACAATACTAAATTTCCTCCTGAAAAAAAAAAAATCTAGAAATTAGGAAAATTAATTCTAGATGACTCTGCGAGTTTGGAAATACAGTGCCCAAAGAGTCTGGATGTGGGGAATTTAGAGGAAAAAACCACAAGTCCTCATACAATTTCCTTAATGTTAACTGCCTTTCTCTGGTTTTCCTGCATCCTGGCATTGCAGCCCCCTGGATAGCTGTTACCCTCAGTTTCTCTACCTGCACACAGCTCATTTCTTTTCCCATGCCAGAGCAGGGCCAAGGAAGGAAGACAGGAGTACTTGGAACTTTTTGCTCAGTCTCTGCTCTTCCTGTGCAGAGGAGAACTTGGTCCTTAACACCACTAGCAGAATGTGGTTTCCATGAGCAGGTCTGTGACTCCTGAACTGGGATGGGTGATGACTCATGAGGGCTGAGGGGAAGAGGAAGGTGACTGGGTAATAAGGCAAAGTAATTATTTGCTGCTTCATTATGAGAAGTTCAGTTTTTTATGTTCTCCTTCTCAAGCAAGCAAACAAAGGTTCTTGTCTCTAACTCACTGAACCCTATGTTAAAACATTATATTTTATCTTAACCATGTATCCATAGTCCATGTTATAGATATTTCAGGTTTTGGCAGCTGCCTGTTTTGGTTTCTTATACTCATTGCCATATGATTTCCCTCTTCTACCACTCTCCACACACAGATCCTTTCTGAACACCATGTCTCTTGAGATATTCATTGGAAGTTTGACCATTTGACACCCAGGAGAAGACAAATGAATAGGTGCTGTGTGAGGACAGCATTGTGGCTCCCCTTCCTACTGTACGTTCCCTGCTCAGGGATCAGCCTTCATGAGGGGTGTCCTCCTGAGGACAGGAGTCCTTCAGCTTTTGGCTGTGTTTAAGAACCTCTGGCTCAGCTCTCCAAGGTGTGAAATGGGGTGGTGGGCAGCTGACTACATGCAGCCACTTTCTGAGGAATAAATAATGCTGTGGGAACAAGGGAGATGCCCCTGCCTTGTGCATTAGTGGATTGCTTGCGTCTTTTACATCTGGGAATTAGCAGCTTCTCCTGATTTTGGCATCCTCACGCTTTTTCCCTGCCTTTTTTCTGGGATACTTGTCGTCATGTGCTTGTTCACTAGCCCATGCTGCAAATGCTGCTCTAAGTTCTCAGCTTAAAGGTTTTTATATCTAGATTTCCCAAATCCTAGAGGAACAGCTTGAAAGGACACTCCTGATGGAAGGGGCACCTCGTGGTGATCAGTGACAAAAGCTACCAGGAGATCTCTGCAGCCAAAACTGATGAAGCTCAGCAGAAGGATGGAAGAAAGAGACTTGCTTCTTTGAGGAAGCTTAAAATCACGTGCCTTAAAGTGGTATGCATTAGGAGAGGATACATTTTAGCAGTGGGAGAATGGCTTGCCTTGGAGATGAGGACATTCTCTCTTGGTCCAAAACAACTGAATTATCAGCAGCTGTTTAATTTAAGCATCACTTTCTTTGAAGAATTCTGTACCTTCACATAGGAAGAGTCCTAAGAAAGTTTTAGCTTTGGGGCAGACTTAGAATTTAAAACTTAAATCTTTAAGTGTCCAAACTTGAGTGAGGGCAACTCCATTGCAGTGCCTGAGCATGACAGAGAGTCACTGATCTCACCTGTGCACAAACCATGAGTGACTGCAACATGCAGCTGGTCCATGGGCTGCTGCAAGGCTTCAGTTCTGCTGTTATCTACACCAGGATGTGCTTTAGTGGGGATAATCCACTAAAACAAACACAGTAATTTGCCAGTCTAGCCAAGAGCAGACCTTGAGCGCATGTCCAAAGGAGATGCAGCAAAAGCACCCTAAGCCTCCTCATCAGAGAGGGGCCTGAGCATCTCTTGTTCTGCTCACTGCTTAGTAATCCCTTCAGATTTTGTCTCTTAGTGAACAAATCTCAATATCTCATTACAAATCACTAAACCATATCCCAAGAAAAATAGTGCCAGTAGTTTGTGGTGAATTTCTGATGTATTTTACCATTTCTTTAACAATTACAGCTCTATTTAGAATGGAAAGGATTATATTGCTGTGCAGTTTTAGAATGATAAATTGCAGGATATTAAAAGATTCTTCCCAGAATGCAAACAATAGAGAACTTAATTATTGCTCAGAGTGTCACTGTAATATTATGGAACAATTTGAAATTCAACTTGCCTGGCTAGATTTATTTTAAGTCTGACATTTTCAGCCTTAGCTTTCACTTTCTGCGTCTCTTTTTCACTCTGACAACACATCAATCTATTTTCCAACAGTTCTAAGATTAAAATAATCTTTCTTAATCTGAAGTTTTTTCTCCCTTATTTTACATTGAGAAGAAAGATTTATCTGCACATCCAGTATGGTGCAGAAATATGATTATATAGGAGACAAATTCAGACCAGAAGCATCTGTAATCTATGCATCTTTCTTGTCATAACTAAAGCTACCTCAAAATTCTCAAAGAACAATCTTGCAATGAAAAATACTGTTTAATTGAAGCAGTGTTTATGGGAACAAATTGATTTCTCTAAAACTTTCCTTGAGGAGAAGCAAAAATATTTCATTGCAACTTTATTAGTGTGTTAGGATACTAGATTGCAATCTCCACTACTAGAGAGAAATGTTAATTGTAATAACAGAAATATATTTCCTGTTAAGTATGTAACATTTTCCCCACCATGTAAAATTCAAATGGATATATTTAGAATAGATTTTTTTCCACTGATCTCAGATATACTTTGTTCTTTTCCTTGGAAATTTCAAAATATTGTCCCTTGTTGTGATGATGTGGAACAATTTGTGAGTATTGGGATATTCTCTGCTGAAGAGACACTCCTATTGTTGCATCCCTTCATCTGAAGGAGAGGCACCCAGAGGCAGCAGACAGACACACATCTGCTGCATTCCATTAGTGCCAGAGACCCCTTTCCCAGGCACAGCTCCCTGTTTGCTGCAGTCAGCATATTTTATGGCTGTAGAGCGCCAGCTGAAACTTGTACCATCAAAGCTGAGCATGACATGACTACACCTGAGGAAGGAAGGAATTACACCCACATCAGTCTGAATGGCTCATGTCTGTTACTGGATACAGCTCCATTCTCTGTGGCCTGTCCAAAAACCTCTGAGTGGACTTTATCTCACCCAGCCTTGTTCCAATATCAGTGTGCAGCAGTCATTCTGGGTATGTTGGTGGAGAGAAGCAAGCATCTTCAGAGGTTGATCATCCAAAGGCACAGGGCTAGATCTCTCCTCACAGCTCCTGTTTCTTGCCCCTTACTAAAGACGATCAGCTTAAGTTTCAGCACAGACAAAATGCCTGGGATTTGGGTGGCTGCATTAAGGGATGTCTAGCTTTTGCACAGCCCATGTCTGTGAAGTGATGTCAAAAGCACTTGTGAGGGACTAGAAAGTTTCAGAAATCTGAGTTACAGCATGATCACATGTATGTTGGACCACTGTAAGCAAAGGGGCAACCTCTGATGAAAAGGGTAGGCACGACTCCCCAGCAGGAATCTGAACAGAACTGTCCTGAACTGACTCCTTCACTGAAGGGCTTATCACATGCCACTGTGTCCTCGAGGAAGAGGTTCTGATACGGAAAATCTTTAAGCATGTGTGCAACTTTAGGCATATAATTCAGGTGTGTAACATTTCGCTGCATCAAGTACAGCTGGTGCCATCAGTAGCGCTGGCAGTGATCAGGCACATAAATGACACTGGAGTGTTGTGCCCTGTGGGAGACAACCATGGGTGGAGATGCAGTTGAGTGTTCTCTGCCCGATCTGCCAACAAGGCACTTCACTTCTCCCTGCTGCATGTGGTCTTTCAGGGACTCTTGAAACCTCTTATCAGGCTTGAGGAAAAATTAGGAAGACAAAAAGCTACAACTGTGGCTGATCAAACATCTTGTTCTGAGGGGATGACACAGGAACATAAAGATCACAATCCCTAAATATCTGTAGCCAGAAACCTTGCAAAATGGTTTGAGATTTCAATACCACTTTATTAAAGGGAAATATCTGCTGAGATTTAAATCACCTCTAAGAGAGGAACACAAAGTACAAAGTACACAGATTAAAAATAAAGAAATGAGTTATCTTCAAGGCTCCATAACAGGAACAAAATGTCATTGCCATGTTTGCAGGTACTTAGCTGTTGTATCCTAAATTCTGTATTTTGGTCCATTATATCTCATTCTTCTTCCCTTGTAATGAATGTCCAAGGCAGCCACCCAGTGCCCTGTGACTGCAGCAAGCACAGCCCTGGAGGAGTATGGGAGGGTAGTCCATGTGTTGGTGGTTAATCTTGCAGATGGAGGAGATCACATGTACAAGGCTGCTGTGGAACAAAGCCATGCCCCATGTCCCCATGCTGGAGGAGAATGGGATGCCCTACACCAGCACTGCTGCCAGCCCCACACTGAGGGCTTGTGCCAATGATGCAGTGGAGGCAGCTCAGGGCAATTGTGTGACCCAGCCCTTCTCTGGCCCTGGGTGTCATCTCCTGCCTTTAATTGCTGGTGAGAGTTTCCAGAAGTACCTGGAGATAAGAGCTGTGTTTTCTCCTGTGGGTACTGAACTGCCTCTGGATTTAACTGCTTCTAGTATAGAAGCCACAGCAGGAGGTTTTGGGGAATTTGACTCCCTACAAAAAGACAGGGTTTATTGATAGTTTCCAGCCTTACCAATACTGTCATGCTTCTATGTGACAGTGGTAAGAAAATGTATGCCTTCTCTAATAATGAACACAGTATCTTCATAACAAAAGCAAATGGGATTTATCTCTCCTAGCCATCCACTTCTCTGCTACACCAGACCCAGCTTCTCCCTTGATTTTTGTAGCTCCTACCTCTGGTTTCCTCCCCTAGGTGTAGAGAGACAGGATCTACTGTCTCTGTCTCTTCCTCCTGGTTACAAGCATGGCTATGCTGGTTTCTGCTGGGATAGAATTAATTTTCTTTGCAGTGGCTGGTATGGAGCTGTGTTTTGGATTTGTGCTGAACACAGAATTAATACAACAGAGATGTTTTTGGTTTTCCAAAGCAGGGCTTGCACAGAGCCAAGGCTTTTTCTGCTTTTCTTACTGCCACGCTGGTGAGGAAGTTGGGGGTGCATGGGTGGCTGGGAGGAGATACAGCCAGGGGAGGTGACCCAAACTGACCGAAGGGAGAGTCTATACCATGTGACATCATGCTCAGTATATAAAGTAGAGAGAAGAAGGATGAGGAGGAGAAGTGTGGAGCGACGGAGTTTGTCTTCCCAAGTCACTGTTATGTGTGATAGGACCCTACTCTCCTGGAGACAGACCCTACTTTCCTGAACCCCTGCCAAACCTTGGGAAACAGTGCTTTAATTCTCTGTGTTGGTGTTTTTTGGCGCTTTTTTGTTTGTTTGTTGGTTGGTTGGTTTTTTGTTTGGTTTTTTTTGTTGTTGTTTGGTTGGGGTTTTTTTTGCTTGTAAGTGTGGCTTTTGCTTTCCTTATTAAACTGCTGTTATCTCAACCCATGAGTTTTCCAGCTTTTACCCTTCTGATTCTCTCCTTGACCCTCCTGCTGGGGGAGTGAGTTAGTGAGTGGCTGTGTGGGGCTTGGCTACTGGCTGGGGTTAAAGCATGACATGATTCATTTATTTTGCATGCAGCCTCTGAGTCACCTATGATCAGATGGTCTTTGTAGTGGGAAGCAATTGGAGTTAGCTGGCTTGAGGCTCTGGCAGCCCTTCCACTTCTGACACCAGCAAATTGCACTATTAGCAACATCTTTTTTTCCTTAGGCTCCAGGCTGAGTTTGAGGAGAACATGGCTCAGCTCTTGATTTTATTCTGCTGTTCAATAAACTATTTTCTTTAAACAAGTTAAAACAGGATGTTTTTCCCAAGATCTTATGAAAAATTTATTTACTGTTTGGAGCTTTTCAGTGAGTAACAAAGGTCTCAATTTGGGAAAACACAAAAGTTTCTGTAAAACCAATCTAAGCTTGCTAGCTGAATATTAAAACACAGGATGGGTGAATTAGTAACTAATTAATGCATAATAAACCCCATATATATCTAGAAGTAATTAGCCAATTGTTTTGATTCAGGAAACATTTGATTAATAGCCTCACTAGCTGCTCTCTTTCCCAACTACATCAACATTAACATAAATGGAAGTGACATTCAGATAAAATTAATAATTTAAATAATAAGAAATTCAGATTTTGTGGATGTTTTCATAGATGGCCTGAAATCACTGAATTTTAGTTTTCTGTGCCTGGAAAATCTGCAGTTATTTGATTAGGGCTAACTAAACTCCTTAACTTACTTAAGTAACAAAAAGATGATTTAAAAACATTTGGCAGTGGCAAGAAGCAAATGCTGAAGACATCACATTATAGTAAGGCAAAACTTTGTTCAGATGTTTCACTGGCTGAAATTTCTGAGGGAGAGGTGAGAGGTGAAGTATCAGCCCAGAGTGCACGTCATCTGCCTCTGTGTGCCAGGCAGAGCCTGTGCCAAGGCCTGGCTTGTCCTGTGCATGCACAAATCCATTGGATGGAGGCGAAGTGGGGTGGTCCAGGTTTGAGCAAGAGCTCATTTGCGCTGTGTGGGACATGCTGGACCTTGTCTAACACTGTTAGTGAGACAAAGCCCTGTGTTGTGTGGACAAGCTGGCTGCTGGCCCCAGCACTGTGTGCTGAGCAGCATCAGGAATTCCCAGGGATCAAAGCTTTCTTAGACCCAAACTACTTATAAAACATTGTTATCAGGCTCTCCTCTCTGCAATGAAAGTTGAGACCTCATACGTCTGTTTCTCAAAAAATGCACATAAATAGGATCTCTATTTCTGCTCAACAGTTGTGCCCATATCAGTGGCTACAGAGTTCCTCATGTCCCTCAGGGCAGGTCATGGACCCTGTGCTTTAGTTCTTCACTAAACTGTGGCACATGCAGCGCTGCTTCCCAGCAGACAGTAGGGTCAGTAATTTGTAATCATCAAATCATAGAATGACCTGTGTTGGAATGAACCTTAAAAATTGTTCAATTCCAACCCCTCTGCCATGGGCACGGACACCTTCCATTAGACCAGGTTGCTCAAAGCCCCATACAATCTAGCCTTGAACACTTCCAGGAATAGGGCATCCACAACTTCTCTGGGCAATCTGCTTCAATGCCTCCCAATCAAGAATATTTTTCCCAATATCCAATCTAAACCTACACTCTTTTAGTCTGCTTGTCCTGTCACTGTGTGCCCTTGTAAACAGTCTCTCTCCATCTTTTTTGTAGGCTCCCTTCAGGAGCTGGAAGATTGCTATTAAGTTACCCTGAAGCCTTTTCTTTTCTAGGCTGAGCAAACTTAGTTCACTCAGCCTTTTCTTGTAGATAAAGTGCTCCATCTCCCTAATCAACTTGGTGACTGTCCTCTGGAGTTGGTCCAACAGGTCCATGTAAATAATTCCCTGTATATTGCATGACAGGGAATAACATAGTCATCCACAATGGTTTTGCCATTACTGTCTAGATCCAATAACAAACTAGATGCAGGAGATATTGATGTTGAATTGCCTGGCCCAGGGAATGCTCTATAGAAGCCAGAATGGGTCTGTGTAGCAATGGGGACTTCAGCCAGTTTCACCTACTGTAATAAGTAACATGTGCCAGGGATCACCTAAGCTAACAACTATCTTAGTTACAGACCAGTCTATCCTAATCTTGCATCTAGAAAACATACCATCACAAATGGTATGTTTCTGAACTTTTCTGAACTTCCTGTTTTAATCATAAGCAAAGGTGAAAGGGCTGAAACCCTAAATTTGTGTTTCCTTTAAAAACTGTCAACAGTAGCTTTTTATTTTTATGCCACTGCTAGAAATGTAAGTCACTCAGGTGCAGAGTAGTCAATAATAATGGTAATGATGATGAAAAAATAGTAACAATTTACTTAGAAGTGAACAGAGATGGGATTGGATTCAGTTCAAGACTGAGATGAACACATTTATGTGCCTGTGTATTGGTAACTGCAAGAGTCTGAAGTTCCTAAGCAGCCTTTGTAGTCAAAATAGTCCTAGAGTGAGTTCAACTGTCTGAACCTACAGGTATTTAGAACTCCATAGGACAACTATGAATTCTGCGCTGTAACTGCCATGGACTTACAATACAGGATAAAAGTTTCACTCATTTCCACAGATAAAGGTATCTGATGATTAGTTTGTCCCCTGCAGATCCATAATTCCCGAACAGACACTAGGAATATGTCTCATTCATCATAAAAAATCCATTACAACTGTTGTGATTCCAGGAGTTTTGGAAGCAGAAGTTGTCCTTTGACCACAGGGCCAATATTTTCTTTTCCTGAAGGAGCTACCCAACACTGCTGTGAGGGTGAGCCACCCCTGGCACAAATTGCACAAGGAAGTCGTGGGGTCTCCATCCTCGGTGATAATCAAAAGCCATCTGGGCATGGTCCTGGGCAGCTGTCTCTGCGTGATCATGCTTGAGCAGAGGGTTTTGACCTGGTGACCTCCAGACATCCCTTCCAACTTCAGCCATGCAGTGGTTCTGTGGTTCTTGAACTGTGCTCATCTTGAACTGGTCATATGGATAACAAGGGGACTTGTTTTTCTAGGATCACTATGCTCTGGAATTAAATGTTGTCAATATTATGTGTATTTATATATAATTATAGCTATTAATGGAAATTCTTCAGGCCTGGGTACAAAAGCCTGTGGTCCTGGTGTTTATTTACTGACGTATAGCATGGGTGCTGGAAAAGTGGTGGGGTGTGAAGAAAAAAGAACAGAAAAAATAAAAGAGAGTTATCTGGCAAGACAGTGAATTTTTGCATCTTTTTTAAGGCTGTTAAGTGTTGCTGCATACTGGAGAAGATAGGACAAGAACTGTACAAATATGAACTTGCTACAAAAGCCCCACTTCATCCCTAACCTGCAGCCAAAGTTTATGTTCTGAAGTATCCGTTTGCTATATTCTCAGCCTATAAAAATACAGTATCTTGATAATCTGATAGAATGTTGAAAAGTGCTTAGTCTCACAGCTATTCTTATGGAAAAAACCAAGATGTTCTTTGACATTAAGATAGTTATGTTAACATGCAGCCTTTGCAGATACAAGGCACTGTGGTTTTTTTATCTCACTGTAACTAGTGAGATAAAGATATAAAGGTTGTCTTGACTGCTGTACCAGAGACCTGTGCCTTGCCTTTGCTAGGATTTTGAGCTGTGACAGTTCCTTTGAAATGCCTCTCACTCACAAAGCCCTTTTTTCTCTTGCAGTGAAGACACAGAAAGTTTGCTTGTCATTCAAACAAGGTATCACAGTTCCCTTTCCCCTTTCCCTTATATTGTTGTATTCTTCTCTTGTTTTTCATTGTCTAACTTTTTTTTTTTAAAAAAACTTTTCCAGCATGCTACTTATCAGGGACAAATATATTTGGACACTTTGCCAAATTGCACTGAAAACATTGCTGAAATGTTAGAATGAAATTGCTGAAAATGCTGAATGGCCTTCATGTTAGAAATATGACATTGTTACATTCTTTTCTCCTGAGTGAGGATGTTGTTTTTTCCCACAGAATCCAAGTGTAAATGCTTATTCCCATTGATACCCATTTGTAAATTCACTTTAAGCCCCTTTTGAATGTTGCAGGGGCTTCCATGGAAGAATAGAAAGCTTTGGGGGAGCAGGCTTAACAGACCCCTCACAAAAAATCAAAGTCATCCAAACCACATATGAAGCCTTATTCTGGGGTCAGTCGCATGTGAGTAATTCCTTCAGCCTTGGTGGAATTAATGCTTCATTAAACAAAGGAGAAAGGATCCCAGTTAAGCTCACAAATATTAATTTAATTGTGGCAGATTTGTGTGTGAAAAGCCACTTGTACAATAGAGCAGGATGATGATCCTACACTCTTTGAAGTGGTCCTGACACTGAGTATTTCTTATCTCCCAGGGGCTCTCTTCACTGCTCTGTGATTTCATGCTTTGCTTAATACCAAGGTGATAGCTTGCCATTGGTTTGCCTTTGTTTGGAGGATATACTTTGTTTCCAAAATTAGAGGTAGAAAAATAATTACATTTTGTCTAAAAGTCAGAGTGAGTTTTTCTTCTTTCAAGCTGACATGATCTGCTAGATTTAAAAATTTATAGACTTGAAAAATGCTGAACAGTCTCATTACAGCTGCAGATCAGCATTAAAAACAAGAAGTTATTTTTAGCAGCAAGGCACTCTTGTCTTTATGCATATGTCTCTTCACTGGAATATTAAAGGGTAATTCACAATTCACATGTTTTGACATCTTGTTACTTTTATCTTCATTTTCTTTTCAAAGAGACTGTCTCAAAAATTCAACATTAACACTCTGCTGGGTGTCCTGGGTAGTCACCCCTGTTCTTAAATGGATTGGTCAGATTGGCTAAATGACAACTGGCAGTATATTATTTGCTCATTTTCCATCCCTCACACACCTCAAATGCATGTTGACTGGAGCGGGGCTTTTGGACATGGAAAGTTCAGAGTTTTGCATGTAAAACAGACCATTTGAGAAGGAAACCACATTGTGCTGAACATCTCAAAATGCAGGGTTGTTGGGCAGCAAGAAAAAAGTTTTCGAAGACAGGTGCATAGCAGCCATCACTTATGCTGCTGTGTTTTAGAGCTCATCTCATGCTATTTCCACATCAGAAGAAGAGATGTTTGTTAACAAAATATGCCTATTATGTTAAATTCTGGCCTTGGATAGATACTTGGGAAATACTGTCAAGGTGCCATTTTCACACAGTTTTCAAAGTTTCTGTTCTAGCTGAATGCATTGCTGCACTCCTTCAGCCAAATTGCTGCTCTGTGAAGCTTTTCAGAAAAAGAAGGATAGATGTGGGATTAGTTTTCTATATTTTCACAAACTAAATGTTGACGTTATGTAAAAATCCACTTTTCTGAGAAAGGTTTTAACATTGGTGTAAACCTTACCCTATGTCAGACAACACTGCTGAGATTTAAGACTTTTGTGGATTTTCTAACTCCAGGTATATATGGGTTAATGAAGCTGAAAGCTGTTATTAAACCTCTTCATAATTTAGAAATAAAGTATTTCACAAAGAGGTTTAAATGAGATAATTAGACATTTGAAAACCTTCTCCAGCGCTTGACCTTACCAGTAGATTTCAAGCAGTGCTTTGCACAGGCTTGTGGCATAAACAAGCCTGCAGACAGGGCTGAGGTGCTGGCTCCAAATTTTGACTGCCTAGTCTTAATCTGCAGTTTAATCTGGGCCCAAGCAATGCCCCTAGTGAGGAAAAAAAGGGAGAGCTGTTTCTCTGGGTGTAGCTTTGCAGGAGGACTCTGGTGGAATTTCACAGTGTCATGGTGTGTGCTGGAGAGGGTCCAACAACTCACTCCCTCACCTGGTTGAGGAGCTATGGCATCAAAAGGCTTAGGAGGAAGGACATAAAAATGGCTGTACCAAGGTGTCAGCTTCAAAGGGAGTAGGCTCTGTTGGCCAGGGCTTTCTATGCAGTCAGCTATTCTATCACAACCAAGTCCAGCACTTAACAGAAACCTTTGGATTGCTACTTTTAGCACATTTGCTAGGGGGAGTACATGTAGGTATGAGTGGATAACAAAGAGCTGGTGTTACTGACAAGAATGACATGACTATAATATTTACATAACAATGATTTACAAGCTTCAAAAATCACACCTGCCCTCCAAATTCTAGAGATTTTATTTTAAAAAGACATTCAGATTATTTTTAGGTGGGTTGTCCTACTTTTTAAATTTAGATTTTTTTTTTTTTGTATTTTAAAGGATTTTTTTCCCCCAAAATTTTCTGTGGAAATGCAAGCTGACACTCTTCTGCTATCTCTATATTTCGTCATCTGGGTCCTTCCAAAGAGACACTAAATTACAGATGCATTACAGGCTCATAAGCGTTGTCACAGAATGATGACTTATTTTTTTTCTGAACTGATCTAACAGTTTATCTGGAAAGAAAACAACATGTCTCTTTTCTCAAGATTTAGCTGCACAGGTGAAGCTGATTTCCTAGGAAAAAAGCATGAGATAACCAGAAAATGCACTGTACATCTTCCCACCTTGAAATTTGAAAGAAGTTTGTATCCCAGGACTGCTGGTAGGAGGAGTTCTTTACATATCATTCCCTTGGCACCCAAACTTGGACCTGACCTTGTGTGCACCCTCCTGTGGCTTGGATGTGGCACTTTCGGCTTATTGGGTTTTCTGTGGTGGTGACCAAGCAATTTAAGTCACAAAAGGTTTTGGAAGGAGGGCAGACCCTACACAGATGGCATCTGCAAAGATCATTATTATTTTTCATAAATTACAGCAAAGTAAGAAATTCAGCTGTGCATCAGGAGCAGCATTTCATTTTGAAAGCAATGGTTCTGTCACTCACAGAGCTACTTTTAGCTTTAGGGCTCAGTGCTGTGCCAATAAAAGTAATGGGAATTTTGTCATTGCCAGAAGAGATAGCACTATTTGGCCTTTCAGAGCAGCACACAATTCTAGTGTGCAGCCTGATTTCAATTTTTAATGAGAAAATCGGAATAAACGGAACAAAAAGTGTTCTACAAGTCCCAGATCCTCAATAAATGCAGCACAATGGTAGAGTTAAAATTAATACTATTTTTTATAATCTGAATAGATGAGTGAGACAATCTGAGGAGCATTTACTAAAGCATGCACAATAGTCAAACTAATTTCTTCTTCATAAGGGTTTGGACTTACTGAGTGTCTGAGTTCTCAACTCCAAACACTATTACTCCAAGACTAAGACAGATAGTGGAGAATCATGCTGGGCTGGTGTTGGTTCGCTAGAAATGCTGAAGAGCCCAGAAAAGAGGAGCAAAGGCTGACTGTGTCTGGGTTTTTGCTTTAATTTTTTATGCAGGAGCAAAGAGGGGAATTGCCAAAGCTCAGGGCACTTCGGGTGTAATTCACAGCAGCTGCAAAATCCTCAGCAGGGCATTGCCTATTTGTTGCTTTTTGAGCTTTTTGTCCCACCACCCCTGAAACTGTTAATAGTTTCAGTCCTCAGGTCCAACCCTCCTGGAGGCAACAGGGACTTCCAGGGGAAGAGTCAGCTGAATTTATTAACTTCCCATGGGAGTGCTGTCTGTGGAGTTGTTACACCGAGGCAGTCAATGGTGCCATTGCCGAATGCCTTCACACATGGGCATAGAGAGACACAAAACGGGCGGCTCTGGATCTTTAGGACCAGCCAGGAATTCACGTCTTGGGCCTCGTTTGCACACCCCTGGCTCCCTCTTTGCTGCCAGTTTGGCAGCAGTTTATTTGACTCTCCTTCTGAGCTCCTTCCTTGGGGAACCCCGGGATCCTGTTTCCTGGGTCAACTTGGAGCCGTGTATCTGTGCTAAGACACCAAAATTAGGCATCCCAAAGCAGTTAGCCTAACTCAAGGCTTTAGTAATGAGGGAATTTATTTCTGATTTTTGCCTGAGGATTTGTTTTTAATCAAGTTAGGTATCTGCTCGTTTCCTCACTGTGGTAATTGTAGTGAAAGCTACAGCTTGATCTCATTGAAAAACTTCAGTGGTGACATCTTGTGGGGTGATTTGGGGGCAAGAAGAGGCATTCACAGCATGCAAGCATGGAGGCAGCAGGGAGATGTCTCTTGGAGAGACCAGCAGAAATTCTCCTGACAAGGGCTTGCCCAGCACCACGAGCTTCTCCTACACTGCTGAGGGAGAGGGAGGCCAAAGAAAAGACTGAAAAGAGCAGTGTCAGGGGAGGGAGAAAAAAAATTCTGAGTGCAGCATGATAGAACAGCAGTAGACAGCCTGTGCCATCAGGTCATGTGAGCAGGTCCTGGGCTGTGGCATGGAGTCAGAGCACTGAGAAACCACAGGGAGAGCAGGTGCAGCTGTCTGTGCCATTCTTTTTTTTTTCTTTCTTTTAAAAAATGACCTCTGTGTGTGCTGGGCATAGTGGCCTTAAATACCTCCCCAGCTGAGCACAGGGGCCCTGCTTGCTTCCACTGAGCTCCAATGTGCTCCTCTAGATTCCTAGATGTGCCTTGGGAGTGCAGCAAGGAGCAGCGTTACAGCACTTCAAGAGCCAGGAACGGTGGCTGTGGGAAACAGGAGTGGTTCTTGAATATTAAACTAGGCTGGGATCATGTATACGTAATGGAGAAGCCCTAAAGGTGCTTCCAATAATTTATTGCTATCTCCTCTAGAGGATAAAATATGAGATTCATTTCATTTGTTTATAATTCTTCTTAATGGGCTTAAACTGCAGCAAGGGAGATGTAGGCTAAGCACTAGGAAAAACTTCCAATGGGTAAGAAGAGCAAAACAAGATAACAGTTTGGCTAGGGATACTGGTGTTCCCTCACTGGAGCTTAAGCAGCATCTTGAACTAGTTTCTGTCAGAAGGGATTTGGGGGTACATGCTCCTCCTGCAGGCAAGGACTTGGACTTGACTTTCTCAAGAGCTTTTCCAGCTCTGTTTTGTACAGACACCAGCTATTTTAGATGCTCCAAGATTTTGTGTTCTCAGTATGCGGCGCCAGGAGGGAGAAGGCTGTGGATGATTGGAATATCCTAATGACTGGAGCAAGGATGCCAGGAAGCAGGGACAGAATTTATGTAAAGGCTAAACCAAGTGAAATTTGCCTTGTCTGAAAGTCCTGCAAACAGAACAAACATACTTTCCAAACTGCTGCTGGTTTTTTTTTTTCAGTTCCAGTAAATTTGCTTTAAATGTTCCAAACCTAAGGCATTACCACAAAAATGTAGTGGAAAATATTTAGAATTTAAAGCAGTGTCAATTCAGATTTATCCATCAACAGGCATCGTGATGGACAAAGTCAGGCAAATGTTTATGTGACTTTAAACAGGGTTTTCAGGTTAATACAGGCTGTTGCACAGCTGCTGTAGAAAATGATAGTTATTAATCAATAAACATAGGAAAGCTGTTTTTGGAAACCAGCAGTCTTCTGGAATTTAGATGAAACCCAAGTAAACAATGATAGTTTTAAAGTATTTTATCCCAAGATTTTGATTCACTTTCTAAAAGGTGCACTTTCTTGTTTACTATTTTTTCGTGGTGCATGCTTGAATGGGTAGTGACATCTATATCTGTGTAATGTGCAAGGGGAGACATACAAGTGGTGTGGTAAAAGTTTTGTCTGGCTTTGAGGCACCTTCCAGAGCCATTTCTCAGCAGCAGCTGTAACACCGTGATGCTGATGTTGGGCTCTTTATGGTGTCCAAAAATGGTGGATTTCCTGACCCTCCACTCTGTCATGCAGAAATGTCAGGTTGGTGAAAGTGAACGATCCCCACATTTGCTGGAAACATTCTCTCAGATATTTGCTAAAACCATCCAGTTATAATTGCAACGGACTTGTCTAATGCCTGAGAAAAAAAAGTCTGTCTTATGTGTAGATTCAATGTTTTTCAAGGAACATCAATATTGCCTCAGGTCATTGGCTTAGATACTCAAAAAGACAGCTGTGTAAGAGGAGGGAAGCACAAGAGGATACTATGGTTTGTGTTGTCAGTACTAATTCCACAGGATTAAGAGAAAAACTTAGCATAAGACAAGTTGGTAGAAACACAGAATTTATTGCCAGAGCAAAGCAAGGTTTATAATAGCCCATTTCCTGTTTTGTGACAAAATCACATGATGGATCTGAACCCGTTATTTTAATTGTGAAGTGCATTGATGCTAACACACACCTGAATGCAAACCATGAGTCTTGTCAGCAGGGTCAATTGTGCATGTTCTGCATGGTCTGGAGGAGTGAGGATAATAAATGAAGATTCCTCTCCAAGGAGTCTCTTCCACCTACAGAAGCTTTGCAGCTTATATTATATGTGCAACATCCTTCTGGTCCTCTTGTGACATGGTGTATGCTGTTCCTAAATTGTTGTGAATTGTATGCCTACTGTCCTCTGTTTTAGAGGGTTGCAAGGAGCACTTAAACTCTGGTGGGTCCTGCACAACCCTGGGAGTCCAGCTCTGCTGGCACAAAGCCATGGGTGGTCAGGGAGCTGGTGTGATGTGCAGAGGCAGAACAGACCAGAGAAGACAGCACAGCTGTGCCAGTCCTGAGCAGAGAAACCCCTGGCAGAGAAAACCCCTTGAAAAAAATCCTGGTGTACTTTTCAGAGAGAGCACTGGCTGAAGGACACTTTTGAGGAGGAGCAGACAGTCCCTGCTCTACCTTGGAAAAAGGAGCTCACATGTTCCATAAAAGTAAACAGGAAGCAAAGAAGCATTAGATATCATCACCACGGCTGCAGATTTTTAATGAACTGCTTGTCTTAAAAGCAAGAACCTGCATATAGAATGCAATTTTGATGGTGAGTGTCACCCCTCCCTTTCCTGAAGATCTTCTCCCTATGGTTATTCCTTTGAGATATTTCCCTTCTGCAGCCTGTAATCAGCACCCAGATCTTGAAACACTCACAAAAATCAAGATCCTCTTCCCAGATGGGAAAGGTCCCAATTTTTACCATTATGCTTTCAGTTCATCAAAGTGACAAAGCCTGGTTTGTGGTTTTTTAAGCTTTCCATATTTTTACTTCATAACCCTCCAGCTGGATGAGTTATTGCAGCTGCACTGCTCCCCAGCCTGTCCATCCCTGTTCTCCCAGGTGTCACAAGTTCGGTGTAGTGGCTGTTCTCCTCTCCCTCCCTCCAAGTCTTGCAGATGGGAACTCGTGCCATCAGCTCTCATGGATGAGAGCACATGTAAGAGCTCTTGTTGCCTCCAGGATATATAAGAAAAATGTTGTGCCTTGCTCCCCAGCGGATGGGGCAGTCTATGTTCCTCCTCTCTTCATCTTTCCCCTTTGGATGTTTCCTGTGGTACGTTCCTGACTGGTTCAAAGTGTTTGAAAATACTTTTCACTTGCTACCTAACCACAGAAGGGTGACCATTTCAGCCTTCACAGCAAAGAAAAAACAACCATCACATATCCTGAAGGGTGTCAAACTATCTCTGTGACCACACATATTAATAAAGTAATGCTTGTTTAAGCATGAAATGCAGCATCAAGCTGGAAGGGCTAATCACTTTAGTGCAGAACTGCACAGCTTTAGCAGGAAACGTGGAGGCTGTGCATGAGGGAAGGCATATTTTCAAAAACGGGTTGGAAGCTCTAATTTTATGATGGAATAGTACTTGCATGGTGTGGCTTCAGTGCCTAGGCACCACAGAAAATGAAAATCAAACTTATCCACATAGAAATATGTCAAAATCTGACACCTTAATTTGAAGGCAAAACTGCAATCCAGAAAAAGGTAGATGCAAAACCATGGCAATAGAAAGAAGCTAACACAGAACATAAAGTTCAGAAAAGCATATTTAATCAATCTCTGTAGGGAAAGGAGACAGACAGCAGAAAAATAGAGTTATTACCCAACTAAGAGAATTAGGAAAAAATGGCACTTAGCAATGGACTGAAAATAAAGTTATACATGGACAGTCCTCTCCAACTCTGAAGCAGATGATAAAGTTTGGGGCCTCAGAACTGTTAATACCACTGTTGGTTTAAAATAAAAGAGAATCCCTGGTAAGTTACAAAGGTAAAACTAGCAGTTCCATTTGTTGCAATTAATAAGATATTTGCTTATGAGGTTGCTGGCCACTGACAAGTAGTTTTGAAGATCAGAAGAGAAAAAGAGAAATCCAAAAAATCAGATGTAAAATTGACCTGGAATTTTCAAAGACAGATGAGAAGCATTTAGTGTCCTAAACTGCATAAACCCTCCAAACTATTTTAATCAAACTGATTATTATTATGTTGTAAGTACAAAAAGCACAGACATATATCATTAGCAGTTCATGAGAGGCCCTTTAAGATGTATTCAGAAATGTCACTAAAAAATGTAACCCATATTGGTACATATTGCCCTGGGACAAAGCTACGAATGCTTAACCACTGCACTCAGCATGGGCAGCACTGGTCTGAATATATTCTGCTGCTTGTGCTCTGTTCTACATCTCCATGTCCCTATGCCTTTCTAACTTTTAAAAGATCATATAATAATTAATCACACTGGTTTTGTACATATTTTACAGAAATATTAACTTTGCTGTAATTTTTTGTGATCCTGGAGACTTTCTTTTTCTCAGCTCATGTTTTTTTAATGTTTCCAGCTTTGAGGGAAGGTTTTCAAGGCAGCTCTGCCACTTTACTGTACAACTCAGGCACCAAAAGACCTGCCAAATGCAAAATGATGGCAAGCTCCTTGTACAAACTTCATCTCTAGCTTCTGAACTATTCAGGCTGTTTCAAAATGCCTTTCCTTTTATTAGGAAGGCTGTAATTACTATCTGAGGGCAGCCTTTGTTATGACATGAAAAGGAGCAATCCAACTACTGTGCTAAACATTAGATGTTCAGCTGAGTGATAAAACACTATAATCAAGCCCCACATGTGAATATCCCCTTCAACCAACCTTTGCATGCCTAAGTGCTAAAATTTCAAATTGTAGTATTTATTAGGGCACAGCATAGGCTTGTGAAATGAATGTCTTATTTTGCACATGTATAGAAAAATCTGAATAACCACTGTTGTGTGCTGTGTTCCTCCCTGATTGGCACATGCTCCCAGGAAAAGCCATAGTGGTGGTAATGGCACTCCAGAGACCAAATGTTTCTCTGTGTGTGGCAGGCAAGTGCAGAGGTTTGGGCAATATTTTTGCTTTTAAGTGAAAGTCAAAAAATCACAGGCTAATATTGCACAAAGTTGTAGCATTTACCTGTTCTTGCTGTTTGCATAAACTCTGAGAATTTTTTCATATTTTCTAGTGAAATCCTTCAATCTGCCCCAGTAGTTTCTGTTACATTCCTTTATATTCCCTAGCTACATTTCACAATGCCACCAGTAAATGTTTCTTTTATACCTTTAGAGGGATCATTCCCATAGAGATTGCTCTGAGCAAAACTCCGTTCTGGGAATTCTCCTTCAGCAGGGTTGATGGATGAGCCAGGAGTGCATTGAGGAGCAGAGGGCAGGACAGTGTGGTGCTGTTGGGAGGGGTCAGCATCCTCAGCAGGTCATAGCTGCTCAGCTTTATCACTGTTGTAGGGCAGCGGGGATGGGAATTCCAAAACATGGAAAAGAAACACAGACAAGAGAGTTCTCCTCTGGGCTAGGAGGGGTGGTCAGTAATTTTATATCTGTCTCTTTAAAGTTCTTTCATGGTAGCTCCCTCCTTTTCCCAACAGGACAGAAAAGAAAACTGCTCTGCAGAGCCACATTCTGCTGGTCCCACAGGCTGAGATCAGGAGGGGTTTGATTATTGTTATACTGTTTTATCCCAACAAGTGATTTAGTGAAAGGCAATGTGTTTTTTCTCCTTTGTTAATTCCTGGAGAACATCTTGCCCATTTCCTCATGTTAGTTGTTGCATGCATTCTGGAGCAGAAGTGAGCCTTTATTGTAGCTTGTGCAGTTGAAACACATCTTCAGAGATAGAAAAACAGATCATAATAATCATATGGTAGCTATGGGAAGCTGCACTGTTGCTATTTGCCTCATTACAAATGAGTTCAGGCTCACAGAACTGCAGTTCCACGTACTTTATTCACATTTTCAGATGAACTGAGATATTTTTGTATCCTAAAGATCAGTTTACAGTCTTTTGTGCTGAACTTTTTGTTATGAATCAAAATATATAATTCTCTGTATTTATTTGTTAAAGAAAATGCACAGATTAGATTGATTCACATCTAAGTATAGAAATATTGACTCTAACGAGGTAGATTATTTTGATAATCATAATTTGCTTGCAGAAACCTTTCCTAGCATGGCTGCTAACAAGACAGTTTTTCCTCTTGGTCATGTTACAGTGTATCCCAGTCTGTAACATGTATGAGTGATGCATCTAAAACATGGCAGTCACTGCTCAGATCTGTGTTAGCAGTGGGTTAATGCTTATTTGAGATGTATTTTATAAAACAGAAGAAGGCAATGAAAGCAAGTAAAAAATTTTTTAAACTTTTAAAAAATTATTAGTTCTTGCTTTATTTCTTAGGACATAATCATGTCTTTTAGTAAACTGATGGCTGACTTTTTCTTTGCTATCAATCAACATTGTTTTATTCATAATATCATAGTAAGTACAACTCTAGATTTTAATATTGCTTATTAATTACAAGTGTGACACATTTGTGCTCAATCTGTGTGCTCAATTTTATCACTCCTTTTTGTCTTCTCACCTCAGGATTAGGAATCTATCATTATCTGTTCCATCATTATACTGGATATAGGAAAACATTTTATACTCACGGATAATTTACCCTACAAATCTATAAGTGAATGTAATGTGTACATGTGAATGTAAATACTTGTCTAAAATTTAGGTAATGCAGGTCAACTCATAGCCTAGCCTCTATCAGTGACTTAGTTTCATTTATTCCAGCTTCAAAAGTCTCATAGTTGCAATTTACTAAATATATATTTTATTTTTGATTTGTGATTTTTTCCACTTTGGGGGTATTAGTACAATTTCATGACTGGATTAGTGCATTCAGTTACTCTGCAATCAAGGTAAAAAGTTACTGACAGCAGGTGACACCCAGCTTCACTGATTCATATGTATGATAACCAACCCTTAATTTATTTAGATAAATTGGGGGCTTTTTTGATATTGTTGTTACTTAAATATGGCTCTGGAAAATGGGCAGAAGATGTAGATACTGCATCTTCAGCACATCTGGCAATGGCAAAGCCATCACAGATTCAGACTTCAGGCACAGCATGAAACGGGGGCAAAATGTCAAATCTGTGGCCCCTGAGCTACTGTCATTCCCTTTGATGCATGGAATCATACATAATTCCTCCTTGTTAGAGAAGGCAAAGGAAATAAATACAGTGCAAAGCAAATAAATCTGAGGTTTGCTGGTTCATATTTTAGGATGAGGAGTCAAAACACGGATCCAACACCCTATCTGTTCTGCATGGTGCCCTCTTTCCCGTTGTAAGAGTGGATAAGCGGTAGGAAACAGTTTGGAAAGACAGGTGCCTGCGAAGGAAGGCAGGAGCCTCCCTGAAAATGGAAAATATAAACCCCCTCCCTCCAAATTATAATTTTGAAATTAATGAGCTCTCAGGCAAAGATATGACAATAGGAATAACAGTTCTTTACTAGGAAAATGAAACTTAAAATGCAGTAGTACAAAAAACCCACTGGCAGAGTCAGAATACAACCTGACACCCTGTTGTTGGTGAGGGTATTTGGTATAGCAGTCCAATTAGATTTGTGGCTCCAGTCCTTCTGGAGTGACAGATGTGATTCTGTTGAAGCAATGAAGGGTGTAGTTTTCCTCTGAAAGTCCAGTGGTGGTGTAGATGGGTCTGGTCTTCCTCTGGGAATCCAGTGGAAAACAGGTTCCTCTGCTGTTCCAACTCTCAGATTTTATCCAGGTAGGAATGCTTGGCTCCTCCCACTGGGTGGAACATCTCACAATGGGATGATGTAGTTTTATCAGTAATGCAATGAGATTCAATGGCCCATTAACAGAAGATATGTCTCTGGAGGGAGGATGGGTTTTAGAAGAGATAAAGAGCACTGCTCCACCTGGTTTTAACAGCTGGTAATAGAATGCATACTTTTGGTTACATCTTGCATTGCAACCTAAGACAGAAACTGTAGACATGCATTTTCCACACTGAGCAGGTGTTTCTATATAAGGGAAAAAGTTTCAGTTCACCTGAGCATATAAAGAAACCAAGCTAGAACTTTCTATCCCCCTTCCCGTAGCAATTGGCCCAGTGCCAAGAGAAAAGCACCTGTTGGACCCTGTCACTGTCTTTCAAACCCTGTACCTGTCTCTATTGGCAATTTGCCAATAGAACCATCCTTGATCATTAAGTAGAAAAGAGAGAGAACAAAGAAGCTCAACTCATTTTCAGGGTGTTGTAGCAGGCAGAGAGACTTGTCTCACTGCCATGCTCGGCTTAGTTTCTGTGTTTGTATTATTTTCTTTTGTTATTAAACCCTTTTGATTTTTCAAGACATATCCAATCATGCCGTCTTGCTAATTAATAAACCATTTCTCTGCAAGGGCTGGACCCTCAGAGGTGTATGGGTAACCCCCATAAGAAACCTTGCAAACTTTTGTGTTTCACAGCCCAGAAACTTGATCACTGTGGCAGAAAATGCAGAGAAGGAGCACTTTGTTTTTACTTGCTTCCCTATAGAAGTGAGCACAAAATCTATTCTTCTCTTGCATTTTCAGCAAGCGGTCAATAAAGGGGTTTTTTTTTTGGTTTTGTGTTTGATTTTTGTTTGTTTGGTTGCTTGTTTTGGTTTTGTTTGGGTTTTCTTTTCTAAATTCAAAGCACATTGTCAGTGCCCAAAAAACCCCAAACCAACATCCCCATACTAGAAAATGTATACACAGCAAAGACTTATAACTCCATCAATATCTGCAGTTGTGCCACAAGGAGCAGGAATGTTTTGTACTCTTGGACGAATTATTCCTTAGCAAAGTGGATGGCTGAAGTCTTCAGAGAATCATTTCTATATGAGTTTTTCTTTTCTTCCTTTGGCCTGCTGCTGGCAGTTCTGCCAGTGAACAGAAAGAAGAAACAAAAAACATAGCATTGCTTATGCAGTAGTATAAACCATCTCTCACATCAGTCAGCTCTAGACTCTTGGAAAGATCTCCTTACTACTTTGTCTCCTGTTTACTGATGAAGTATCATCTTAATGATTATTCTGATTCCTTTCATGGACACATGTAATATTTTACTAAACAAATGGATATCTAAGCCAAACTAACCCATTCTTTTCATTATCTTTTGCAAAGGGTGCCTGGAGAATGCACTTGTCTTTTCAAAAGGATTGGAAATCATCTCTGCATTGAGGACCAGACACACAGACAAATAACACAGAAACCCATGTTTAAGAGAATCTTTTGGCAATTGCAACCTGCAAGAGAAAACAGCTGTAATTTAATTTTTTTTTTTTCCTCCCAATTTCACCACTTTTCTCCTGAATTAATTTTCTGAGAAAGGATGATCTCCATAGGTTTCTTTGTATGATTTAGTTTCCTCTTGTCTTTCATGTTCCTTCTTTGTCGTCTCTAGGCTTTCTGGTCATATTAGTATTTTCTAATGACTCCTGTTACTGAAAGCACAGAAACTACCCCTTATAAGCAAATGAACCAAATGTGCCAGTAAATGACAGAAGAAGCTGAGTGAGATTTGAGATTGAGATACTCTAAAGGATGTTGTCAAAATATTTATGACATGGGAAGAGTGCAGCTGAAGCATCAGATTAGTATTGCTGAAATTTGTGAAGAAAAACCTGAATGATTTTACCAAGATATGTGGGGTATGGAGAATGCATATTGCCACTCAGATTGCTTGTTTGCAAACAACAGATTGTAGAGTCATTGAGGTCTAAGTAATTGCAGCTGCCAAACCCTGTGAGAAAACAGCACTCCATCAAGTTTTTAACATGTAGATAAAAATAGTCTTAGTTGGCCAGGACTACGAGAGAGCAAATGCAGTATGTGAGGAGTAATTAAAATCAAGATGGCAAATTACAAATATTCCAGGTTTTCCTGATTATCTTCAGTAGTTAAAATCACATGAAGCAGACTACTCTTCTGAAGGTAATAAATAAAAGTCTGCTAATAGCTATATTATGATCAAAAGAAAATTTGATTACACATCTATTCTGTGTCTAGAACAATGGAACCATGATTATTATAGAAAAATATTTAGAAACTCAACTTAGTGCTAACAAGTGTATAAATGGCATTTGGACAGAATTATTTTCCAGTTTTATCTCTAAACAAAAAATTCAGAGTCCTAGTAACAGCACAGACATCAGGATTGAATTAGCTTCTGGATTTTTGAATTTAGCTTGTTCTTTTGCCTGGTAGGAGACAATATTTCCACTATATTTTTGCTAGAGAATAGCATAATAATGTTATTTTTCATTTCTACAAAAAGAATGCCTGATACAAAGGACGCTTACATTAAACTGGGAAGCATATGGCAAGCTGGAAGTGTGGGGTTCAACTCAGCATATTGGCTGTCACGTATCAGATATCTAGTCTAAACAAAGCAGATAAACTTTCTCTGTATTTAGAGGAAAAATATATGCATCTCTGGAGTCATTGCATTGATTTCAGATGCATCCATGTAGGCATCTTTAATGTAGGTACCTTCCTATATGTGAGGTGCTTAAGATCCTACTATAAGCCCTATAGTGAATGGGGAACTACTCAAAGCCTTCAAAGGAATCTAGAGGGTGACTCATCCCATCCTAAAGTAGATACATGCATCAGCTCAGTCAAGCCTCACTGACTCTTTTGATTAAGAAGCTCTGAAATACAGATTCTGAGGTGTTTGCTGTGCCCTGAGATGCCCTCCTGGCTGCAGCAGCTGTGTGCACAAAGGGGCAGATCTTTCCCAGCTGATTTTGGTACTTGCTTGGGCCATGGGCATGATGCAGCTATCCTATATCCCTACTGAATATAGTGTTTTCAGTCACCTTTCTTACCTGTGAACATCTGCCTTTACAGTAGAGGTATCTAAATGTGGAGCCAAACCACAGCTTTTGGCCCAAATTTATCCCTTAGATAGCCAAGTGAAGGCACTGAGCTGAATTTGTTGTTACCTAATATTGTTTTCAAGTCTTGTACGCATGAATGATTTTTTTTTCTTTGGTGCTGCCACTTCCAGGAGCACTTCAAATCTACAGAATCTATTGTCCTGTGTCTACTCATTAGCAGTACATTTTGTGATTCAATTGCTTTGATTAGTGTAAATAGAAAAGCTCCTATTTATGTACAAGATTGTTATTGACAGAATATTTGCTATTAAAATGGAAACCAGCCCCCAGCTACTGCACATATTTATTTAAACGAGAATCTGTATAAAATAGAGACCTGTCTTTGCCTTGACAGCTATATGAAGGGGAAAACTGTGTTGTCCACTTTAGGATTTTCTTTTTTTGAAAGCAATATAAACCCAGTCTTAATCTCTACATTCCCATGAAAGCATTATTTCTTACACTTTTTAGGGGAAAGAAAAAAGATGCGTTTAGGCAGAAATGTCTCTCCAGAAGGCCCTTGGTTTAAAGGAAACATCACAAAATGAGACAATTTGCATAGCAAAATACATCTGAGTTTGGATTAAAATTTTCATATTCATATCTCCATAATTTTAGTGGGGCTGTGGCTATAAGCCTAATTACAAAATTGAAGGGTGATTATATAAAGCAGATTTTTTTCTTTAATTCTTTATATTTTCTTCATCTTCATATGAAAACAGCACAAAGGGTAAGTGTGAAGTAATATAATATTTTTCAAGAAACCATGAAAATTCTCTGAAGTTCTCCGCCTGAATGGTGACTTTTATAAGCTTTTACAAGATATCTCAGAATCATTTGACCCTGGCATTTGAAACCTGTGCAAGATGCACATGTGCAGGTTTCTGGATGCTGTGCTTTAATATGTCAATATTTTTAATGAGCTAGTTTCGAAGATCAGTGTATACTAATTGCAAGCTGTTCTGAACACATGGAGATTCCTCAGTATTACAGCAATTCAAAGAATAAGAGAAACTTGCAACTGGGTGTCATTAAATAGAATAGACCATTTAGGAGGTAAGATGAAAAGAAGATAATGGGAATGGCATTTGTCACTGATAGTTATACTTAATGTATCAGAAGAACTATGTTTTGCATGTTTTGGCTGAAGAAGAATGAATAGCACAAGGACAACTGTTTTACTGCTGAGCTGATCAAGTGTTTCTTCACTGTTCCTTATGCTGGACTAATTTCTGCAGGAGACTCCTTTCTCCTGACTCTGGTAGGATTGCAGGATGTGTTTTTTACAACAGCTACAGGAAGAAATGCCAAAATTACAGTGCTGAAAGACAATGCAAGCACATCTGGATTTGTAAAGCTTAATCATATTGGCCTATTTGTCATCTAAAGCACACAGTCTGATAAAGACAGGAGCAGAGTTGTCATGTAGAAACACACGACCCAGCAACAGTACACTAGTGCTCCTTAATTGTAGCCTAAGAATAGTTTTAATTATGCAGGTTCTGGGGTTTTAGTTTTTTCTCATGGACAGTAGCTTGTTCTTTAGCTTCATTCCTATCCAGAAAAGGATTTTATTAGGATCTGTTGCACTTCTGTTTCAAGAGGTTTTGGTCACAGGAGGCCCAACACTCAGTACTTCTGCTGAGCTTGATACTTGCTCAGTCCCAGCTGTGGAACATCATCTGTCACCTTCTGTGCACAGGGGTGGATACAGCATGTAGGAGCCATAGGAGCATGGTCAGCACTTCTCTCCCCTTGAGAAGTATTTTTTTCTGTAGTGTGTATTGAGGAAGGGGAAAAGGCAGAGGTTTCTACTAAATACAATTCAAAACTCATCTGTGAAAATTCTTGAGCCAAACAGGGCCAGCACTCCACTTATTTATTTGTGTTTAAGGTAGGAGCAACTTGGGGGCAAAAATTGGGCCAATGCAATTAGACTGAAGATTTAAAAAGGATTTATGGGAAACTTGTAAAACAAGCTCCAGAAGGGCTTTGATTGTTTATGCCCTTTGTTGTGCCATTCAGCTGCTGCCTTGTCTGAAACATGCCTGTTGCTAATGCTGATGCAGAAAGAAGCCAAAATTGCTCCTTCTAATCCTGATTGCTCAGATATCAATGGTGTGGCCATGGGAGAAGATTCTCTGATGACACAGAAGTCTTAGGCACAAACTAATTCCTTCCAAGGACCCTTCAGGTGGAATTCTGTTTTCTATTAATGTGACATTAAACACCAGCTTACCTTTGATCCAGATGTGTTCAATGGTGCTTCTAAACAGTCTTCTAAAACTGTTTCAGCCTCCACAAGATTTCTTTATTTTTTTTTGAATACTTTGTTTTTCTCGCTTTTTACACAGCATAAAATGAAGTTGGTGAGCATTAAGATTCAGTTTCTAAAGCAGTGTTCACTGAGTAAAAAAATATGATGCAGAAATTTCATATCTGAGCTCCCTTTCTAGTTGATGGAGAGACGTAGACACTTCTGGAATGTGATTCATCTTAACCTAAAATTAGGTCTCCTAAATAGGACAGCTGAACTGCACTTCAGATTACCTATTGCTCTCCTTTGAGTACAAAGCCAGCCAAAGGCATTGGGCTCAGATGTAGCTGTCAAGACTGCAAAAGTCTAAAGCTAGGTGAGACGAATCCCAGTCATAAATTTTGAAGAACATAGACAAAACAACAGTTTTTGATATGAGAATAAAGGATAAAATGCCCAAATCTTTCATCTGTGTTTACTGCAGTGTTGGAGAACTTTTTGGTGAGGTAGCATTGCTTAGACTTTGTTCTTTTTTGAACTTTTAAATACAGCTAGGAGACTAGTTCACACTGGAAAATTTGTTTGTTAAATTCCATCTTGCTTCTATATGTTCCAGAAAGAAAATCATAGTTCTCTCAGATGTTATTTGGGATAATCCACTGAGTCATTTCTGCTGCATTCTCTTAGTCTGCTGCTTGCTCTTCTTAGGAGCAGATCATTTTGCACACTGAAAATTTCATGTTGTTTCCATTTTTTAAAAAATTAGAAGGAGAGGAATTAGTTTGATGAACACAGATGGTGCTTTTAAATTACAACAATAATTTTCAGTTAATAGCTCACTTTCCATCTTCAGAGCTGTGCATTTCCTAAACACTGGTTTATCTTGCGATTAGGTCACATGAATGTTATCATATTGGTTAAATTGTGTAACTTAATGCCAACATCTTCAATAGTATGCCATGAATTCCACTTACTGCCCTTTTTCCTGTACTCTGGGTGTCTGTACCACCAACATTGTGTGTTTGCTGAAGTGGACCTTTGGGCCATAAGGCTTCCATGGTCATCCTCAGTCTGCTCAGAAATGCAAGTTAAATACAAGTTAACTGCAAAGTCTGTGCATGTTGGGGATTTTTAAACTTAAATTATACAGTTCACATCCACATATCTAAACTATCAAATCCAGTCTGTCTAACTGCAGACATCTAATGTGCTGCATTTTAAATACCAGAGCAAAACAGTTATCCTAAAAAAAGATCTGATATTTGCTGTACAGTCAGTGGTGAGATGTCTTCAAAGGAAGATTCTGACTGCCTGGATTTGTGGAGAACTTTTTCGGTAGACATCTAAACTTCAGGCACAGATAAGGTATCTAAATTAGGCTGGATGAATCCAGTTCTTTAAGAATCAATGTTCCCACTGAAGTTAATGGAAATTGAGTCTCTTTACAAGAATTAACTTAAGAGTTTAACCCAAGTCCCAGAGGAAATTTGTAGCAGAGCTAGAAGAAGGATCTGCCAGGTCCAATCTTAGGGCTGCACTCAGTTGCCATAGTTGCCAGAGTCTGGAATCTAGTGAGTAGCTTTTTGTGTGCCTGAGGATGCATGGCTCTGAGTGTGACAGAGACCCAAGACTTGAGTCCTTCTGGACTGAACCAAGAGGAGCACTCTTGGTCATCTCAATGAGTGGTGGATGCCTTTTTCCAAGACACTGCACTAAGCATCAGCTACAGAACTTGACAAGATATGTAGAAGCTATTTCTGAAGGGCATAAGGGCTTTATTAGCTCAAAAATACCGCATGGCTTTTTCCTGACCCTCTTGATCAAGTTCTATTTATGGTCAGTCTCACTCCATGCACACGCTTCATCAGACTGTTTTTACTCTAATTTTAATGACCAAATGCAGGAAACTACTTTTACCTGTTCAATAATTTCTTTATCATAAAACACAAAAAATGACAGTTTCTTTCATACCAGCCTTACTGGCAAATTTTTGGCTTCTTCAGTGTTCACTAATACATCTGATAACCAGGTATCTTCTATATCTATATTAATGAACAGTAACAAGAGCATTTTACCAATAGGACAGCTTCTTGCTTAGGCCAGAGGTCTGGGGGATCAGGATCTGATTTTTCTCATTATTTTCTTCTGCAATCATGACTCCTTTTGGAAATAGGTGAATCAGTTTGATCTGTATTTCAACTAAGAGCAGTAGATTGATGTGAGAGAATGTTGTGATGAACCACAAAATAAGCAAAGCTGTGTTGTTCCCTTGTGCCATGCAGATGTAGCAGTTCCTGCAGAAGCTGCTTGGGGTAGCACAGCATTGTCTCAGGTGATGCAGACAGCCGAGCTGCCCCATCTCAATCCTTGCACAGATGTGGCTTAGTGGGGTCAGCCATCTCCAAACTGTCTGCACCCAACAGGTCTCACCTGCTTTCTGTGAACAGATGAAGTCTGGGATTCTGAGAGCACTAATCCAGGACCATGCCCTGGTTGTGCTGCAGCCAGCCATGTCTCGGTGATCAGGTACCAAGAACTGAAATTCATGCTCACTGACTGCAGCCAGTCTGGGCTCTGTCCACTACTGAAAGGAGAGCTGGGGTAGCTCAGCATATTACAGGATTAGTCTCAGTTGCCTAAACCAGAATTATTTTTCTCCCACTTTCCCAGCCCTCTCTAGCTCTGTAGGTATAAGCTATTATCTTTTAATAGCTTTAATAGCACTACTGTTGTTCTTCTTTAGTAAGGAAAGAAAATCCA
Source organism: Pycnonotus jocosus (assembly GCA_013400435.1). Lineage (NCBI taxonomy): Eukaryota > Metazoa > Chordata > Aves > Passeriformes > Pycnonotidae > Pycnonotus > Pycnonotus jocosus. The sequence continues at coordinate 209,032 of VWYP01019108.1, read as the reverse complement.
TAATTCAAGCTGTCTGAAAATTGCCTGATAAAATGTTTGGAGAAAATTGCCACCTACATCCTGTATTCCTCTGCAAGGTATGGGAGCATTTTCAGCACTTGTACAAGATGAGAAAACATGTGTATTTAAAAATGCAGATACTTATATTTGAACATAAATACGCTAATGCAGCTGGGAAAACAGGATAAGGGAGTGTTTATATGTGATTTTAAACAACTATCAGGATAGATATGCTAGTCATTTAGCCTTTTAACATGATCCTTGCACTTTCATTTTCCTTGTACCTCCTAATGTTTACATGAAATTACAAAAAGGGGTAAAGCTATTTACTTGCACAGAAAGCAATCAGACTTGCAGAAGCCAAAGTCTAGATACCTAAGTATATGACACTGAACATCTGGCTATTACATGACAGTTGTAGGTAGGAGACAGAAATCATGACTCAAATCTTCATGACCAAGGGACAAACAGCCTGTTTTATTGATCAAAACCTTCTTATATAGGGAGCGTAAAACTCATGGATCCAGACACTGATTGGTCTGAGTCAGTGGATTGACTGTGATTGGCTGAGGTTTCTGCATGAGATCTCTTATTCACTGAGGAACTTTTAGGACAATCCAGGTCAGCCAAACTGGGCTTGCCATGATCAAATTTATTTTGTCTTAGCTAAAGACTATCTGTGACATCTGGCCTTGTATTTTGGCAGTTTGGTAAAAGCAGTCTGATTTCCTAGCCAGAATAAAAACTCGATAGCAAACCACTCAGAGTGGAATAATTAATCTGTCTAGATAAGGATGTTGGATATCTACCTTTAAATTAATCTGTTTGAAAACACTGGATTCCCTGTTTGTGTCCAACACAATGGTGCAACAGCACAGTTAAGGATCACTAGTATGCAAATGGGGGTGAGTTCCCATGCCCACCCTAGTGCTGGTCAGTTCACATGTCCACTCCAGTGCTGGTATGGGTGATAACAGCCAGAATGTCAGTGCTAGTAATCTATTCATAGCTCTGCCCACTAGGACTAACTTGTAGCACTAGTTTAACTAAAAGTAATTTTTACTGCTGAATTACAGACTTTCAAGAAACGATATTAACTCCTAAAAAATCACACATCAAGCTATGACACTAGCTTTTTTTAGCTCTAACTAGCTGGAAATCAGTAAAACCAGTCTCTGTTAAATAACATCATCAATTTTAGCCTTTCTCTTATACACTGTCTCTGATACATCCCAAGGCAGCAGCTGAGATCAAGAAAATGCCATTCACTTCATTCTTCAGATGATGAAAAAGAAGCCAGTGGTAAATGTATTTTGTGTTGCCCAATATTGCTCCAAAACTCTGGGTACATTTCCCCTGAATGGCAAGAGGGTCTCAAGTTCCACTCTTGCCTTTCGTCCCTGCCCAGTTGCTTAAATTATAGCTAAGTTGTCAGTGGGAAGCAACAACCTGTTCTGCATTCATTTCAGTTATTCAGTGTATTCCAAATCTTGCTTATATCAGTTATCACTTCACTGCCACAGATATCCAAAATTTCTGTGCACGGAGAATTGTCTCTTTCATTAAAAGTCTGTAGATTTTTGCAGTAGTCTTCTCTAGCAGGCCATATAAAATATTGCACTTTAAAGGGTAATAGCATCCTTAAAGGATGGAAATGCGCCACGTATTTGTTCCACACATTATTTATCCACAAACCACTGAGACATGACTAGTATTTCTGTTCCTCTTCTCTGCTCTTTCTGGATACTTTTCTTTTCAAGGCTTTAGGAAATTAATGCCCCACTCTGCTTCCAAACTGCTCATAAATAGGTTTATGGTCTGGAAGTTTTATGAATTTTAGGAAATCTGATAAACATTTTGGGCAAATCTGTTTGTATTTTAGCTTTCAAAAATGGGTTAGCCTGAATGCTATCTAATGCTTCCTGTTGCAAGGATGTTGAATAGTAACTGTATAAAAGATCAGTTAAGTAGCATTGCTGTCCTCTTATGGGATTACCAATCCTTTCTAAACTGGGAGCCCCTTCTGATGTCATAGGAGCCCAAAGACTTGTGAGCTATTGGCATGAGGTTGACTAAGATGACACAGGGCTAATTGTAATTCTGTATGTTTCTGGCATTGGAAGTCAAGCAGGATTCAACTGAAGCATCTAAAATGGCTCCAGGTGCTATGGGTGGGCAAGTAAACCTTGTCTTGAAGTTCAATACAAATGAGAGATGGTCAGTCAGATTGGCAGAACTTCACCCACTTCCCCTCAGAGTGTGACATCTGATTTGAAGAAGATTGCCCCTGTGCTTTGCTGTGGACATAAATCAATAAAGAATCCATCTCCTTATCCCAGCAGCAGAGAAACAAAGATGGATATGGCTTTCCTAGTTAACTTCAAGAGCGTGAAGTCTCTATGCCATCTTCTCAAGGCAGTATGACAAGGCCAAATGGAATCCCCAAATGGATTTCATCTTGGGAATGGAGGCTTGACTCTACCCATGGCTGAGTTCTCTTTCACCTCTACCATCCTATTGACACCTGCAAGAACGACACAGGGAGAAGGCAAGTCTTTCTGTTGGTCTAAATTTGCACAGGAGCTGAATGCTTGTAACACCGCACATGCAAATATCCCAAGGAATAGGATTGGAAGTGATATTTTCAAAGGTAAAAGGGAGCATTGCTGAGTAACTACTTTCAGAGGTTACCCAGCTCTTTCTTGTAGTGGATGTAGCTCAAGAGTACTCATGAGAGATGCTTAATTTCAGTCAGCATACTGTAGGTACTGTTTGCTTTACATTTCCCAAGAAATCCCGCTTTTAATGTTTGCTTATGGCAGTCATTAGAAGTTTTATTTATTCTGTTGAGTTTTATGATGATAACAGGTGCAGCTGTTCTTCACAGCCAGCTGTGCCTCACACTGTTCTTCAGTGCTTTGGGATCTAAATATTCCCCTCAGTGCCTGGCCAATTGCACAAAACAGACCTGCAGCCCCTCTTGATACTGACAAAGTCGTGGGATTTAGTCTGAGATAAAACATCCCAAATTCAGGTGTCCACATGCTTTGGATCTGACAGGGTCATTGCTCTAATCCCTTGGCAGGTTTATATTCTGCAGTGACAACACAGCCACATTGAAAACACTTCCTAAAGCAAGTACTTCCAGCTTTTTTACGCCTCAGAGAGATCAGGTACCAGATAAATAATAAGTTGATTAATTTCTTACTTTGACAAGCTACTGAGAATAGCCATCTATTTCTTCTGTGTCATCATAAAAATCAGTCCTGCATGTAATGGCATAGGTTTTTCTAAATGAACAGAATTTAGGTAAGCTGATGGTGAATGCTTTGATATGAGTGAGAGGGGGTAAGCTGTCTGCAGAAAGTGGAGGTTTTATTTATCTTCCATTTACAGGTTGTTTAACTCTTCCTGTTTGCTCCCTATTGCAGTTACAATGTCTGCTGGAATTTACCTTTAATTAAACTAGACAGAGCCTGGAGAATTTGTACCAGTTACATATAGTTTTGAATAATTCAGCAGCTTTTGTGCAGTGCCTTTACTGAAATTAGAAATTGGAATGAAAGTTCTCATACAGCCCAAAGGAATGTTAACATGGGAGAATAAGGTTTTTATGGAGACATTTTTGTGTAAGTTACATAAAATGTCAATAAAACTGAAAAGCCTAACAAAAAATCCCCACACCAAACCAAAACCACAAAAAAAAAAACCCAGTCAAGAAATGAATCTATAATGTAACTGAAGTCCAGGAGGTAAAGCATAGGTATTAAAACTGAGGCAGTCTTAGAGTCAGCTAGGAGCACAAACAAAACAACTTTTTGTTTTAATGGAAATAACCTTTTTCAAACATTCCTTGTCTCTGGTTTTCAGCCAGCCCACAATATGAAGTGACATGCCCTATAAACACTCAGGTGCCAAACACAGCTGTTAGGTGGCTTAAGGAAAGAGGTCCAGCAATTTGGGTGGGCATCTCAAAAGGTTTCACCAAATGTTGTTGCCTGTAACTTGACTGTGAATCTGGGCTGTGTTTGTTTGCCATTTTGGCTAGAATCAAAGTTTTTAGACTGGTTTAAAGATTTGAAATAGGTTGAGTTTTCCTTGCTCACTCTTGCTTGAAACCTCACATCTTTATCACAAACACAGGCCAGATGCTTTAGACACATGTAGCCAACAATTCTCTCAGACTAGGTTTTCTTTTCAGTATTAGCAATTCCATCCTGATGTAAGATCCATAAAAATTTGCTGTGTACCTGTCCCTAAAGAAAACTAAATGAACACCGTATAGACATGAATTTATGTGACTTCATTGGCTTTTGGTACTGCTTGACCATAAAATTATTAAAACAAGGTGATATTTCTGTACAGCAACATCCAGCCTCCAAGTGGTATTTACAAACACACAATTCATTATGCCTTGACTACTACATTTAGAAGACAGTTGACATCGTTGAAAGCTTATTTACTTCCTTCAGGAATGTAATTTGTTCTAATAAATTACATTGTCTCTAAAAGCCTACCTGCAGAATACATTTATTTTACCCTGAGCATGACGATTGTGTCTCTGTCACCAGGGTGGACTTTGGCAGTGGAAACTGGAAGTCTGCTCTGCAGCAAGCAGTATTCCTGCTGTTTAAACCATGAGTCCTGTAAGGAGCTAGCTGGCCTTCTCTTTATGATTTCAGACCTGTATAGAAACATCTGCTACCAAAACACAACCATTTGTGGATGGATGAAAATAAAATCTCACTTGTCAGCAAATGTCTATTGATCCCTTCCTCTGGTTTCCAGACACTGTAAAGCTGGGGCTGTCAGATAAGACAAAATGAATGGAGACTTTTTTCCAGTGCTAATAGTACTGTGAGGTTGCATACTGTTTTCAGCTACTCACTCTTATTCCTTACATCCTCTGCCCCAATTATTGTTTTTGAAGACTTTGCTGTCACTTGTAATGCTTGGTCCACAAACCAGTCCATGCGAATTTGGCACCTTCCTGTGATGGAGCAGGATGCTGAAGCCAGAACTGAAGGCCTGCCAAGGTAACTCTTGTTCCTGGCATGCAAGAGGGCAGTGAGAGCAAGCCTGAGTGAAGAACTGGTATGTCCACCAGTGTTTGGGTCCACCCAGAATGAGAGACAGGAAAGTACTGAAAGGAGAATCTCCCACGAGTGAGCCAGGAAAATCTCAGCATGTTTAACCCATGTGCTCCCTAAGCAGCTGTTACTGTGCTTGACTCTGAGCAAGTGCTGCAGTGCTGGGGAGAGTGAGCTGGCAGATGCAGAGCAAATCCCAACTTACAGAAAAAAAAATAAGGTGTCATTGCATTAGCTTTCCTTTGTTATGGACAGATTTACCAACTGGTCATCAGGCAGCATTTTCCAAAACCTGGTATTACCAATGACACTGGTGTTCCCCTTCTGCAATTGTATTAGTGTGAAAAAACACTTGCTGTATGAGAAGGTCAAGTTTTCCTGGCAGCTTTACTGTTGGAGTATCTGTATCTCAGTTAAAACTCAGGGTAATGGTAGTCTATCAGCGTGGCTAAACAGTCCTAACTGCGATAGATAGGGGTAAAAATATGCAGCATAATCCAGCTTCTTAACTGGTAATTCTTCAGCACATCCTCTCAGCTTTAAATCAGTGCATGTTAATTTGACCTGAGGAACCAAGTCGAGGAGGCCAAAGCTAGGGACCATGAAGTGAGAAAAAGGAAATATTTTCACTTTGGCAAGATTTTGAGTCCCTGCAGAAGCATTATGTTAGCAGTGGCAGGACACTCAAAGCTGCTGTTCTGTGAACAATTGAAAAGGACAACCAGTGTTTTCCCTCATACAGCAAATGCCATGGTTGAAGGCAAGATAAATGAAAAATAATCAAATTCTGTGATCTGATAAAGAAATTAAGTGAATGAGAAGGGCACTAGTTATTATAGCTAGTTTTGTTTAGCAAAGATTACTGGGGCTTTTTGTTGCTGCTGGTTTTGTTTGTTTGCTTTTGTGCTGGGCATTTTTGTTGTTGTTTTGGGTTTTTTTTTTTCCCTAAAAGAGCTTTATTGTTCAGTTCCTCACGTGACAGTACCTTTGTGGTGGCCACTCAGCGCCCTTTTATAGTAAGGAATTGGTGTATGAAACCCTGTGATGTGCTTAGGGAATTTACGGAATTTAGGGAATGTGCTGCAGAAATGCCGAGACTGTAACACCTGAATGTTCAGAAAGGATTTAGGAAATGAAACTGTATTTTTATGCTAATGTCTGTGCAACACCAGATTTTCTTCCAAACTATTGCTGAGGACATATAATCTGAGAAAAGTTTTAAAAAATTACTAAATAATGGATTTGTATTCTTAGTCAAGAAAAAACTTCCCAGGCTTAATCTGGTAAAATAAATCTCTTCTAACTACCTTTTATTTGTTGTTTTCCTACACCAGAGACCAGACAAGACACATACTAGGAAATTCACTGCTAGTTCCAAATAGAATAAAGTTGTTCACCTAGTGGTGAGAAGTGCACATATTTTGAGAAGGATAAAATGTATAGTTCATGTTTTTCAGTTACTCAATAAGGTTATTTATAGATCCACAGCAAAGGAATTATGTTGTTCAACTGAAACATCCCACAACTGACAGTAAATATCAAGCTTTACACTTTTAAAAAGAAAAAAGCTTTCCAAATATGACAAAAGAAAATTTCTTTCCCCAATGCCCACTATGTGTGGGAAGACAGATAAGAGATGTGTGGGAGCAGTGTTTATTTTGGTGATTTTTCCTTCCTCAGGTACCTGTGACAGCTTCTGCTGAGAGCCTTCAGGAAGCCTGGGGAGAAGGGAGATACTCCTCCCCTGAGTGAAAGATGGAAGAGGAGATGGTGATCTCAGCAGCCAACTTGTTTTGAACTCTGGGTGGGGTCAAAGGACAGGCACAGCATTAGGCTGAGTCTTGTTTCTGCCTCTATCCTTCTAAATGCAAGAGGAAATCAGTGATTTCTATTTTCTTCTGGGGCAGAAGCTGTCTTGTTCCATGAGTGTGCAGAGCAGAGGTATCAATCTGAGACACAGCATCTCTGTGCCACAGGACAGATGCCCAGTGTTAATTTTTCCTCATTGCTGTGGCATGAGGCATCTGTTTTAAATGTAGAACAGTGGTAAAAAATGGGTCCTTGCAGAGCTGGACCCTGCAGAACCAGATCATGAGCCTGGCAGTGAGTGAGGAGGCTGCAGCCTCACAGACACTGTGCTGTCCCAGAGGTAACTTCAGATGGGTATTTTCACTTTCACCCTTAGAACCTGGAATTATAGTGGCTCAACAACTATAAAATGTGTAGTGTCAGTGCTGGGTGTAGGGGTATTTATTCATTCAAATTTGTTTGATGTCAAAGAGCCATTGGAAATAATCCATGCATCTCTTCTTGCAGACACACTCACATGAATTTAGTTTACAAACTGAAGAAATGGTTGTTATTCATGCAAAAAATATTACAGGTGGATAAAACGCTTTAGTGCGTGAATCATGAGGTCATAAAATACCAGGTGGGGAGGGACCCCAAGGATCATCTGGTCCAGCCTTTCTTGGCAAAAGCGTGGTCTGGACAGGATGGCCCTGCATACTGTCCAGCTGAATCTTAAAAGTGTCCAATACTGAGGAATCTATCACTACCCCAGGGAGATTATCTCAATGCTTGATTGTTCTCACCATGAAAAATTTTCCAATTGTGTTTAATTGGAATCTCCCCAGGAACAGCTTGTACCTATCACCCATTGTCTTTTCCATGTGATTCCTTAGAAAAGGAAGTCTCCATTTTCTCTGTAGCCACCCTTTAAAAACTGGAACATGGTGATAAGGTCTCCCCTGAACTTTCTTTTCTCAAGACTGTACAAACTCAGTTCTCTCAGCCTTTCCTCATATGGCAGGCTGCCTGATCCTTCTATCATCTTTGTGCCCTTCTCTGGATCCTCTCCAGCCTGTCCATATCCTTTTTTGCAGAGCAGGGACCAAAACTGAACACAGTGTTCCAGATGTGGCCTGACCATCACTGAATAGAGTGGGACAATGACTTCTTTCTCTCTGCTGGTGATGCCCCTGTTGACCAGCATCCTGTTGGTGTTCTTTGCTGCAGCAGCACAATGCTCATCCTTGAGCTGTTGTCCCTCAGGGCCCCCAGGTCCCTTTCCCAGAGTTGCTCCCCACACAGGTAGAGCCCAGCCTCTGCTGCACTCCTGGACTTTGCTTTCCCAGGACCTTACACTTGTCCTTGTTGAATTTCACAGGGTTCTTGTCAGCCCACTCTTCCAGCCTATCCAGGTCTTCCTGCAGGGTGTCTCTCTTGTCCTGTCCCTGCTCTTGGTTGCATTTCTGCTGCTTCTTGCTCAATGCTGGAAAAATTTTCTAACTACATTAAAAAAACCCCAATGATTCAACAGTATCTGTGTGTGTAATTGTGATACTGGTAGATAATAAGTAGAGATAGTGCATATATTTGAAGAAAACCAGGATCATCTTGCAAGAAATTTGTAAGCAGGAAAAAGAGAAAAATGACTGCAATAATATTCTATTTTTTAATTGAGAGAAGTTTTTGTAATAAGTTTATGGTAAACAGACAAGGGAATATAACTTCCTCAGTTATTTGAAATATGTAATGTGTTGTGAAACAGTGTCTGCACCCAATTGTGTTTATATTCTGTATTTACAGTCTATGGATCATTTTTGAAATGCTGATTTGGAAGCTTTTGTTTCATTTATAAACCAATTTACTGTCATCAACAAGTAACCTGAGAAAGAGTTCTTGCAGAATACAGCACCACATTATTAAAATAGTTAACTTACATAATGACTCAGTTTAAGAGAAGAATTTTTCTCAATATGTGTGTAACAATTACATATTTGATAAGTTTGTCAAAAATCACCCATTTTGATGGAATGTTAAATTTAGTCCAAAACCCAGCAAGTGCCATCCTCCTCAAAATCAAATTTGGAAAAAAAAAATATTAAAGGAAAAAGGAATTAACAGCATTATTCCAATTAAGGAATGAATACAGAGGGAATTTAAAATATACTCCATCCTATTACCCTGTTGATCTGAAATGTAGGGATGTTGGACCATTCTGCTCTGGTGCTGTAGAAGAAATTAGTTTCCAGAAGATGAAATTCAGAAGTTCCCATAAAAATATATGAATGTAGAAGATGGATAGACATGTGTCATATGTGAGGTATCTCAGTTTTTGTTCTGGCCTTAAAACTCTAACATTAGCATAGTATAAATATCAGATATTAATGTTGCAGTGCTGCAGTTAGAAACCAGTTGTGGTTGGAGCAGTGAATTTTTTTTGAAATAGGATCCTAATTCCACTTTTCGTTGCATTCATTCTGACAGAAGAGGAATTATGTTCATTGGTGTTTTACAGATTTTTGGCCACTTTTGAGATCAGAGTCCATGCATGGTGGGTGGATCGGCTTCGTTACTGTTTGATTGATGTAGAGTGCTTTCATTACACCCATGGGTTCCCCAAAGGTTTTATTAAGGACATTCTTTCCTTTTGAAAAATGTACTCAGGGACAACAATTGAAGATGATTCAGGCTTAATAAGATGAGAAGAACTACAGAGAAAACAAAGGCAAAAGCTAGCGAAAATCTATTTGGAGAATGTTGACTTTTTCTCATGCCCTTGGGCTGTATGTTCAGAAAGTATCCTTTTCTCTCACAAATCCCATCTGTCATTTCCAATTTCTAAGAGAGGGTCTGGCAAGGAAATGTGAAGAATCTCATGAGTGTTAGAATTACTGGTGTTGTACAATGGAAATAGAACAGATAATTTTTTGACAGAACAGATTCATGTCAGATAAACACAATTCAGTTTAATTGAAAGTTGCCAAAAAACCGCAATAAAAACACTTAATCAAGATACATCCTTGTGTTGAAAGAAACTGTTTTCATAATATCAAAATATATTTATCTATGTAGCTAAAATGTTTAGTTAAGACTTGTAATTTCTTTTTTTTTTTTTTTTTTAATTTTGGCCTTGTACTGCACTAGCAGTGTTGTATTTATAACACAATATCAGAATGTAATATTTAGTATACAGTGTATAAACATTTTCACAATGTAAAATTTTAGTGTTGCTAAACTAAAAATTCCAATGTCCTATATTTAGATTTGTTTGACACATTGCAGGGAAGTTTTTAAAATGCAGATTAGTTTTTCCTTCTTTCTGCATCTCAACAGAATGTCAGGGTATCAGAAATTCCTAGAAAATGTTATGTATTTTGTAAAGGTCTAGTTAAAATCAATTCATGTTAGTCTTATGAAGGAAAAAAACCTTTAAGAGATGCATGAAGACCAAACAGTAAATGTTTGATTATTAAATGAATTGTGACCAGCTCTGAAACAGAAGCCTCAAGCAGATTTTGAAGCTGGGGGGCAGGGTTGTGGTTCTCCACCTATGCAGTGTCACCATTTAGTTCTTCATGCATATACATCAGGAATTTATTGCAAAACATACACAGTACCAGATTTTGCTTTCTGTACACAACCAGTCTAAAACCAATATAAAAGAAGAACTCAGCCATATATTGAGTAATGATTATTATTTAACATATTTATGATGCTACTGTTATATCCAGCTCTCTGGTCAAATAAACCAAAAGCGAACCCCCATATCATGAGACATTGACAGCTGCTTCTAAAGTCTCAACCATAATGTGCAAAACCATTTCCAAATACAGCATAAGGCAATTAATTCCCTTACTATTTGTATGTATAAGATCTGATAATTATGTGTTCTTGCCACATTTATGGGGATGCTTACAACTATCACCTGACCTCACATGTATGGCAGTACCCATACTTACTGCAAAATAAAGGAAATCTGGTTTGAGATTTGAGCTATTTTTGTAAGAATAACTATGTTTTTATGAGACCAGCTAAATACTGAAGTCTTTCTCATGATTGGAATAAAGCTTTAGATTTGAAAAGCCAGAGCCATTACAGTTTCTACTTTGATCTTTAGTGCTATTTAGTGCTATTTTTTGTCAGGATAAGAATTTTTATGCTGATTTGGAGGATGTGTCCCAGTGATTTGCAGCCAAGTGCGACTGTGGGTGTTCTGACCAGGGAAGTGGTTCCTTTTCCTGGTGGTTCTGTTACTGTGTAGTCTCAATAACATGCACAGAAGCCTAAAGAAAATAGTGGGGAGGACTGAGCAGATAAAACTGGGTACAGAGCACGGGGGAGATGTTTTCAATCAAGGGAAGTTTTAACATCATTGCTGCCATAGGCAGGAACTCCTTTCTCAAGGTCACCAAGGAGAAGTCACAGGGTGGCTGAATCCTCCTGCTGCCAGCAGTAAGGAGCCCCTGCCTGTGCTGTGATTAACCTGTGTTAGTCACAGCAGCAGCAGCAGTGGAGCTTGGCAAAAGCAATGGAGTCCTCGTTACTCATCGGGACAGAACAATTGAAAATGACAGAGAATGGTAATAAAGAAAGGTTTCAGGAGCAGCATTTCCCATTCATCACTGAGCTTCCTTTCATCTCTTTAGCCCTTTTTTATTTTGCCCAGTGGGACATCTTGGATTCTGTAGTTTCATCTTTCAGGACACTAATACTGCGTTCAATGGATAGTGTTGTTCTTATCACATTGTGCAAACAGGCTTATGACTCTACCCTGAGCAAAAAGTGAATTAGTATGCAAGATGTCAATACAATGTTAAATTAAACAGCACATAGTAATGAAAGGCATTTAATTTAGTAATGCTAAATGAAATCTTAACTGAGCAGAACTGATTATTGTATAAAACAGAATGGATAAAAGGCTTGACTCATCCATTGTCTAGACAAATCACTTAGAAATATGTGGGTTAGCTTTAGAGCCATTCAGACAATGTAAAAGCTTATTTGTAATCTGTTTGTAATAAAAAATGGTTTTTTATTTGACTCATTTGTAAGCTATTAAGAAATATGATGCTTTGCCAAACAGCTTAAGATAAGTAGCAAGATGGCAAAAGACTTGCCTAGTGGCAGATGACAGATCCAGAGTAGGGCCAGGAAATAATTTCTGACAGATTGTTTGTCCTCCAGAAGACATAGTTTTGACTGACTTAAAACTTTTTGTAAATTCCACTCAAATTCAGCAAACACTTCTGCTAAGCAATGCTAAAGAACACAGGCAAAAGGGAGATGCTGAAAGCAGTTTATCAAGGTAGGGTCACACAGAGGTTTGGACTTTTTTTTCAAAGGCAATCAGAGTAAGAACATGGTCCCATCACTTCTGAAAGCAGTAATTCAAACACCAAGAGGAAAGCACATTTGATGTTCTCCTTTTTCTGATCTATAGTGGAAATGTTTACTGATAAAAATTACTTTCATCACCACAAATTTGCATGCTTTAATGCTTCCACTCTATGCCGGCTGCGCGAGCAGGATGCTGGCCAGGAAATACCACATCCTCCAGTCCCTGACTGCCTTCCTGGCCACAGGCAGGACCATCACTATCCCAGGAGATGAAGGGAGCAAGTCCAGAGAGCCTGCAAGCTGTGGGAGTCACTGTCAGCAAGGGGGCTCTAGGGCATCCTGCCACAGCCCTCAGTCCTGCAGGGTTTAATGAAGTCAAATGTCCACAGGATGCCTCCATGGGTAATTGCTTAATTGTGAAAATATGAACTCTGCCTCTGCTTCTGCCTACACACCTTCCTCTCCTTCATCTTCTACCACTCACTGAAAGAAGGAAAATTATAGCTGCATTTACAAGAGCCTCTGAGAATTGCAGGCTTTGCTGAAGCCTGTATTTTTCTTTCTGCTGCCATGTTTTCTAGAATCAATGAAAGTATTTTATTTTTTATTTCTGTTTCAACACACTGATTAAATGTTTTCTGGGGGATTTTTTTCCAACAAGTTTTCTTTATAGCTTTTTCACACTAGAAAATATTACATATGCATTCTTCTTTATTGAGCACACATATAGGAGTACTTTTTGCCATATTTGTTATGAATTATTTGATTATATTCCTCACTTTGATTGGACACAATGAAAATGTTCATTTATATAAAAATAATTTCTATTTTAAATGACATGCATTGAATTGCTACACGTGCCCCTCTGTCAAAGAATTAGGAACAATAGCTTATACAGATCATTATTAATCACAATTCAAACTCCAAGCACATTAGAGGGCTGCAGTGTTGAATTTTTTTAAAAGAAAACACATAAAGCCACATTAAAAATCTCTGCCCTGTCAGTCTTAGATTTGTCTTTGTGTCTTGACTGCCAAAACTTAGGAGACAGTCTGCCCATTGCACCTCCCTCTCTGCTGCCACGGTCTTGGTCTTCAAGTCAGTTATTGGTAATGATACCTTTTGGTAGTGATGGGAATGTTCACCTTTGGGAAGGCCAGGCCCATCACCTCGCCAGAGCCACCAGCAAGACCCTCTTACAGTACCATTACATTACATTTATCTGCTTGCTCACCCCAGTACCATTTACATTTCTCTGCTGGGCCTCCCACATTCAAGCTGGCTCCAGGGAAGCTGCCAGGCAGCAGCACCAGCATGTCATGGGTCCTGCAGGAGATTATTTACAGCAAGTCATGATAAAAGTCAACAGTGGGAGTGCAAAGGCAGTCATTTAAAGCTGGGAAATACCAGAGTTGAGATCACCCATGCAAACTGCATTGAATCACCTTGTACCTATTTACTGTGGTACAGCCCCTAATTATATGTGCACATGCAAATTTTTGGACCATGGCTATACTCAACATATATGGAATTCATAATTTTTAAGTCATTGTCTCTGCAACTGTAGTAAGTCTTTTCACCTTTTTCTTTTGCTTTTCTTTGTACATGAAACCACATTCAAAGCTTTTGATGGGAATGTTTAAAATCAAGAAACAGAATTCCAGTCCTTCCTCAAGACACAGTGATGCTGTAAACAAGTCGAGGTTCTTAAATCTTTTACAGCATCTCCAACTCCCATCCTATTCATGGCTCACTGATATGCTTAATCTGAACCCATCTGTTAGCTGCTTAAAGTGAAGGTTGCATTTTACTTATTTAAAATCATTTACATTAAATCAGAGATTTGGCTGTTCTCCTGAGTGGCCACTTAAGGCAAGTCTAATTGTCCAGGAAAACATTAATGTCAAATGGAAAGCAAGGCCAACTGAAATTTGCAGCAAGCTATTACCAGCCCTTTATTAAGGTATTAATTAAAATATCTGATACAATAAACTGACTATGTATAAATTGAAAAAAGAACAAAGTAGGTAAGAGAGGGAGAAATAAACTGGCAAAAAACTACTTTGAAATAATAATCTTGGAGAAATATGTAAATATGCTGGAAACAGAAACACATAAAACTAGATTTGCAAGGTGAATGTATCTGTTATGGTTCAGATATCCCTCTCAGTTCAGACATTTCATAATCTCTTGTTTTTAATATATCAATCTGAAAGAAGTCTAGTGTGTTGAGAATATCATACAAAGTACAGAGATGTATTTTTAAAAAGTAGACAATTTGTTTCTCTAGCTTTACAGGGACCTTTCCCACAGGCCCTGGTGTTACAGTCCATGGCAAGAAGTCATGCATGCCCTGTTGCCCTTTGGATTCCCTGAGGTTGGTGCTGGTGCTATGGCAGTGCCACCACATCCATGCTGGGAACCACAGTGCCCATGGGAATGTAATCCATGTGTTCTTGATGTGTCAAAACAGCTGACTTTATTGTAGAGTTTGTTATAAGGATAAAAGAAGGTGTGATTTGAAAACAGATTTGAAGTATTGAGCTATAAAGGATAAACCAGAATGTTGCAGTAGCTGGATTAATTTGCTAAAGAAGGTGTGCTGGATCTTCCAGTGTGGTTGTGATGTTGCTGTACTGACCAGTAGAATCCTCCTTAAATTTGGAAACCCTAAGGGCTTCTTACAGCAAAATCTTTCCTGAGTCTCTTACTAAAGCTGGCTGTGGTAGTCAGAATAGCTGCTCTGGATGATTTGCTTTTCTGAGGCCCAAAATGGCATCATTCGCTGCTTCTCTTCCTTCCTTCTTCCCTTCCTTCCTTCCTTCCACATCTGCTTCCCATTTCTTGTGATTGGTATGAAGTAATTATGTAGTGCTTTTTCCATACAGAACCTTGTACTCTCAGCTGAAGAAGTGGTGTCCATGCAACTGGGTATAATAACTGGCTGAAAACTTTATCCCTACAATACCCCAAGGAAGGGAGGAAGAATAAGATATTTCCATTCCCTATCCTCCTTTAGGTCCCTGATTGACTTTTCTATGGTACATTTTGATGATATGTCCTTGTCTTGAGTGGCTCTCCATAGTCTGCATCTAGTTGAAAATAAGTGGTGTGTTAGATGCTGAGATCTCTTGCTGCATCTATCACAGGTCCAGTACTGCAAGTGTCATTTAAACCCCAAATATCACACAACAGAAGTGTGTGAGAGGGTTATACTGAGTCTAAGCAGATTTACATTTGCCCAAGGGTGTCTCTGGGCATTGAGGCAAACTAACAACTGGTCACCATCTCTTTTGAGGAGTCCTTTTAATCTAGTGCTGCCTGTGAATGCTCTGTTGGGAATGGTCTCTGATGGCCACATGACGGTTAGGAAATGTCCATGTTAGCTGGTCAGTGTGGGCTGGATCTGTGCCAGATGTGCTTTAGCTATTTCTTACTTGGACAGCCATAGTCAGATCCCTAAACTTTCTTGAGCTTGTCCTTGATTTTGGGAGAAAGGAGAGGTCAGATGGTCCCAGGCACTGCAGGCAGGGCTGTGCTCAGTGCAGGCAGGGGCTGACTGCATCACAGCCTGCTTGCAGAGAGGCTGTCCAAGTCCTGCCTCTGTATTAAGCACCCTTCTCTGTGTGGAATCCAATCTTATCTCCCTAGGGTTGGCTCCTAACCCATTCACAGTCTACAGCTCCATAGGGAACAGCTCATTGTATCTGACAGGAGGACAGAGGTGCTGGCTGGGATTCAGGAATGTGGTATGAGCCAGACTAGAGCTCAAGAGGAGCAATCTCTCTTCCCAGACTGGCACAAAGCCACTCAGGGGTAAATGTCCTTTTCCCAAAAAGTGATCAAAAAGGGAGCCAAACCTTGAATGTCAGCACTCCCTGGGGACCACTGTTAGTGCATATCCCTGTGCTGCACTGTGGGTGCACTTGTGGCACCCCCATCCCTCATAAGGAGCTAGTGTCACTGGGGAGCCACTTCAAGCTCCACCTACATTTTGTGGAACAAGCCCTTTTGGGGTTCAAGCTCCACCCTGGGACATGCTGGGCAACCCTGTTGGGGTGGGGGCTGCATTTGATGGGGTTGCCCAGCAACCTCCTCCTCCTTCTCCTCCTCCTCCTCCTCCTCCTCCTCCTTCTCCTCCTCCTCCTCCCTGAAGGAGCCTGTCTGAACCACAGCCAAAACTTAACACAACTGTCAGCTCAAATCCATGTGTTATTCTCTGAGCCAAAGCATCAACACAGAAAAAAAACCCCAAACCTCCGTGTTTCTTGTTGGATCTGTAGGAATTCAATTGCCAGCACATATCGCTTCCAGCAGACACAGCACAGCTTGACCTGTTCCCACGGACAACAGAAGTTGAATTTAGGAGCCCTAATAATTGCAGCAAACCAGTCATAAATGAATAACAGGGCAACAATTATCTACTGAAATTTTTAGATTAGAGAAGCTATTGAAATTTTTAGATTAGAGAAGCTTTCTTTTCATGGATGAAAAATGAATTAGTGAAATAAATTATTTGCTGCAAATTATTCTTTCTGCTCCTGTTGTTTGCTGATCTGTGATACATCTGATAGAAAACATTCATCAAGCAAGCTCATGTCACTCTTTTCAGATACAAAAACAAGGTTTTAGTTCATTATGATTTCCCTGACCGTTCTTTGGATCATTTACATTTGCCCAAGTGGATTTAAATTGCTACCAGATCTCTAACATTTCACAGGCACACTGAAAGGTGTAAAGAACTCTGAAAAGGTGCAAGACGAGAGAGAATAAAGCACAAGGATTTTAGCAGCCACACTAAGTAAAGTCTTTATAAGGACTGATCTGGCATTTCAAAAATAGTTTCTTCTCAACCTTTTGAGAATGTGCTGAGATTTATCATCTGAAAGGAGCTGATTTCACCTTTCAAACGGAACAATGTCCTGTGTGCCTTTTTGAAGGTATTTGTTCTGTAAAATGGACGTGGGGGGGGGGAAGTGGGGGAGAAAAGCCTTTTTGGAAACAAAGGTTTCTGTGATTGTGCTGGACCCTGCATGGATTCCTTATCATTACCTAGAGAAAAACCAAAATGTCACTGGAATGAATTGTTAATCAAAGAAAGTAGGATCGGAGATGGTTAAATCTGAGGATTTAACTCTACAGAACATGTTTCCCTATGCTCATGCAGCATGACAAAATTTGAAGCCTAACTTTTCCAGATCTTGATTTTGTTTTGAAAGATTGGATAAGTAATGCCATCTGCATTTTCCCCTGTGCAAGCATGTCACTGCTATTGGCATCTTGAAATTTATTTTGCTAGAATCAAAATAGTCAGTAAGCAGGAAAGCCACAAGTGCATGATTATTTATTGATGAATCCAAAAAACTGAGGGTTTTTCCAGGTCTCCAAAGTATTTCTTTTGTGACAAAAAGCTTGAAAGTCTCAGTAAATTCATATGTGCCTGGAAAAAAATTTGAGGGACTTCTTGTATTATACCCAAACTATGCAGCACACTCAGGAGCACATGAAGGTGACACTGACCTCCAGAGATTCACAGTATGACTCAGGTGTAGACTAATAGATACTACTTGCTTCCTGGGGCCTGATATTCCCTTTTCCTGGATGTGTGATGCTATGAGCACACTCCATGTCAAGATGAGGTCTAGTGCACCTCCTATTATATAAATCACCCATAAGCTTCTAAGACAGTGGAGCAGGAACACTGTCCTCACCAGGGTCCCCCTCACTGTGTGACACTAGAAGGAGGGCAGCAGGCACATCACAGATCTCACTTTTCTCCTAGGATGGACACAAGCCTGGAGAAGCAAATAGTCAGCTGGATTTGCCCCTCTCTATTCTCCTCTACCAAGAAGCTTTTCAGAAGCCAGTAAACTGGAAAAGATCATAATTTGCTGGTACAGATCATTCTGCTGTGGCCAGAAACAGTTCACTTGTGAACTGTAGGTTTTCCTGGACCCCCTAAAATGAACTGTAGAGTCAGATTTAATAATTTAGGAGCAGGGTGGTAGGTTTTCTGCATGTAGAGATCCAGGGAAAAATGTTCATCAAATCCTGGAATTCGAAGAAAACAAAGTCAAAAGGAAATTCTTGTTATTCTACTTTTAAAGAGCTGGATGTAGTACAAAGTACTGCTTCTGGTAAGTAGCAGTCACTGAGAAATCATCATAGATGTAAATTACTCAAACCCTCCTCAGGCTCAGCTGACTACAGGTCACAGAAACGTGGCTAAAACTGAGGACCCAGAGCTTTGGGAAGCATGTACAGAGTGCAGGGGAACTTTTGCTCCACATCTGCAAGAGAAACTACTTCTTTCTCAAAGATACCAGTACAAATCCAGATTAACTCAATGTCCTGACACAGGACAGAGATGCTCTAGAATTGCTCTAGTCCCACAGAGGGCAAGATTTATGCCATACATTTAGTCCTAAAACACAGTATTGCTTCTTCTGATTTCTGCCTGGAGAAAATGTTTGTGTGTCTCTCTGCAGCTCTGAATGATTTTATACACTATTAAGCTTTGCATGTGATAAAAAAAAAATGTTTCAAAAACTCCTTAAAGTTACTGACAGTATAGGAACACATCATTTTACCACTGGGCAGACGTCTAAATAGCTGAGAAGCGCTTTCTGTGCATCTGGTGCTTTGCTGTGTTTCACCAGGAGAGGGTAGAGTTTGGAAAGGACTCCTGGCAGCCTGGGCTCCCTATTGTGCTGGGAAACAGCGAAGGGAAAACAAGCGCAAGTTTCTCCTCTGCGTGTTTGCACCGACTGACTATGTGCGAGAGTCAGCAGATGAACTCTGGAAGACCTTAAAGTAATCAGAAAACAGAAAGAGAAACAAAATTCAGAAGCAGCTTTCTAGGGAAATCTGTGGAATCGAAGGGAGAAGCCGCGGCAGTCCCCGTGGGCTCACCCTGCCGCCTGTGTCTCTGAGAACTGTCACTCACTGCACGTTGCGTTAATCAGAGCCCAGGATTTATTTCTCTGCCGTGACTTCCAAGCCGTGAATAGATATGACTTTTAGAGAGAGAATGGGACCTGAAAAGACTCTCGAGCACTGAACAGAGTGGTGAGTTTTATTAAATGGTTTTTTCTCTTTCCAGTCTGCTGGAGCTTTCTAATATCCTGCTTGCAGGCACAGCAGCCTGATGACTTGTCTTTTCCCTGCAGCTTGTTGCATTCTCCACCAGGCTTTGCCGACCGCAGGTTTCTATCAGTAACCTTTCTCACCAAGACTCCAGGTCAGTTTGGTGACATTTGTAACAGGGCTGGTTCTGTGCTGATTTGCTTTCATGAGAGATTAAAACCACAAAGCTGTGAAACCGAACAACGGGCTAAAAATCAACCAGAATCCAATACAATTATAAAATGGCAGGTGACTCTAGGTTTCCAGATGTGGACACTGATGGGTCACAAAAAAGTGAAGAAATGGAGATTGTAGTCAATGTCGGAGGGGTAAGGCAGGTGTTCTACGGAGATAACCTGAATCAGTACCCAGAAACACGGCTGGCAGAGCTGGTCAATTGTTTGTCGGGGGGATATGATACCATATTCTCCCTCTGTGATGACTATGATCCTGGAAAGAGAGAGTTTTACTTTGACAGAGATCCAGATGCTTTCAAATGCATTATTGACGTGTACTACTTTGGGGAAATTCACATGAAGAAAGGAATATGCCCCATATGTTTCAAGAATGAAATGGAATTTTGGAAAGTGGATCTGAAATTTTTGGATGACTGCTGCAAAGCTCACCTGAGTGAAAAAAAGGAGGAACTGGAAGAAATAGCCCGAAGGGTGCAACTCATTCTTGATGACTTGGGAGTAGATGCCTCAGAAAGTCGCTGGAAAAGGTGCCAAAAATGCATCTGGAAATTTCTGGAGAAGCCAGAATCATCCTATCCAGCTAGAGTGATTGCTGTACTGTCCTTCCTGTTTATTTTGATCTCCTCTGTTGTGATGTGTGTGGGGACCATCCCAGACTTGCAGGTGGTTGATGCAGAGGGGAACCGTATGGAGCATCCGACCCTGGACAGCATCGAGACTGCCTGCATAGGCTGGTTTACCATGGAGTATGTGCTGAGGCTGATCTCCTCTCCCAACAAACTCCACTTTGCCCTTTCTTTCATGAACATTGTTGATGTGCTAGCAATACTTCCTTTCTACATCAGCCTGACCTTGACCCACCTGGGAGCCAAGCTGATGGAGCTGAGCAATGTCCAGCAGGCCGTCCAGGCACTGCGCATCATGAGGATCGCAAGGATTTTCAAGCTTGCACGGCACTCCTCAGGGCTCCAGACTCTAACCTATGCCCTGAAACGCAGCTTTAAGGAGCTTGGGCTGCTCCTCATGTACTTGGCTGTTGGAATCTTTGTCTTTTCTGCCCTAGGTTATACCATGGAACAAAGTCACCCCGAAACTTTATTTAAAAGCATCCCTCAGTCATTTTGGTGGGCAATCATTACCATGACCACAGTTGGATATGGAGACATTTACCCCAAAACAACACTAGGAAAACTGAATGCTGCCATCAGTTTTCTTTGTGGAGTGATAGCGATCGCCCTCCCCATCCATCCCATCATTAACAACTTTGTCAGGTATTACAACAAACAGAGAGTTTTAGAAACAGCTGCCAAACATGAATTGGAGCTGATGGAACTAAACTCTGCTGAGGGGAAAGCTTCAGGCTCCAGAAGTGAACTAGAGGATCTTTCAAAGGAAGGCAAAGACGATCCTTTTTATAGCAGCCGGATAAAAGTCTCCCACAGTGACACCTTTATTCATCTCCTGTCAGAAGAGAAAAACTATAGGACCAGGCTTCAAAGCTGCAAATAAACTGAGAGCTGTTGTCAGCGCTAAGCTACAGATTGGGACAACCTGACAATCAGCTATGGAAGGGACTCGCAGATCTGTCAGAGTTGGGAGGGAGCACTGCTTTGCTTTTCCAACATGAATATAAATTAACCCCATGGCTTCTCCATCAACAGTTGGTAAGACTTTACCATTATTAACCCAAAATGAAATAGTAGGACTCCACTGAGATCAGACTGCTTATATTGAGTGTGTTCTGACAGAAAACATTTGTAACCATTTCAGAGACTGAAAAGTCCTTCCTGATCCGTAAATGTTCAATGACCCAAATGTGCAACATGGCCACATCAGAACTTTGTACCTGTGACAATAAAGAGCAGCATCACACAGATTGTGAGATTCCAGACTCTCTTCAATGCCTTCGCAGATAGGAGAACTGCTCCTTTAAAAAATTAAAGCAGCCTCTCACTTGTATTAGATTCAGGCTTACAGCAAAATGTTACAAGCAGTTTGAGCCTAGAGATACTGAAAGTGTCAGCATATACTGTGTGCAGAATATTAGAGTGAATAAATGGCTTCATTTTGTAAAATGTACTTTGGGGTCAATTTTTTGGTTAGGTTTCTGTTCCTCTTTCCAGAAAAAAATGTCATTTTCAATGGGACATGAAACTATATTTTGAGCAGAGATGAAGAAGAGAATCAATGTATTTTAAGGAGCAAATTTTAAAATATTTGTTCTAGTTATTAATTACAGCATGGTTTATATATGCACGGATCTTTCAGGAAGAATTTATAATTAAGTAGCTTTTTAAAACTGTGGGTTGAATTATAGTATCTTTAATTCTCTACTAAATCAAGAGAAGTTTATAAGGAAGATAAATTGAATAATTCTAACTAAGAAACTTTAACTCTTTGAAAGTAAGTGCACATAAAGTTTCAGTAAAAGTGGTATAGTCTCCAATTGATTTATGGTAAAAATATCTAGCTGAATAAATATATAATTCGGGATTTTTTAAAAATAACATATCCTTCCCCTACAATAACTACATGACTTTGTAAATGTTAGTTTACAGAAGTAGTAGGCACTAATCATTATCGTCTTCATTAATTAATATACTAATTAAGCAACACCAGTGTGTAGGTACTATCCTTTCCAAAAGCAAATCCCATCTACTTAAATCTAAATTTGGTTGGTGTAAAACTGTATGTGTAATAGGTCTGGTGTGTACCAGAGAAATCCATTGAAACTGGGAGTCATGTCAGCTTGGAGGAAAGGGGAGCACTGGCACACAGATGTATTTACATTCATCAGAAGTAGGATCCCAGAGGGCTAGTGATCCCAATGTTTAAAGGGCTAGAGTAGCTGTCTTTGTTTGTTCCCTTTATGCTGAGCAGCCCCTTGCCCAGGTGAGATGCAGCAACCTGAGCCATGACCTATCCCTGGGCACCTCATGCCCAAGATCCCCCCACAGGTCTTTGGGACTTTTTTCCTGCAATGTGGACAAGCAGTGGGACTGTGTCATCCAGCCCACAGAAGCAGTGACTGGAGGGGCACAGAGCTGAGGGATGGGCTCTGTGCCCTTTTATGGCACCTTGTTTGTCCCTGTTCCCTGGCAGAGTGTTATGTGCCAGCTGGTGGGGAGTGCCCTGTCCTGCTGGGAGCAGGGAGCAATGGTGGCATGTAGGGGCTGGGCAGGTGTGCAGTGAAGGGCAATTACTTCTCAGGAACCTCACCCACTCACCCTGTACCTCTCCTAGCATGGAAATCAGCCACTGCTTCCCTAGGTGGAAGGCCTTTTCCAGCATTACCCCTCACACCTCAAATTGCTCATCTCCAGGGACACCTACTTGGTATCCCCTTGCCCCAGCCCTGTGCCTGACCTAATGTCCTTTTTCCCAACCTGTTACCATGTCCTCCCTTACATACCTCCATCAAGTAAGATAATTCAAAAAACGTCTAAACATTTCTGTACCTGAATCCTTCCACCAGCGTTTGTGGAATTCCAAATTCCCTCCTGTCTAAGACCAACAGCCACTGTAAGCACCTCCTCAGCCCAAGCACCCCTTTCCCCCATCCTCCTCTCTACATCCCAGCTTTTATCCTCTAGAACTGCTCTCTCACTCTGTCTCATCTGCTGAAACCTGTTCCTTCCTTGCCAGCAGCCTCAGCTCCTCTCCCTGGCTGCCTGGCCAGGATCATAGCCAGCTCTCTTCTAAGGGACAGGATCCTGTCCCTTGCACTGCTTAAGTCTTCCAGGTTACAAGTACGGGCTGCGAACCAGAAAATATTGACTCGGCTGGGGTGCTGAGGCTGGGAGAGGAAGGAAACCAAGAAGGCTGTGTGAGTCCAGCCTTATCTGTCATCAGGAATATTAAATGCTCCTGACTTCCCTTGTGACAGGCAGAGGGTAGCTGAGAGTGAATTAAGTTAGCAAAAGCATTTTCTTGAATGAGGAAAGCACTGTGTTAATACTAAATAATATGGTTTAGCACTGCAAGTGCTAAATCCTCACTGCTGTGCTTTGTGATTTATTTAACCTGACATTAAATAAAAAATAAGCCTCTTTTATCAGAAATACGTTTATGAGCTAATTTCTCCAATGAGTTATGCCTTTGAGCACTGGGCTCTGCCTATGCTCTGTCAGTGTGGAAAAAGTTTTGAGACAGCCTTGGTGCTGCTCTAGCCCAGACAGGTCTCCATGTGTCTTGCTCCACTAGGGATCATATTTGTTGGATTTGTTGCTATAAGTTATGTATTCTTAAAAGGCTGTGTGTGGGCAGGATGGATTCCTGCCTATTTGCCTTGCTCAGGATGTGGAAACCCTGCAGGAGCAGGGGGAGACATGGGCAGTGGTGGAAGGACAGGGCAGGCTGGCAGCACATGGTGGGACAGGAGAGGAGCGGGGGGTCTTGAACACATAATCCTGATGGTGCAAAACGAGGCTTTCTGGGCCCCTGGGGAGATATCTCTTGCAGATCACGAAATTACCATAAACAATTGGCTTTGAAATCAGGGCTGGACAGAAGGCTCTGCTCCTTAAAGAATGGAGTGATCTAGGGGTTGTTTGTTTTCTTTTGTTTTGATATTCTACACAACCTAGCAGAGGTGATTTTCCTTTATTACAAGGTAGTCTTAAAAAAGAAAAGGATTTAAAAATCTGGAAGTCTTGGAGGTGGGAGGGGAGGGTTAGAGCAGCACTTTCTCAGAGAGTAAGCAGCACAATCCAGAGGCTCTGGCATCCCCACTCTTTGACACAGGACTTCCTCAAGTCCATAGTTGGAACAAGCTCTGAAGTCTTTCCAAAGGGCCAACTGCACCATGCTTGTTGCAGGTTTAAATTCTGTGCTCTGGGTGAAGTGGGCACACGCTGCACCACTCAACCTAGCAGTGCTTTCCCCACATCCAGCTCTTCCCAAGAACTTTGTGGGCACTTTGGCTGAGTCTACGCAATTAAATTAATGAATGCAAGGCATTCCAAGTGAGAGCATCTCCAGACACATATGAGAAACTTGTAGCACAACCGTCTCTCGGGGAGCCCTGTCCCTAGTGTTTAATACCCTCCACCTGGGAACCAGGACTGGGATAGCCAGAATACATCCAAGTGCAGAAAAATCTGAATCAACCACCTGGATCTCTCATTACCCTTTCTGCACAATGAGTCTACTTTGGAGTCACAGGTCTATGAAGGAAAAGGGTCACTGTTTCCATAGGAAATTGGGAATCTGGGAAAAAAATGTAATACTGTTTTATGGAAAGCCTATTGACCAGAATTATGGAGAACAAACTGAAGCTATGATAATTTTAGCTGATATCCCTTCCCATACAGAAGTTCCTCAGTTGACCATGCAAGCAATTTCAGAGCACAGTGAGCAAATTAAACTGTCCTGTGGGACATCTGAGAAGTTATCCTGTGGGGCAATTGCCCTAGCAGCCAGCTCTTCTAGAAAACTTCGAATCTTTAAAACAGCCTGTAATATGCAGAGTTAAAAATTGAAGTGAAAAACTTTTAGTTCCTGAATAACATCAATCACAACTGTAAATTCAGGATTAATCCAGGTTTGACATCAAATAGCTGCCAGCAGAATCTGATTCAATAACCTTAATTTAATAACGCACCCAATGGTAGATTGGTGACGATTGCTAAACTGTGGGTAAAATGAAGCCTGTTTCTAGCTTCCTGGACAGCATAAACAATAGAACTTAATAGAGTGGAAATTGCTTCTAGAAGTGTGGGAGACAGCTGGAATATTTAGTGACACACAGCATTAGTCCTAGGGAAGTGGAAGGTGTTTAACACATCATCCCACACCACGCTCTAACTGGCATGTCACAGCCACCTTCACTTTGCAGACAGGCTCAGGTTCAGGCAGATCAGCCATCAGCAGGTGGGGCTTTATTGCTGGACTGACATGTATATATGATTTGAAGAGCCTTTGAAAAAACCAACAAGATGATGGGAAATAGTAGAACACCCCCGTTTTTTGCTGCTATGCATGTGGGAAAGCCTCTCAGTCCTGCAGGTGTGGCAGTGCCACACAGGGTTAATTGAAATGGTCTCTCTGGTCTGTTCATGGGTCCAGGGGAATGTGGACATGTGGAGGCAGAGCCAGCTCCTGTCAAAGAGAAGGAGAGCTGAGGACCAGGCATTATGGCCCATCTGTCCGTTGCTGTGCTAGGGGCACTCATCACTTCTGACAGAGATGCTGTTTCAGTAACCCTTTGGGCATATTTCTTTTTGCTTAAAGTACTATTTGAATGTAGCTGATAAAAATGCTAAAGAGGAGAAACCAAGATTGTTTTCAGGCTCAAGTATTCTCTATATATGGATTTTTCAAAATGCTCACCTGAGACTGGATAAAAGAGTCACAAACAGGTGTTTGTTGAAACAGAACATTGAAATACCCATAAAAAGTAGAAGTTAAGGAATAGAAATTAACAGTTAAATATACTAGAAGACACAAATCTACTGAGATTAACTCAGTTGGCTAGAGCAGGGTGCTAACAATGCCAAGGTTGTAGGTTTGATCCCCATATGGGCCTTTCACTTAATAGCTGGGATTGATGATCCTTGTGGGTCACTTCCAACTCAGGATATTCTGTGATTCTGTGAAAAAACCCATAACCCTCTTCCAGCCACATCTGCATAGCCAGATATGCTCAAACAAATAGAACAGAGTCCCTTGTGAATTACGCCAGGCAGAATTACTTCCTCCCTCCCTCCTCCCTTTCAATGCAGCCCTCAGTCCTATGTCCACCAAAAAAACTGACAATTCCTTACTTACACAGGTAGAACAGTTACTGGGCACATGCACAGGAGAATGTACTTGTTACCCACCCAGGTTTCTGAGGACCCGGCTCACTCTTCACACATCTATTTTTACCTGGACTGTTTCGAAATATCAGTGTTTCCTTCCACACCAACTTGCACAAGACACTTTCCCTTTGAGACAGAAGGTCCTTAATGCTGTGGGTAATAAATTCTGCACTGCCTGGTGTGAACCAAACTTCACTGGGAGTTGCAGGAACATAACAGTAGCGTGAAAGTCAGCTCAGGACAATGTATCTTAAATACACTTGCTTCAGCTGTAGTTATCTCACTAAAACCAAAATTGGTTTCTCTTCCTGCAATGAACTGAATTAGGCTTGAATTCAGTGTCAGCTTTGCCTGCCTTAGGAATTTTATAGGGAATGATGGAGCCAAGCAAGCCAGGCTAATGTACAAGACAAGCTTGTGTAAATTGCTAAGAGGAAAATAAAAATGATGGAAAGGTTTGGGAGCTCCAGGAGAAGCTGTGCCATTTAATTGTTTCTTTTCTTGTTCCTTTCATATGTAGGTGAGAAAGCTGCCAGTCTTTTAAAATTGCTTTTTGTCTTCCCAGGTAAAGGTAACCTTGAATATCTTTTTAACATGCTGACTGTCAAATACTGCTAAATCATTCTGATCAGTTAAAGATATAAAATAGAAGCAGAAAGGAAGGGAAATCTTCAGAGGAGTCTAAGTAAACAATTTTCTTTAAAAATAAAATCTCAAAATGGAAAGAAAGACTGAATGTTATGCTGTATACTCCTACAAAAGTCCTCTTATTTTCACTGCATCACTTTACTGATTTCATTGATAATAATGCACACGAATGCTGACCCCAGTGCTTTAGGGTTTATGTACAACATGTTCTGATTTCCTATTGTATAAGGAAGTAACCTATACACTCCACAACAGTGAAATGTCTTAAAAATGGAAATTATCTATGTTCATTAGAGTCTGTGCTAGAGCTCAGATTCTAGGTGCTAGGTTCTGTGTTAGGGTTCTCAAAGCTGTGGAAACTCAGGTGAGCAGTCACTGGATGAAGGCAGCAAATTGCTTGGCAATGCAAAGGGAAGTTTTAGAAAACCTCCTGTCAGCCTCAGACTGTTTTACTGTGCAGGAAACAGTAGCTTCAATTACTATAAGAGCATTACAGGGAAATTCTTTATCAGTATGATGCACTCCACTGATCCCAGACAATGTCTCCACTGAATTACTGTTATCAGCTTTACAAAGTCAATGTTTTCCAGCATAGTAAATAATGTCTACTAGCATAGTAAATAATGACTATTTTACACATCATCCAGAATATGAAGAAGTTGTAGCTAGCTATTGGTCTCTGTTGATTTTTTTCTTATTACTTTTGTAGCAAAAATGATATACCACAAATGTTCTTTTCCATATTCACATAAATAATGTACTCATTGTCTTATTGATTTTAACAACTCACATCTCTGAAGTCTCAGCTTGTCCATTGTCAACCAGTAAAGAATTAACTCTTCTGACTTAGTCTATACCAGATTAACCACCCTGAAATTCTACATGCCATTTTGGTTTCTTCCCGTGTTCCATTCAAGATTACTCCATAATCAGACATCTGTTCTCACTGGCATGTTTTTATTTTCATTCACCCTCATTTTTCATACCTTAAGTTCAGTTTATTACACTTTGATGTTTTGTTTCAGAAAATGGAAATGATTCATCTGTCTTGATGCTCACACCTCTGATGCATTTGTCAAATGACTTGTGTGGTCCCACTAAGTGCAGCTCTCTGAATGGTGTCAGCTCAGTGGGGCAGGCTTAGAACATGCCCAAGAGAGAAAATAAACTGGCTTTAAACTTAATTTGGACAGGTTGTCCCCTCATCCCCCAAACCCTGCATCAGAAGAAAACTCTCTTTTATACGTGGAACACTCAGAAGATGTGAGACCCATATGCAGCAGCCCTGTCTGAATGCTCAGCCCTAGCTGAACATTTCTGCACACTTTTGAATTCCCCTCTCTTTGAGAGGACTGAAACACTGAAGCATTTGGCTGGAAAGAGATTGCTTTAAACGTGCACTTACGTGCTTTGCTGATCAGAATGTGCTCGTGTTAAACCTTACATGGCAAAAAAATGGATGTTTCTGAACTGCATCCAAGCAGGCACCAGCAATTTTCTGCTCACGGCCACCAATCAGGCATCAGCACAATGGGACCTTGATTGGTCCTTACAGGGGCTGCTGAAATACAAATGAGAATTATTTTCTGCTCATGAATAACAGATAAAATGTCACCCTACTGCTTGAGAAGTGAAATATCTAAAAGACAGCTTGACCTTTGCCTCCTCCTTACTTACTCACTTTGTAGAAACTTTACTAATTACAAGACTGGTTTTGTACAATAAAAAATCAAAAATACCCTAATTCCATCACTGTTTAGCAGGCGAAACTCAAGCAGAGAGGAGATAAAGCCTGCATCCTTCCCTGGGCTTTTGCTTGCCAATGGCCACTGGCCAGTTGGACACCACTTGCTTGTTTGCAAAAGAACAAATCACACCCTTGTCTGCCAGCAGGTCCTTCTATTTCTACTCGTTGTCACAGTAATAAATCAATTGTTGCTGCAAAACACAGCTCCTCTCCAGCTCGTGGGGAATCTGCAAACTCTCTGCAGCCCAAATGTCAACCAATTGCTGGCTGGGCTTTCAGGCTGGAGTGGTTATTGTTTGCCAGTTCCTTATTTACACTGGAACAGCAAATTCCATTCGCAGAAGCCTTTACCATTTAGGCTCGTTTGCCTTAGAAACAAATTAATTGCTGCCGTACAACATCATCCCTGCTGTGACTCACATAGGGCACCTTTGTACTGCCTTGGCTGGAGGAGTGAACCTCAGCTGCCAGCTGGACTTCATCCTTGCACACTGGAGCTGTTTTTGTTGGGGCTCTTACTGTCACAGCTGTTCACATGAGAGCTGTGCATCTCAAAAATGCATTAATGTGAGCTCTCCCATATCTGATGAAACTCATCTGCACAAAGTGACTGCACAGTGTTTCTGAGTTGGGAAAGAGGTGTAAAGAAGCTATAAAGATCTTCAAGGAGCATCTGAGGGCTGACTGGGGAGGGTGCATGCAGGCTTGGCTCAGAGCAGAGCTTGGCTCAGCCACTCAAGAGTGGCCAGGAGAGGCATCCAAGGCTCTCTTCTTCCCTCCACTCATCTGACTGCCCTCTAAGCATTGGTTGGCAGTGAACTGGTGGGTGGCAAAGGATGGTTTTGTCTGATATTTCCTCAATAGAGGTCTGTCCCTTCCTACTCCCCAGAGAGAAAACATCATTGCCCAAAATTCCACGAGGCTTAAAGTACAAGAGACATTATGAGAAGTAAGTAGACCAGCCTAGGAGACTCAATATTTTTCCCTCAGCTAAACCTTGGGGGTCCCAAAGTGGTTTTTGGAGGGGAACACTTTTTTAATCACAGGGCTGTAGATAGCCTCAGTGTGAAAATGTTCAGGACCATGACTGAGACTCACAAGTGTCAATGCATGTAACAGTGACACTTGGCTTTGCTGCCTAAGCTGTCATATGATAACCTGTGCCACCCTGAAAAGATCATGGCTCTCTATCATCAGGATTTTTAGAGGGAAAAATAAAAAGCCTTGTTCAATATGACTAAAGAAGTTGCAACCACTTGTAAATAAACTGTCTGTTTACTGAAATCTCCACATTGCTTTGAGATGCTTGATGGGTCACGAGATGTTCTGTGACATCCACCAAGGGAAATAAAGTGAGATAACTGGATTCCTCTACATTTCTTACTGTTCCAGGGTAAATAAGATAATAGTGATGACACAGATGTGGGAGAGAGGGAGATAATTTGCTGGTACACTCCCTTCTGTGCTGAGCTTTCTCATCCAAATTTGTACATTTTGTAGACTGAATGATTTAATTTTGAGCAGCAAGGCAAAAATATTGTGGTACTGTCCAGCACCACTCATTCTTGGGCAGGCTACAATTAGAAGTGAGTACAACAAAATAATCTAAAATCCCAGATTTCAACCTAATTCACTGCTACATCAATCCAGGACACAGGATACGACAAAACACAAAGGATCTTCTCTACATCAGTCCTGATGAGGAGCAGCCACTTCCAGCTGCTGTGGGAGGGCAAGGATCTTGGCAGTGGGCTGCAGGATTGGAAATGTCCCTTACAGTGAGGTTTTACCCAAGGACTCTCTTCTGCAACCCAGTGCTGCAGCTTCTCTTCTGCTCAGAGAATGTATGGGGCATTTCCCTGTGCTCCACTATCCCTGTGTGAGAAAATGTTTTGTACAAAAAATGAGATTTCTTCCTACTGAACAGTCAGTGGGGAAGTGTGATGGACATTTGGGATGCATGTGTCTAGATATTGCTTCATTTATAAACAGAGTCTAAAGAGAAAACAGCTTTTTTTTCCATCATTATTTTGATTCCATTGCTTTCTTTCCTGTTCAGACTGTACCATTGCTACAATTTAATGGAAAACAATGCTTACTCCAGTGAAAGATCATCAGAATTCAATTGCTGATTCATCTGCCTCATTCTGATCGAGTGACAAAAGACACACACCATCACAGTAAGCCATGTCCTCTGGCATTCAGGGGATCTTCCAATACTTTAGTATTTATTGACTCAAAAAAATTCATGGTAAAGGCTGCAGGAGTGAAAGGCTGCAATCTGAAAGATCCGCCTCAAATAATAATAAAAAAAAAAAGATTTTTTTCCCCCTGGTTTGCCCAAGAAAATGTTTAGAGATGGCTTGACCAAATGCCAGCATAGCATGGAAGTTCCAGGTAGCTGAGGGCTTGTTAATGTAACAGACAAAAGCATAAAGTGCTACGTGTAGCATAGTCTAAGGAGATGCACAATATCATAGCAAGGAAATATCTTACCATGGAAGGAATGAATTTTGGATGGGCAGATTTTGCCACCTGGACTCTTGGCTACATAATATTTCAACAGATGTGACTACTGAGAAGTCAGTCACTACCCAGTGTACCCGAGATGGTGAGGATGCCCCTCCTGGCCTGGCACGAAATGATGCATATTTCCTATTAAGTGCTCTTTTGCCCCAGAGAGGTGAAGAGCATCTCATGGGATATGAAACTCCTAAACATCCTCAAATTAATCAAGCTGAATCACTGTCAGTGGATTTCAGCAGAGCAGAACTTTCAGGTGGCCAATGCACTGGAATTTGTTTCCAGCTGAGACCACAGTATCATTTACTTTGGAAGAAATCTTTTGAAACTCCCCAGTTCAATCCCTCTGCTCAAGAGCAGCCAGTCAAAGCAGGTTGTCCAGGAGCGTATCCAGAGAGGGTGAACTGTCTGAGACATCTGCAAGGGATAGCAAATACCTCCAGTGAACACATGAGCCTTTCTGAAGTGCCTTCAAGAGGCCAAGAAAGGTGCTTCACAGCACCTGCACTGATAATAGATGTCTGTGTTTGGGCAAATGAATCCCAGCCCTTGAGTCTGCTTGAACGTGGATCCTGGAACTTCAGCTGCCTGCTGGGCTCCACTGTCAGCTTTGAGTTGATCTCACCTGACTCCAGAGGGATCTGAGAGTGCACAGGGTCTTAGTGCTGACCTGAACCTTCACTTCTGCTGTCTGCTTCCTGGTTTGGTAATCACATGGTGAGGTACAAAGCACTTTGTGTAGGAAAAGCAAAGAAAACAGTCTTGTTTTACAAAAACCCCATGCAGCTGAATAATTTTCAACTATAATTTCTACAAAAGAATCATAGAATGAGTTTCTCTTGTGCTGCTTGGTTAGAAAAAAAAATCTATCAGGTATGGATAAAGGTACCTTAACCACATGGTATTGAGGATGGTCCCACAGTCCGTGATACCAGCATATGGGATGACTTTCAGGCTTCCCTGTTAGATCAGGGGTGCCTGAACCTGGCTGCTGGACCCCTACTTGTAAAACATGGAATCATTCAGGCTGGAAAAGACCTTTAACATGGAGTTCAATTATACACCTAGCATTACCAAATCCTGTCCTCAAATCATCAAGCTAAATTACCCAACATCTGTTTCTGATCTTACAGATCAAAAGGGGACTTGTGCCAGTTGTGTCAGTAGAAAATGAGATAAAAATCAGCAGTGGGCCATGTGTTCTGGCACTGGATCAGAAACAGCCATGGGTGCAGAACGGTGGCTGTTCCCCAAATTGCAAGAGACACTCTGGCAGCTCCTGCAGCCTTGACTGCTGTAGCCCATAACCCTGACAGAGCAACCACTGCTCTGCACAGCTCCTCTTGCTGTTCTCCAGCCCTTAAAAGCCTTCCTCTCCAAGTCCCTGATCCATCATGTAAATGGAGACAGCATTATAAACTGTGCTGTCGTCTCCTATTCTGGAAATGTAAATTCAAGAGTCTTTCAACAATGGCTGGGAACAGTGTGGTTAATGTGTTCCAGCTGATGAGGCTAGATCAAGCCAATTAACTTTTTTTCTTAGTTTGCAAGGAGATTTACCTTCCAAGTTTTAATATTTATAGTGGAATGTTAGAGTGGCATTTTCATAAATCATGTCAGTACCAAATTTTGCTACAATACTTAAAGATTGCTTTTAACTCCACAAATTTCATAGCATTTTAACAGAAGTGTTGTCTGGCCTAGCTTTCTCTAGACAGCTTTTCATGCATATTCAATTTGAACAAACAAAACTCTGTGTAACAACTCTGATGTTATTGTCCTAGGATTTCCAAAGGAGTGAAGATCACTTGGGATAGCTGATGACCATGGTCAGTATTCTTACTACAGACTAAATAACGAAATCATGTGATTTCACATACAGAATCATCTGAATAAAAATAAAAGGCTAACCACCCACACAACTCAATTAACAAACTATCAAGATGCACTCTCATGCTTATTATTGCAATAAATCTGTGATGTAAATTCAGTGGCAAAATATTTGCAAACATTTACTCAACTACTGCATGCTCATTTTTTATCATAAGATGAATCAGATGAAGCACAAGTAGTGTTGTAGCTTCATGATGTTTAGTGCTACACATAAGTTTAGCATCATGTTCTTTAGTCTGCACTGTGGCCCTGCATAGAAATGGTGTGACATCATCTCCTGTTTGTTACAGATGGAGTGACAGACACAGATTTTACTGCTGTCAAAATAGCATTTACACCTGGTAGTAGTCATGCCATGAACTTATCCCTCCATCAGACTGCCCAGTATGGTGTTATATTGCAGAAAACATATCATCATTGATGTGTTACTGTGACAAACAGAAACATCAAAGCTCCAGTGCAGTGACTGGAGAACAAAATGAGTCTGATTCATCACCCTGAAAAATCCCATCTGAAACAAACGTCGTGAAAAGCCAGCACAGTTGCACCTTTTCAGCGAAGAACAACGAGAAAAGTCAGTGTGCATGAGAGAGAGAGCATTTGCTGCTTGTCGAGGCTTGATGGGAACATGAAAGGACATACTGCTAGTTAGTATGAAAGCAGAGGAGGAGAATAGGTGGGAGTAGCACAGAATTTAGAAGGGCAATAGAGAGCAGAAGAATGAAAATCAGTACAGAGAGAGACACTACAGAATAGACAGGCAAAAGGGAAGGGGGTGTGGGACCTTTTACATTTTTTATTCCATTCTGTCTTCTCACAAAGGTCCATTTTCTAATTTCCTTTGAGTGACTTTAATTCAATATCGTGGAAGATCTTTTAGTACTTTTAGCACTGCCAATCATTTGCTAACAACAAAGTGAGTGTGAGTAGTGATAGTGCATAAGTGTGTGTATGTTTGTATATACACATATATGTGTATGAATACAATCAGTCTTGCAGGATTGATGAAAAATATTTTAAGTGCTTTCAGAAAAGTTTGCTGCAGCTGTAACAGAAGAATCTTTTAATAATTATATTTATAATTTGGTATATCTATAACATATATTTAGATATATTAATTTATCCTTTGAATTTATGTCCAAAATATTTTTTTCTATTACTAGCTACTTTCTGTATGGTGCTGAAAATGCTTATTGGCAGAGTGATACCCATTTACAATCCAGAGGCTGACAACTATGCAGCTACAAGGCCAACTCCTTAAGGAGCTTCAATCTATTCCCATGTGCTTTTTTACCCATTTACCTCAAAATGAAATTGCCATTCTGTTATTTCTTCCACAACCTGCACAGACCTGATTCACTTAATTTGAAAAAAGTCCAGCATAGAAAGATGTTAATGAAAATTTATGGCTATATATCCAGTCCCTTTAATTTCTAGTTAGTAATTCTTCTTAGGGAGTCCTACAGAAAAAGTATCAATGAAACTGAAAACATCAACATTTGCAATAAAATAAACCCACTGTTCTATTCTCATTGATGTACTGGTCTTCTATGCTTACTTCTGATGGGTACCTGCAAGAAAGCCAAAGAGATTGAAATAAGGTTTTGGCTTATGAATTAAAAGAATAATTTTGTACAGGACATGATGAAAAAGCATTCTTTCATTCTAACACATTTCCTAATAGTTCAGGAACTTAAATACATGGTTTAATTGCCAGCAAGTAATCCAAGGTCAGGGATGACATTATAAATCAACTACAGTGAATGCCTCTTCTTTAAATCCTCTGTGAGATAACAACTGACTCCTGGTTCCTGATCCTTAAGTTAAGTAAATGAGAAAAGAGTTAAATGCTTTAAAGACTTGTGAAATAAATGTAGAGGAACATCTGTACGTTTATTTAATTCGTTATAAAAATATCTGTCAATGCCAGGTGCTCTGAAGCTCATGGATGCAATGCTAAGTAAGAGGTAGGTATAAACATTATTGCTTTCCCTTGAAGAAAAGTGGATACTAAGTGATGGCATGTCTGGATTTTCACAAATGAGTGTTGAAAGTGCTTTGGTTTCTTACTGTCCTGGTGATGGAAGGGGTATCCAAGCTCTCCATTCCCTGCCCTGAGATGGACATGGATGTGCTAGTGTCTAATGCTGGTGCCCACACATGCACAGGCAAAGGAGCTGGTAGGTGTCTGCACAAACTGCTATAAAAACCTTTTATCTCCCTTCCCTAAGCAAAATCACATGCCCAGCAGACTCATCCTAGCCAAATCCAGCCTGCTGACTGGCAGCAGGAGAGCTCTGCTCTGTACAGAGGATTAGTCCCCTATTCAGCTCTGGTTCCTGAAGCATTGACACAAATTACCTTTCAGGCTGGACTTCAGGGATGTTCCAGCTTTCCCAATGTGTAGTTATTCTTGGGCAATTCCAACAAAGCTAAGCGTTAAACCAAATTGCCTAGGGGAGAAGAAGGGAAGGAAAATGTCCTAAGAAGCTGACCTGATAATTCAGTCTTCTGTGAAAAAATAAAAAAGATTGCCAAGAATGAACTTTCTTCACTTTAGACACAGTCAGAAATTAAGAGGCAGCTTTTCCTGCAAGGAGAGAGCCCTGGGTGTGACACAGGGCCACTTTCAGCCACATGGAGTAGTGGAGCTTTGCTTGAAACTGTCAAGGATAAGCCCTGGAGAAAGGGATATGTGTGAGGAACCTGCCTTGCTTCGAAAGAAGCAGAAATATTTCTTTATGCCTTCATGGTAGTTTACTTTTCTCTGATGTTTTAATCCTACTTGGTGCAGAATTTACAGCTCCACAGCCAAGGTGTGGGGATGCAAACGGCTGGAATGAGACATGAGTATTTTGCTTATGTCAGCCGAGCTCTTCAACTTCTACACCATTGCCCATTTCTTCAATCTCATTTATCCCATTTTTGAAGGAGACAAAACTGTTCAAGGTCTTTATGACCAGCAGGTCTGTAATCCAGTGTAGTGACTGTTCCTCCCAGTTTGGTATCATCTGCAATTTCTCCTTCAAGGCTGATGGTAAAGTAGAGCTCAGACATAGTTTTTCAGACGTCAATTAGAAATAAAGACAGAGAAGGCACTAGCCTTTCCACGCAGCTTGCCACCCTGAGTTGAAACGAGACCTCTTTTGCAGGTCAGCCTGGAAGCAGCTTGAAATTTTCCTGTCTCTCATGTGTTCTTGTGTCCTATCCTGAGAAGCCTCAGCTGCTGTTGCACTGAGACATAGAGATGCTCACCCTCCCACTGAGGGCCTTTATTGACTTGTTAGAGACAGGAAGCAATTTAAAAGCCTTTTCTCATTTACCTATTGACTTTCACATCACTCCTTTAAAGGATTATTGGATCTTGAGATAGTGACTAATGATGTTATCACTATTCATTAATCCTGAAAAGCGTCTGCCATCCATGGAGTTTGGCAAAGAAGATGAAAAGAAGACACTGTAGGAAAAATGAGTATAATGTCTCTAATGAAATTCCAAGAGGATAGCTATTATAAGCAATGCATCTTATGGAGTGATAATAGATTTTGCTTTCTGAAAAGTGGTGACAGGTTCTTGCTCAATGAACAGCAAGAGAAAGAATTGGTATAAAAACGTTCAAGTGACAAACACAAGATCAGGATCTTGTTTCTGCAGTTATTTCTGCAGTAGTCCTGGCCTGGTATCTAAAGCCATTGACAAACTTGGAAAAGTCTAGTGGAGACCATCAGGTTGGTCAGGGCTGGAGGACTTGTTCTGTGAGCAGAGCTGAAGGAGTTGGGTTTGACCAGCCTGGGTAAAGGACAGCTTCAGGAGGGTCTTACAGCAGCCTGGCCCTGCATGCCTGGAGGGTTATCAAGAAGCTGAGATGGGCTCCTCACAATAATGCATGGTAGGAGAACGAGAGGCAGGAGTCATAAACTGAAAGAATGGATTCCAGCTGGATATAGGAAAAGAAATTTCACTGAGGACAGTCAGGAGACCAGAGTGCCTGGATGTTGGAACCCAGGGCATCCCTCTGGCTGCCCTTGAGGCTCAGAGACCCTGGCCAAACAGTCTGGGAACTGAGCAAACAGATTTGATACCCGTCCAGGGGGGTGAACAGGGGGGGTTTTGGCCCTGTCCATGGGGGTCACAGGCCCTGGCACAAAGCAGAGATGAATTAGAAATCTCGAGTGTGAAATACAGTAGTTTAATTTATCACAGAGTGAAAAATATGTAGTTTTAGGTTTTTACAATAGAAGTAGATGGAGACAAGATGGGGATTTTGGGGTGGTCGTTAAGGTTCTTCTTCTTCTACTTCACCTCCATTTTCTGCTGTGACGTTGGCACAATGTGGCTTGGGGAGATTGGGCCAAGCGGACATGACCTGTTTGGTGTGGATGGTGGACATTGGTAGGAAATTGTAAACAATATGTTCATAATAATCTGTGTTTAAGACAACAACCTCCCATAGGGATGGGAGTTCACAGATGGCCAGTGTTCAGACCAGATCTCACTGGGCACAGAATGAACTGTGAGATCAGAGAAAGAGTAAACAACCTCTTAGACCTTGAAAAAACAGAAGCTTGAAGCCTCTGTCTCTTTCTTGCATCTGCCCCAAAGCTTCCAGGAGGGCAAAAAGACTCTGACCACCTGAATATTGCAAAATCATAATCCAACACCTGGAGAGCTTCTTCAGCCTTGGAGAGTTGGAGACCCACACAGGTAAAGCTCTGAGCCTGAACTCACAGGTGACCCTGCTTGCAGCAAGAAGTTGAACAGAGGGTACCTGAAGTCTATCCCAAAGCAGCTGATTCTGTGATTCTGCTTCCCTTTTCACAGCAGTTTTCCAGGAGAGAAAGAATATTCTCAGTCTAAACACACATAAGATGAACTTCACTGCTCTAACTACATCTGTCCTTACAATGAAAGAAGCTTATTGGCCAGTCCATATTCATATATCCAGGTGAAAAGAACCTAGAGACCACCATAAAACCACTGGGGAGAAAACCAAGTCATGCTGCTTACTGGACAAGACTAAACCCTCTCACAAGTCCATCCTGAAAGATAGATAGCAGAAAGATAGGCTTTTACATTAAGTGGTGCAACACCCTGGAAAATGAGTAATGACTACAAATAATTCCTGCAAATGGAATGAAAATCCCTCACAAGCCTGTCTGATCTCTGCTTCCAAAGTGCTCCCATTCATATTAATCTGTTCTGAAGATCACATTACCCCTTCACTGCAAGCGCCTCCATTCACACAGGCACTCATCCAGAGTTGTGCTGAGAACATGTTGCAGAAATGTGGCATTTCAGAGCTAGAAAACTTGTGTTAACCAGACAGACACTTCCAAGAAGAGAACACATGCATGAAGTTTATACTGCTCCATACATGGCAGAAAAAAATCTATGTTCTCCACAGGGCTACATCCCCAATCCTTTTGCAACCACATCTACAGGGTGAAAAATTTCAGGTCATCAGAAGAATTGCTGCTTCCTCTGCCTAAAGCAAGAGCATATCACTGTCTGTAAGTAATGCATGTTGTTAAGAAAAAGAGAATATTTATTTTAGCACAAATATGGTTATGAAAGTTTTTTAAATAGCACAGTAATGAGCTTGAGCTGGCTATGTATATTACATTTTCATGTTCGCTATGAAAATTAGTGTCAGCTTAAATACATGCACACATTTAAAATGTAGAGAACTTTTTGCAAATGAAAAGTATATTGAAAAGAAATTTTAAGATAAAATATTCTATATAAATCCACCGAAGAAGTCTTATCTGAATTACTGACTCAAGTCAATGAGGCAGAGAAGAACAGAAGCCAGTAGAATCTTGACAATAAGAAGTTTGACCTGATTTTCCTTCAGAATTGGAAGGCCACCTAGCCAAATTTTATGCTAGTGTGGTGATCCAGTGTATTTTCAAAGTCAGAGTGGCTTGTACAAATAAAGGAATAGCTCTATTACATAGAGTAATGTACTATTGGAGGCATTAATGCATGAAGACTTTGTTTTATCCAGTTGATTGACACAGATTTCATAAGTGCACAAAAATGATAAATATTTTTGGGATTCTCTAGCTGCTGTCTCTCTCACTCTTCTAGATTTTGGACAAGCAGAAAAAAAATCATTTCTAAAAGGAAAAGGAAATTACTTTATCCAGAGTATTATGTTCAAACTACCAGAGCAAAAACTAAAACCTAAATGGGAAAAGAACAATAGAGATTCCATTTTTAGGGTGGAATGATCTTTTCATGACTGAACAATTTAATACATATGACTTTCAATTTCTGTGCCTGGCTTTGTCATCTTTTTAAATGCCATTAAACCTCAGTGTCAAAATACCTATTAAAAAATAGGCTTTTATTGAGGAAAAGATAATAAAAATCAGGTACATTAATAAGCTGTGTGAGAAGCCTCACTCCAGAAATAATGAAGCTCATAAAACGAGTTTTGACATTTACATTCACATCCTAAAGCAACCAAGCACTTTAATATGCCTGGATCTGACCAAGAGCGGTTTACCAGCCATGGAACTTAATAAAATTTTGTATACACCCAACCTGTGATATTAGGTCATTTATAAATAGAACAACAGAGTTTCAAATTACATTTCTTCTTCCTTCAGAAACATTGAATGTCTAGAAAAGAGGAAACTGGATTTTGTGTTCCTTTAAGTCCTCAGAAATCCCTAATGAAGCTCACACAGTCCATGTGTACAAAGGATCATTTTCAAATAATGACTGGGGATGGGATTTTGTGCATGGTAGGAATAGGCACTAAGCAGTGGAGCTGAAGTTATAGGTCATAAATAACCTCATGAATCTACAGTCACTCCAGAGCCTGCTAAAAACTGTTGCTCTTGAACTTCCCAACTCACCTCCTTAATGCCTACAACTAACATGTGAGCATCTGGACCAACATCATGGAAACATGAAAATGATATTGTCTGTGTCCATGAGCATCCACTCCTAGATCTGAATATTGATTTCTGCTACCATTTTGGAACATAATTTTATTTCAGTTATTGGATTTTGGAAAAGAATTAAGGAAATAAGTAGCTGATGTTTGAAATAATCATTTGAGATGAAAAACAGGAACAACAAAAAGCTACTCACAATATTCACATTTATTTGAAAGCAGCTGAGTTGGTTACATACAAATGCAATAAATATATTCTTAGATTTTTAATGTCTCATGTTCAATAATAGATTTTCATTTGCTATAAAATTATTGTTCTCTTGCTCAAATGAGAGACCATTTTGATTGTAATGAATTCTAAAAATTAGCAAATTTAGGCAAAATAGAAACATTCTTGGAATATAATTTACTATAAAATCAAAGCACTAGGGTCGCTGAAGCAATGCACCATAACAACGTGTTCAAACACTAAACTCTTAAGTAACCAATGGAACATTAAAATGGAAGACAACAAGACTAGGTTTTTTTGTGCTTCTTCATTCTGCTAAATTCCATGAGACAAATCAGCACTCCATTTTAAACCTACATCTACTGGGAATTAATAACATAACATAAGGAGAAGTATTTTCACAATCTCAGGGTCAAATTGCATCTTTGCATCAGTTAGCACAATTTTCTTACATTGTTCTAAATAGTCTATCTTTTTTCCCCCACAAATAATATTTCAGAAATATTATCTTGTTTATTTATGAGTGAAGTATTATTCAAGACTAGATGCTGAACTAGCTGAAGCATTAATCTATAAAAACTTATTATTTTAGGGGTTTGTGCTGTAAGAGCTGCCTTTTATTTCTGCTCAAATAACTCCACTAGAAACTATTAAAATATGTTCTGCTGAAATGGATGAAATTGTGAGGGCCTCAAGCAACCCACTCAGGCCAGTAGAACATTTGCATTCTCTGCAGCTGCTTTCAGATCCATACCCTACTCCTAAGCTTCCACTTCTGTGAGATCACCTCCACCTCTTCTAGTGACCCATTTTTCATGTGATTCTCAGTCCCTGAAGACAGCATCAGCTGGTCAGGGTCCTTTCTGTCTCAGGAACTACTACTATTTGTTACTTTGTGCTTAGTAGGTGCATCACCTGTCTCAGCTACACACTTTGTGCCTCTGTTCATTTATTTGCTAAATGAGAAATAGTGGCATCTATCCTGCAAGTAAACTAAAATGTTCAATAGTGCATTTAAACAGGTTTTAAGTTTCAAGTTAAATGAATAGGCAAAATTACAAAAGAGAAAATGAAATAAAATCCTTCCAAAATTCTGTTTGCATCATTCAAAGTGCCTGTAGGGTTGACAAAGATTTTCCCAATCTCTCAGAAAACAGGCAGCCCAATAAAGGAGGACGTAAGAACAAGCCTCTTACAAGGAAGGGTCATCCATTTCTAATAACAGGAATAAACCAAATCTGAGAGGCACTATGAGTGCTTACTCAGGTTTTGCTCTTTTACAACACTTACAGATACACCTGTCTTTTAATTAAGCTTACCATTTCAAAGGTACAACATTACTCTTTAAATATCTACCTCTAAGTTTACCTTTGAAATTTATGTATATATTAGGATATTTATTTATATCATTATATTTAAAAACCAATTCTGGTTTCCTCTGTGCCATAGAAAAGAAGAGATCAAATCAACATTTCCAGAGCCAAATGATCCTTTATTGGAGAGCTAATAACCTTTTTCCACCTTCTGTCTTTGAGGTTTCTTTATTACTTCTGTGTCTCAAGAATCCCACCATTTTGCTACAAAATTGTATTTCTAATCTCGTTCAACAAATGGAACTAAGCTTTTTTTTTTTTTTTTTTTCTCACAGAACAGGAGCAAAATGCTTGCAGTAAGATAAGATCAGCTTTTCACAAAAAGCTTCCACACAGACATGAACTAGCTGGGGATGATTTATAAACCACTGGGAACACTATAAAAATTTATTCTATTTAGACAACTAGTTTGATTTTTTCTGTATTCAAGTTTAATTCCAACCCTTATTAGAATGGCCATTTTTCTGTTCTCTCGCTTAATGAATGGAGA
Source organism: Pycnonotus jocosus (assembly GCA_013400435.1). Classification (NCBI taxonomy): domain Eukaryota; kingdom Metazoa; phylum Chordata; class Aves; order Passeriformes; family Pycnonotidae; genus Pycnonotus; species Pycnonotus jocosus. The sequence continues at coordinate 166,885 of VWYP01019108.1, read as the reverse complement.
TAATCTGGCACAAATTTCACATCAGATTGCAGCAATATCCATCTTGAAGCTTGCATCTGCTTAGCTGAGTGCAGTCAGGTTGATTCTGGGTTCTCAGCACATGGCATTCTCCAAGGTATTGCTGATTTGGCTGGCTGATACCAGTGGAGGTTGTTGCCAGGCTACTGTGCTGTGGCCACCATTGTTGGCCAGCGTGACCTTGTTGTTGTCCCCTCTGTAGATGAGCATGAAAACAAGAACAACTAAGCCAGCCCAGGGTAGATCTGAGAGTCCAGCTGTGCAGCACCACCAAGCCTGCAGTGGCCTGACATTATTCCAGCCACCAGAGCCATTTAAATACAAGCAGGTGACTGCCTTGCTCCTGCCCAAAGCTGTGACCCACCAATGGTACAATTGTTCCTGCTGGCAGCTTGGCAGAGGTGGCGGATCCGCTCCCTGGCACAGGGCATCTGTCCCTGCGTGAGCCGCTGGCTGCACACCAAGCAGGTGTGAGATGTGAAGGGGATGGAAAAATGAGTCATGCTGCCTACAAAAATAACTGCAGTTCAGTGCAATTAGTGCAGGCTCTGGGTGACCTGCACTTGGCAAAGCAATGGCTTTAAAGCAGTGGTAGCAGGTTTATGGGCTGTGCTTCACAGACACATGTAGGGAACCATGTCACGGTAGCTCTGGGAACAGTGGAACAAGAAAGAGAGCCAGAGAAATGGGTTATTCTACATCATCAGTTTGCAAGGTCAGATGCTGTAAAGCAGATATAACTTTAGAGCTCTCTTGTGTTCATTTCCTCCAGATTACAGTGGCACATAAAGATAAGGTTTGGTTTCAAGGAAGCTGTGTTTGGCTGGACCCGCACCAGCTGCCTGATGCACTTACTTAAGAGTAATTGGTCTAGATTAATTTCTCATAGACTCATTTCCCATTGCTGGTTTACATGCATGCTAGTAGAATGTTGTGCAGAATCCTGTGCAGAATCACCAAGAAAGGACACAGAGACTACCAAAACCAGAGTGCAAAAGGTGCAATGAAGGCAGGTCTTTCCCTGTTGTCCCCAGAAAAAAAGCCAGGGCTGATTAACTGACCTTTGACAAACAGACAAAACATACAAGACCATTTGCAAGACAATTAATTGTGAGCCTTATTCCTGGAAGAGGTTCTCACTGCCTATACAGAGCAGGAGTTACTTTTACTCTAGGTTTCACACATCAAGCAAATTTGTTTCAAGGAGGTGATGGTAGAAGGAGTAGGACAAGTTGAAATTGTCACCTAGTTCCATGCTCTGGAAATCAGAGCTGGGTGTCTTCAGTGAGGTGTGCAGAATGGTGCTCTTTCACAGGGTCAGACTGGAAGAGTAGCTTGTCCAGGCTGGTATTTAGCCCACACATCCTCAGGAGCGTGGATTTATACATGGACTGTCAGATTTTAGCTTTGAGAGCCAGAGGTGATTTGGCTACAGATATATCCTTGGCTGGGAGAGCTGTGCAAGGCACTGGAAACAGGTCAAGTGATAATATCAAGAGAAATTCTCTCTTGGCTCGTCTCCTGTACTTCTCTGTTCAGAATCACAGAATGCTTAAATGGATCTTTCCAGCCTAGAGCAACAAACCAAATTTATAATGTTCTTAATTGCTTTTTCTTTTCTTCTTGCCCAGCTGGCAGATGGACCTGTACCATACCAGTATTGCTTTGTGTTGTGCTTTCAAGAATTATAATAAAACCAACAAAATTATTTTATTTTCTGCTCTGTGCACACTGCAGAGAAATTTCAGTAAGCAGCACTTGTCTTTATTTATTTTCATTTTCAGTTCTTGCTGAGATCAAAAATCATTTCTGCTGTATTTTGTTTGCTTTTGTTTTACAGTGTTCCAAACATTCTCTTTTAATTCTCACAGAGGAGGCTTTTTGGAAACAAGCCATCCTTGCTGAATCTTTGGTAGGGATGTTTTGAGACAGAAAACAGGAAATCATGCTTGTATAGTCTGCAGACACAGAGGGATAAAAGATGACTCCTATCACATGGATCAACCAAGAAACTCATCTGGGGCTGGTTATAGTGGGGTTTTAGTTAAAAACACCTGCCTTTACAGGTAGCCTAAAGATTCAACTCAAAGCAGAGACACCCTCAAATGTAACCTCACATTCAGTAAAGCAATTCATAATTATAGCATCCACAGAATCAGCACAAGTACTTTTTGCCTTCTTACTATTTTACTGATATAAAGAGAAGCACTTCAGTCTTATTTTTGTCTAACATATGGAATGAACCCGCCATCATTTTGGGGTGTACATATATATATATATATGCACACACACATGTGATTGTACTGTCCCTCAGAAATGGATGTCAGACCAAGAAATATGAGGTACATTCAAATCCAGGTTTAAAAGCTTTCACTTAAGAGTTGGCTCAGGGGACCTGCTAGTTATTGAAGAAAAACAAGGGTGGTATTGACTTCAAGAGATTTTGGATTTTTTGGCATGAGTTATTTTGAACTGACTCTACTAGTTCCCCTCCAGAGAAGTCATGCTAAATAGTCCCTTCTGATAAGAAAGTTAATTAGCCTTTAATTACTATTTAATGTTACGTATAAAAGTAACAGATTTTTTTCTAAGGTAATTTCGGTATTGCATAGTTGTATCCTTCCTAAACTTAATGCTGTAGAAGAAAAAATTCATTTTCTCCTTTATAACCCTTACAGTTTGAGGCAGCGTGTGGAAAAGCAATGCACAAATACTTGAGAAGTTTGGCTTCTCCTTGTACATGAAGACTCAAGAAAACTGCTATTTTCACTAGGATGACTTTGATTGTAGCATTTTCTTTTCCATTGAGCAGTCTGTTGAGGAAGCAGCCACAACAGACAGCATGGAGTGCTATGCTGCAAAACAAACAAGGCTGTGAGAGAGCAAGAAATTAGTTGAACTACTGTTTGTGCCAAACAACATTAATTTAAATACGCTTTTAGAGTGGAAAAATAAAACAAGCTGGAACAATTTCAATCTTTGAGCAATACAACTGATTATGTCAGTGCTTATGGAGCTGTGGCTGAGGCAGCTAAGATAAGCTAGGCTGTGGTTTTCAGTGCTGTCCCAAGGAAGAGCAGGATGTTACCTCCTACGAGGGGTGAAACAGCAATGAACCATCCATGGAGACCTCAGTGGATCAGGAAATAAGCCCCATGGGGAGCTTCTGCCTCTCAAAGACAGCTTGAAATCATCAGCCTGTTTTAGGGCCATCAGCTTCTTACAAGCGTTCGGTTAGTGCATTGTGAATACAGACCTCTTCTTACTACATATAGTTAATTGTGTAAATGCCAGTGCTTTGATATGGCTCCATTCTCAAACAGGCAAACATTGAGTGTCTGTATGGATCAGATGAGCCAGAGTTCAATTTGAACTACAGAAATGGAATCAGATGGAAGCACCAAAGCGCACACACAGATCTGCTATCAAGTAATGCCAGGTTATTTCACGGGGGAGTGGATTTTGTTTTTAAACATCCATCACCTCCTTGCCCAAAATGTGTATTTCTTTATCTGCATCTCTCTTCCATAATTTGTGGGCACCAATCAATCTCTTTGTGAGTGATTTTTCCCAAACTCCAATAAACATAGGCAGAAACTACCCTGTGGAATCACAGAGACCTGTTCTTGCCTCTCTCTTGAGCAGTGCTTGAGCCTATTGGTCTAACTTCCATTCAAAGAAAGAGAGGATACAGCAAAAAACCCTAAAACAAAGAAAGAAAGAAGCCCCAAAACTGACCAACCAAACAAAACAACCCCCAAAAAGCCCAAACAAACAAAAAAAATTCTATTATTCTGGGGTTTTTGTTTGTTTGTTTGTTTGTTTTCTGGTGCTATTTTCCTGCTTGCCTTAGTTGGGAACAAGGGTGAGAGGATTAAATGAGAGCATTAAAGAGCAGCTGCAGGGGTTTGCAGTTGCTCAGAGACTGCCACTCTGCAGGCAGGACCACCAGAGTGTCCTGGGTCCTCATTACCACTTTGCACAAACTGGCAAGGGCTGCACCCAGTAGCAGCCTTTTCAATACCCCTGATACATCTGGAGCTCACAAACTTCCCCTCCTTATGCAGTGATGAGGAGAAACTCAGGCTACTTTGAACTCACATATTTTTTCATGCACTTTTTCAATTCACAGGTCCAGTCCCAAACAGGTCAGACAGAGAAAATGATCTTTGTCAGACCAAATTTTTTATCAGCAGAAGAATCTGGGAATGGCTTCTTTTGCTGCCAAGTTTGGAAGCATCTCAGGGACAGAGCATTTGAGAGCACAGTTAGCAATGGACATTGCAGCCCTGTAACAGACCTAAAATTCCTCAGGAAGGGTATCAGAGATCAGGGATTCCTATAAAAAGAGGAAAATAAAGCAATCTAGTGAGTCTCACAAAATTAGAGCATTTAACTGTCAAATGTGAATGTTGTAGTTAAAGAAAATACTAAGGAAAGAGATTTTGTGTGTACTAATCCTAGCACTGTCATTTCATCACTGAAATATGTCTTGCACAGTTTTCTTGGCATCTTGTCTTAGGTTTATTTCAAATCACATTATTCTTATGCTAATACAGTTAAGTGTTTTCCCCTCTACTACAGAATCGTAAACATGGACTTAAATCCCTCTGTCTCTGCCAGTTAACTATTTTACAGAATTATTGCTTAAGTTCTATTGCATTAAATGGGAGGTGAGGTTCATTTGGTAGAATATATAAACAATACAAAACTAAATCTACCGGCATCCAAACTATTTTGCTGAGGCATATACACATTTGACTGTTGTTGTTAGTTTTAAATAGTGGTAATTCATTCCAATCAATTCCCACCATTTATCTATATCAAATCATCCCAGTGATTTCTTTTCCAAAATTCCTAAGCATAGTCCCCTGCAGCAGGAACAGTCATATCAAGGGTGAATTTTGTGCTACTTTCTGTTACCTAGAAATTTGTAGTGATATTGAATATTCATACTTGCTGGTAGGATGTGCAGAGCACGTGAGGTAGTACCCATCTCTTATTGATTCATTCTCAGCTACCCCAGAAATGAGACACTTGAAGCCAGTTGTTAACTAAAGCCCTTATTTTAAACATATTTTCAGAAAAGGCAGTTAACAATTCACTTCCAGTGTAATGAGCATTGGATTCATTAAATAAACACTAGGTTACATAAATCCATATTTATGACTCTCTGCTGTAAACAGAAATCCCAAGTAGTGTTTTGAACTAAGTCATGAGAGACTAGACAGATAGTGCATGGGGAGAAGGTAAATACACACCACAGAAAGAGTGGTGACTCCATACTTGTCCTCATGGTAAAAACATGAGGGAAAAAACCCAGTGAACTATTAATGAGACTGTTGTATTGATGTAGACAGGGTGAGGCAAATGTCATAACATCTTTTGTAAAGCAGTCTACATTAACTGACAAACAAGATGTTCCATTTCTCCACTATAGTCAAAGGATCATCATTAAACAAAATAATTGAAAATGACAAAACTATTACCAAAAATTACTTGACAACATTTTCTTCCTTGGCTCCATCTTCTGTCTGTCTCCCTCCCAGGAGGATTCAAGCTTTATCAAATCCTTGGCAAAAGGGCATTTTCCTTGTCACCCTCTCCATTTAGAGGTGATTATTTTGAGCAACATAATTAGTGTTTTGGCATACAAACAGCAGGACTGTGCTATTGAAAATTTAAACCAGGAGATTTGCGAAGGACTGTGTGAAAATGTGTGGTGCTCAATTCAGCCATTGAAAAGATTTCAAAATGGACTCTTTCTCTCTTTCATCTGAAATAGGAAGAAAAAGAATCACAGTGACTTTATGTTCAAAGAGTCCAAAACCAGAAACACACAAATAATAGACAAAAACAAATGAAAACTTGACTAAATAAATGGCTTATGACTAAGTCTTAAAAATTAGCTTGCCTCACAGAAGGCTATAGCAAAAATTGACAAGTAAGCTGGAAGCAAATCAGTTACCACTTCTAATCTGCTCATTACATTTATATACAATATCCTATGCAAAATAGGAGGAGTTGCCTCTTTCAATCCTGCTTTCTTTGTTTTTGTTCCACTAGTGGTGTTGAACATAAAATGTAATTCTCTGGAGAAAAGACTAAAGGCTCAATTTTTTTACCATGTAAATGCCTTGTGTCACAGACACAGCCAGGCACAGCTCCTGGGCTCTCCTGTACTGCAAATGGCATAGGAGTTTCCAAAGAAACATGCAGAAATGCTCTCCAGTTCCTTAACATGTGCATTGAGTTTACGATTTCCCAGAGATTCATAATCAAAACCCAGCAGGGTCTGCAAATGGGGGGCATCTGAGAAATGTGCAGTGCAACTGAGATTCCTCTCATTCCCTTCAGCTATTTTAGAAGTCCTAAATCCAGGCAAGTCAATGAAATATTGAATCTAATAGGCTATCAGGAAGGAGGGAAGGAGGGAAGGAGAAGGAAGGAAATGATCAGGATTTTTCTTCTATATATTCTGTAAAGTCTACTTTAAAGTCATCCAAAGGAGAATGAGTCTTTTTCATTTTATTGAAAGAATATATCAAAGAATAATGAGCAGTTTGATCCCAGTATGAGAGAACATTTTACCTCTTATTTTATGTTAAATAATCCCTTTCAGTTAATAACAATCCTACTTTCAAAGCAAGAAAATAGAAATTCTCTGTGAGACCATTCTGTATAAAAGCAAAGTTTGTTTTTATTTCTGCAGGGACAATAAATTAGAGCCTTTCATCAACTACCATTTATCTCCTTCTTTTTATGAGGATGCAAGTAAGTAATTATCAGTGAAGTTCAATGATCAAGCCACTGCATAAATTTGCAGTAGAAACTAATCCTGACTAATTAATCTGACAAAATGTATGGTTTAAAATAATCCTCAGTGCCAGTAGTTCTTTCTCAATAATTTGCTTTCGTGTTAGAATTTCATCTGTCCTTCATGCTTTTTATTTGAAATTGCACCCAAGAGCCAGTTTTACCTGGAAATTTCATGATATTTAGTAAATACAGCCTTGGGTACAGAGACAAAAGTAAATACTCTACTGCTATGGATGAAAGCATCATAAGAGCAGTGAACAAATGCCAAAAAACTTTAGGAAATCTGCTGGAGATATTTCAGGAACAAGTTTAGGGGTGGATAGAACAGAATCACTCCAGGTCTCTGCCACAGCTGTCAGGGAATACAGGCATTCAGGAAGGAAGAGTTAGCTAAATAGGTTCCAGTACTCTGTAGGAAAAAAAAAATTAAAAAAGTGGACATTCTTACCCTTTTTTTTCTTCTAAATGCTAATAAACTTAAATTTTCCTGGTTATAGATTTGTAACAAATATGTATTTGGTTTTGAAAAAAAAAAACCTGCCACAAACAGAAATGAACCCTTGGTTGTAACATATAGTTACTTATCTTAATATCTTTCTCTTCCCTAAACTTGACCTAAAATACTCAGGAAAATCTCAGGTTCCTTGCAGCACTGCTTCTCTCTGGATGACAAGTATGGAAAAGAATGCAGTTTAGAGAACCAATCTTGCAAATTGCAGGATGTGTGGAACTTTAGCTTACACGGGCAATATAAATTCCAGTATCTGCTTGTACCAAATTCACAAGCTAACAAAGCACAGATAGTTCCCACATGAGCACATTTCAGCATTCCCTTAGGGGAAACTGAGAGATACACTTGTTGCAAATAGTAATTTCTCAAGTCCAAACCATTTCTAAAAAAATAATAGAGGCTTAAAGAAGTTGGAGATATTGTAGAAGAGATTCTGGCTATAACTAACTCAGAGCAAGTCTGGGAAATTCCTGTAGGATACAGTGGCAGTATTTGAGACTGGTGATTGGTACAGGGTAACAGCCTTAAATCCCAAGTCTTAAATCCCTTCTTGTGTTCAAGAAATATCTAGATTTTAGAAATAAGAAGTCACAGTATGTTTGCCATTACTCTTACTTAAAGGCAGTAATGAGGGTGTTTCCATGTTGGAATTTATAGGGTTTTTTGGCCTCTTGGTCTCTTCATGCAGGGGAAGACGTAGTAAAACAAATCCAAAAAATATTTACTAGTTAGACTAGTTAAAAATTATCTTCTTGAAGTTATTTGTTGCTTTTTGGTGGGTTTTGTTTGTTTGTTTGGGGTTTTTTGTTTGTTTGTTTTTTGTACTTTTAATCATTTTAGTACTTACTAAATGAAAAATGTAATGCTATTTCTAAGCTTAAAAGCTTCATTTGTCATACACAGATAGCTGTGATTGTCAGGACTTGGATGAGGATAGGGCACTGGGTGATTCTGCAGCACCCTATAGAGGGATTCTGTACAGTAAATGCACAAAGCCAATGCTCTGTGAGACAGAAGAACATCATGCCATCCATGCTGTGTTGCTTTCCACTCCAGCTAAGGAGAAACAGCAGATAATCTAGCTGGTTTAGTGAAACTTCAGCCCTCTGAAAATCTCTCACCTAATCAAAAAATCAAAGTTTTTACTCTTGAAAAATCCTTCTCAGTCCTGCAGAACATTTACTACAGGACAAGCATAGTGTCCAGAACTCAACATTGATAACAGGCACACAGGGCTAATTTGTTGCAATATTTTTCAAATAACTGAAGTCACAAGGTTATGGCCTTATTCTCTAAGATTTGTATGATTTCCTTGCTACAAAGAGGCTGCTTGTAGACACAGAAAGTGCAAGGACAGTGGTTTTGCACAGCCTGGTTTTTGCTAGTTAGGGGGCCACAGAGGTGGATTGTGTGAGCAGCTGCTGGAAGCTTCCACCACATCCTGCAGAGCCAACCCCTGCCAGCCCTGGGGATGGACAGGCTGCTGGCCAGGGCTGGGGCTGTCAGAGAGCCTGGTAACGCCTCTGTGAGGACACATTTAGGAAGAAAATCAAAACAAAGTGGACACAGTTTTTTCTCTTAGTGAGAGGAGGAGGTGAGAACATGTGAGGGAAACAACATGGAGACACAAAGGTCAGCGGAGAAGGAGGGGCAGGAGCTGCTCCAGGTGCCAAAGCCGGGATTCCTCTGCAGGCCATGGTGAGACCATGGTGAGGGAGCTGTGCCCCTGCAGCCCATGGGGATCCACAGGGATGCAGAGATCCACCCACAGCCCATGGGGATCCACAGGGNTGTCCTTGGAGGACTGCACCCCATGGAAGAGAGACCCACACCACAGCAGGTTTGAGAGGGCTGTGTGCCTGTGGGGGGAGTTCACATTGCAGCAGGTGCAGTTTGGCTGCTGCTCATGAGATTGGAGCCACGCTGGAGAAGTTCACAGATAAGTGTCTCCCATGGGAGGGACCCCACGACCTCACAGGGGAAGGATTCCACTCCTGGAGCAGTGGAAGAAAATCTCAGTGATGAACTGACCAAAACCCCCACACCCTGTCTCCCTGTGCTGTTGGTGGCAAGGAGGGAGGGGCTGGGGGGAAATGGTCTTTTAAGGGCTTCTTTTACTTCTCATTGTTTTCCCCTGATTTTGTAAGATGTAACTCTAAGCTGAGCCTGTTTTGCCCTTGGAGTATTCTCTCCCAGTCCTTGTCTCAAACTCATGAACCCTTCATTAATCTTTCCTCTCCTCTGCCCAGCTGTGGCAGGGGAGGGTGAGTGAGTGACTTTTGTGGATGCCTGGAGTTTGGCCAGTGTCAAACCACGACAGATGGCTATAAATGGCCAGGGAGATAATTCAAAGGAGTTGGGAATCCACAACAGGATTTACATTATCTGTAGTTGTTTTCCAGCCTGTTTGTACCTCGCATGCACTGTACATACATTTATATTTCCAAATTTTGTAAGTATAGTTATGAATGTTAATAAGACTATACTTCTAATTTCTTCTCTTTGGAGAGTCTCACAAGAAATGCAACCTTACAGTAACTCTAAAGCAGACTAAGCTTTACATACTATGACTCATATTTCTGGTCCAGTCTTGCCAATACAAATCACAGCACAGAACCTGTTCAGTTGGATAAACTACTCAGACCAGAATGGTGCAGGCCCTAGATGAATATACTGTTTCACCACATCCTATTTATAAATCCATTGTGCTGTGTCATAAAACAGTAGTCAAAAAACTAAAGCTCAGCCAGAGACCTATAGTTAATTTGGATAAAATTTCCCAATTATTTGCTATGCAGAAATGTATTTCTTATGGTGTCTGAGTTACAAAGGCCTTACTGGCACTTAAGAGATAAGTAGAAGAGGTTGAACCAGTTGACAATTAGTGAAACACTGCATCTGCTTGCGATCTGTAGTCCCCAGGTTTTTTCATCCTAGCAGCTGTCTTCTGTTTAAAGAATAAAAGATAATTTGGCTTGCTATTTATTCATCACCTTCCAAGAGTTTGAGGTGTTTCCTTCATGCAAGCTTCCATGCAAGGACATCTCATGAGTTATAAATAGAGCACATCCACACTAGCAAAGTTCAGGCTCCTTGTTCACAAACTTGGATTTTAAGCAAACAGAAAAAAGAGCTTTTGGCCTCAACACAGACACCTTTCCACCTGCAGACAGCTCTCTGAGGCTGTGACCACTTCCGTGCCTGAGCTCAGGGGAGCATGGACAGCTCAGTCTGCCACAGTGGTGGCAACAGTCTGATTTAGGGATCACATGGCATCTCCAGGGAGCCAGGAGCTGAACCCTCAGAGCAAATCCTCTCAATTTCTTACATTCTCTCGAACTTAGATGACGTGGAAGACATTCCACTTCACTTAGGTACTTATAAGGTGCTACAAATATGCCCCTCTACATTCCTCTGCCAGCTCTGACTTCATCTCTCAAGTGGTTACACATCCCAGGCCTCTGCAGAGCCCCGTGGAGGTCCCTGTGCCTGGAGCTCCCCTGCCAGGGAAGTGATGAGGCTCTGCTGCAGCCTGGTTCTTTGATCAGAGCTTAGAGCCAGAGCTGGCCATTGTCTGTGTTGATGTGCACCAATAGCAAATCAATTACAAATTAATTACAATTTGCAAAATACAAAGGTAGTAATAAAGAAGACTGCTGTTAGAGCAATTATTGCTCTAAATTGTTATGGGGGATCTGGGGAAAGAGTCTGTGAGAAGTAGTAACATCAAAGAGCAAGCATGCAATGGCTATTGAAGTAGCTCTTATGTGACTGTGCAGATATCTGTGCACAGCAGATACTGTAAAAACCACAGAGAACCTTGATTGATCAGCCAACCTTTAGCAAACAAGGCTTCTGTGGATAATTTATCAAAACAAAGCCATCTTCCTGGCACAAGTTTGCATTATCAATATTGTTTGTGCTAGCTAAACAAACACAGTACAAATATTCCATTATCTTTTGCTGCCTGTACTAACATGGCAGCATTTTCAGATTACAAGATAAACATTTATAAAAATGGATCTTTGCATGAGCCTTTTATCATGAACTTTTAATTAAATGGATTGGCCAGTGGAAATAAAATGTACCTACACAATCAGGCAAGTAATTTTTAGCAGTAGGTGCCCTTGTCCCACGATCAATGTGAGATTATTCATCCTTACATTAAAACAAAGATAATGTAGTTTACATTACCATTGGGAAGGGCTCATACAGATATGCATTGCTGAATGGGTAAGATGGGGTACAGTTGCATCAGGCTTAGCCTCTGGTAAATTTCTGCTGTCCCCATCCCAGCAGCTCACGTAGTAATTCTCTGTGGAAATCTTCCCTGAATCCAGAGACCTGTGAGGACAATATGATTTTATCAGAGGCACTGCTGCACCCCAGTCTGTCTCATTACCACCACTCCCAGGTATCCAGCAAGAGCTGGTAAAAACCCTGCCACTCTCATTTGAAAACACAGATAGTTATATAACAGATTATTTCCAAACTGCATGCTGCAAAAGTTGTGTAAGGAACTCACAGGCCATGTGAACTCATAGTGCCAAAACCTTCTCAGCAAAAAAGCTGGGTTCATGTTACAATTCTTATTACTAACAAGACTTAAGCTTTTCTAAGTCTACCCAGCAATGGGTTTGCTCTTCAACAGCACCTCAGCATATCAAAAACTAATAACATGTGGCATGGAAAATAATGAGCTTTATTAATTTAATTAATTATCAAACTTTATTAATTACCAATTAACTTTATTAATTACCAAAGTAAAATCTGCATTTCCCATTCACTGCTTCACCCGTACTAAGTAGGTCTTCGATAGGATTGAGTGACACATAAGAAAAACCTTCACCCACCTACCTTTGCCATGTTCAGTAAGATGCCTGGAGAACATGGTCTGTCCTGTCATTGCTCTGCTCCTCACCTCTAGCTGAATGTAACACAGAACAGATGGCTAGGTTCAAGTAAATAAGAGATATGAGGGCATGTTATCACCTTACACATCTATAGTCCTTTCTCAGTGTCCAGCGTCTGTCATGTCAGGGGTGGTCCTTCCACAAAGCCTCTCAGAGGTCAAGAGCAGTTTCTGGTGCAGCTGTGTGCTCCTCTCCCTGGGGTGTGTTGGTGTTTGGGTGTGTGAGATGGCTCCTGGGGTGCCGTTCCCTTCCCCCTTGGTGAAAGTTCCTCACCGTGCAGCAGCAGGACAAGGAAAGCCTTATGGCAGCGCTCTGCTCAAACCTGTGAAGTCTTTAGAGAGCTGCTGGTGTGAGGTCAAGGGGGGAAGAGGCATCAGCTTGATTAACCACAGTTTTATTCCAGACATGCTAAGTATACAGTTTACTGTGCAATCAAAGCTTCTTTGACAATTCTCTGATTGCACTGCAGAAAACCAGTGGTGCTTACACAATTTACTACCAGATTTCCGTTCTCCTGTGCTACAACCAAAAGGCTAAAAGACAGAAAAATACACTTATCACTCCTTTCCATGCTGTCCCTTGCCTTTGTTTCTCCAGGGAGAAGATGACACTTGCTGATGCTGTGATCACTTCATCTATTTTTGCTGATGTACTACTCAGTGCTACAATTTGATTCTACTAATTGATTCCTCCTACAAGAAAACAGCTGATGAACACCCATTTTAAAAAGTATGCCTAAATAGGGTTGATCTGCCACTCTTTTAAGACTGCAGCTACTTTTGATTACTTAACATAATAATAAGCATCTTAGTCACACAGTTGCTGTAGGTAACACTGTATAACATTTTCATATTCTCTCACTATTCCTTGTTGTAACCATTAGAATCTGAGGAAAAATCAATTTGTTATTCAAATTTTGGACTCTCTTTGTATGTTTCTACTTCCACTTTACCATGCAATGATAGAAGATAGGTGATATTAGCTGTGGCTGGAAATGGTTTCATATGATGTCTAGTCCTTTTCTTCATCTAATTCTGGCTGCTGTGAAGTCAGAAAAAAAGAATAAATACAATTGCTCATATCTGAGAGTTTTCCTGTACAAATTTATTTCACAATTACAAAATGATGGGTTTTTTTCTAAAAACTCAGTTGGACTAGTACTGCAGCAAATTTTAAAAGTGAAAGGGTAATTGCTAGAACTACATTTTAACAACAAGGTACATATTGTCATGCCATGCTGTAGGGAAACTGAGGGCCTCATTGCTGTAGAGAGGAGCAAAATTCAAAAAAGTCCTAAATCATTTGGAAAAGTGCAATGGGAAGCAATGCTTTAATTGCAAAGGAAATAACAGAAGGTTTGGTGTGAGCCTTAGCTGCCTTGACAGAAGGATGTCCATGCCCATGGTGAGAGGAGTCCTTTTCCAAGTGGTAACTTGTACGCAGGAGGGTAGTTGTAAGCTGGTAAACTCCACTGCTTTGGGAGAGTGTCTGTGAAAATTCAAGGGGTCAGGAGGTGCACAAAGATGCTTGTGGAAATGAGAAGGTAAAGAGCTGATACCTTTTTTCTAGCAGAGGATTCAGTGACTGATAGCTCCATCAGACTGCAGCTCTGTTCTGCATTACCTCCTGCATTTTGCTCCTTCTTCAGCCTCTGCAGGTTTTGATGATGTATCTGCCATATATTTTATATTTGCAACTTTCCTTATCCTATATTACAAAGCAACTCAGACAAGAAAATAAGAGCAAATCCTAATATAAAGAGTAAATTTTTTGTGTGTTTGTATGCATGTGTATGCTGGGAGAGATGGGAATAATAAGCTATTTTTAATAAAAGTTTCATACCTCTCTATATATCTCTATAAAGATATGAGGTTAAGTAGACACTGGATAGAATAAGATTAGCTTTCATCTCCTGGCCAAATTTCATCTTAGGTAATTACATTCTTCCTGACTAAATATCTTTATAATTTCAATTGGGTACAGTCTATTTCCTATTTCAAATTGCTTTGCTGTATATAATGTGAGCTCCTGTACTTTCTTAGAAATGGGTATACTCTGATAGCAAGTGAAGAGATCACTGGTGAGTACACATTAAAATCAATAAAATGTTCTTAAATTCCTTTTGGAAGCAGCCATAAATCTTAGTGTTTTTTAAGCAAAGACAAAATGATTAGAGATTTTTTTGAGAAGATTGAAAGAAAAGAGTTTGGTACTAAGCTAGTGTAAATTAAGGTAACTCTGCCTCTTTCACCTTTGGGTCAGGGAGTGTCAGGACATTGGTAGGGGATTTGACAACAATGAATTACAGAGATATACTTGGATTATAGCTGCAGAGGGGAAAAAAAAAATTGCCATACTTTCAACTGTAGATGGATGTATCAGTTAAAGTCCTGGGAGGAAGGGAACTGTGCAGGTGACTCAATAGCTCTTATGTGCAACACTGACACAGTTGGCAGATGGTAAGGCCAAACTTGGGAAGTTACAAGTAGGAATAGGACAAAAATTCGGGATATGTGAAATTTAACTGATCCAGGTTTATGCTTCACAAACAGTGATGAAAATGGCCATGGGATCAGATACGTGCACCGACAGTGTGACTTGTGCCCACTAAATGTCTCCAGAATAGACAACCACTGTACAGCACATTGTGCCTTGTATAGAGTAGAAAAGCCAAGTCTGATTTATGGCATTTTTGAGCACAAAAATCCACAGGAAGTTAATGATTACTTCCAGAAATTAGTACCACTGAAAAGATCCAGGGTCATAAATGTATACACCAGTGTGAACTGCCTGGGGTCATTGTCCTGCTTGTTAGATACATCCCAATCAGAGTCCCAAATGTTTGAGATACACAAATACAGGGAGGTGTCACTGAGGAATTGACTTCTTGAAAACATATCCAGTGTTAGGAATTACTAATTTCCTACACTTTTCAGAATATTAGCCAACACTGTGCAATGGGCCCAAGTGTACAAGCATTTCACGTGCAGATAGAAATTGTAATTTATTATTCATGTACCTTACTTATTTACCAAATTAAAACTGAAAGCATCACCACAGCATGGGGTGACTCTTTTTTGCAGAGCAGGTCTTGGGGTCTGCCAAGTCTCATCTCATAGATAGGAATGGTGACACAGAGACCACACAATTAATGCAATTTCCAGAGCAAACTTATCTTGAAAAATAAGTTAAAAATCTAAATTGCCTGAAACAGGCCTAAGACATCAAGAACTGATTGCCTCAAGCCTATATTACCTGAATTACCTAAATACACACATCTGTCTTCAAAACTTCATGAGACTGACTTATTTGTAAGATTTAAAAGGAAATTAAATTCTTCCTGTGTTCACCTGGGATTTAAAAGTGCACACCCATTGCCTCACTCTTTATTCTGTGCAACAGTGGAGTTTAGGAAGTTATTTTCTATATAAAATGCAATCTGACATGAAAACATCCCTTGACCAATGTTTAGTGCAAAGCTCTGCACAGAGAGCTATGCATACAAAAATAGATAGAGAAGGATATAAACTGAGCAAGCACAAGTGCTACAGCCCAACTATTTCCAGGCTCAGGATTAATCACCTCATACAGCCGCTGAATCCAGGCTCTGGAATTGCAGATGATGATGATAAAGTCTCAAGAGGCCCAAAGTCTCTTTGGAGCTGTGTTCTGCCTGTGCTGTGCAATTACAGCAATAATCCTCCTTCACACTTCTGAGGTGCTTGGAAAGCTCCTGGTAGCATTCAGCAACCAACAGGATTTCTGAGCAGCCAACAAAGCCAGCATGATTCAGCAATCATTTCTTTCCAGCTTTTTTTTCTTTTTTTTTTTTTTTTTTTTTTTTTTAAATAAAGAGCAATACTGTGCGTAGTATGGTTTTAAAGTACATCCCTTCGTTATAAGTTAAAATTAAGTAAATTTGGTTTGCATTATACTGTACTGCTAGTCCAAGCTTCTGCTGTTTTCTTCTCTTGGGTTTCTTTTTCCCTAGTTATGCTCATGAATCAAATAAACCAAGAATGAGCTTTAAAGCTGTGCTTTACACAATTGCCCATTTAATGTTAGAGTTCTTGCAGGTCATTTGAAATTATATGCCACTGAGCCTCTGACCTCTTGTTGTAACCAAGATACACAATATGTTTGTTCTTTTTTAAAAAAATCCCACTTTAAGTAGTTGCAGAGTTGACTGTGTCTCCATTTATCAGTATGTCCTGGGTAATTATGCAATGCTTTAAAAAGCTAAGGAAGAAGCATCATCATTTAATGACTATTTACATTACATACCAATCCCTTATCCAGCAAATGGCCCAATACACAGAGCAGAGCATCCACCCTGGGTCTTCTCTGGGCAGAGGAACCTAAAACATTACTGTGACTTTCTGTGATTTTTTAATTTCAATTACTTGAAAAAAAGTGAAGATGTTGTCATAATTTGGGAAAGTGGAGTGATTCATGCTGTGACAGTGAGAGTATTTGGTGCAATGAGAAAGGCACAGCCTGACAGAGATTTGGGGTACATGAATTTCTGAGACCTGCCAGGGCAGTATGGGAAGATAATGTGTGGGGTCAGTCCCTGTGAACCCAGATAATCCCTGTCTCCGTTTCATGAGGTATTAGGGAATGTAGAAACTCTCCTAAAAGGAGAGCCCTGGACTAAAATGCCTGTCACACAGTGTGGAGAACAGGGGGACAGGATCCAGCAGTGAGCTGACGAGTCACTTGGCAGGGACTATGGGCACAATATTTTTCTTTCCTTAGCTGGCAGATAAAAAGGCAGAAAAAGAATGACATGGTGACAAGATTAATCCCTGATAACAAAAATTAGTTTCTTTCCCAAGACCTCAGTAGGATTGGACCAGTTAAAATCAGTGCCATACATCAGCACCTTCAAGATATACATAAATATTTCATGATTTGACCATCTAGGGGATTCATAATGGACATGAACTAAATATTTTCTGAATTTAGGAAGTATCATGTGAATATGGAAAAAGCAAGAACTTGCTTGACTGGCATTACTGTCCATAGTGTTCATAAAGGTGATGTAGCAGCAGTTTGTTAATGTCTCCTCATGTAGGTGTGCTCCAGGTGACCAGCTCAACTGCCAAGCAAGAACATTTCAGTAGAGACAAAAATGCTTCTGTGCCAATTATTATAAATCTCATTCTTTTTAGGTGCATCTGAAGCTGTAAATCACATGCAGACATCAAGTGCCAAGTGAGGTCTGAAGTCAAAATCACAGTGCTGGAAAGGTTCTTTTGTAAAACAGTTCACATCTGCAGCCTCTACAATGCTAAAGGCAGAAGGTAAAAAGGTTACTTGACTGTAAACTTAAAGGGAATTTTCTTCTGCCTGATCCTGCCTGAGGATTGATGTTGCCTGCAGTTGTAATCCCAAGAGAGAGGCTGAAAAGCCTGGAAGTTTGAAGGAGACTAAGCCTTGTTGTGTGATGCAAATTCAGGTCCCAGGTGTCTTCCAGGGTGCCAAAGTCTTCCCAGTCCAACCACCAACCATTGCTGGTGCTCAGCCTCTTGCCCACAGCCTTTGCAAAGAGTGAGGAGGTATCAAACAACTTAAAAGGGAGCAGAGCACAGTTAGTGCAGAGCTGAGCACCACCACTGTTCAGACCTGAGCTGGAATGTAGAATTTGCAAACAGATGATTCTCAAATGAGTCTGATTTTGAATTTTTTTTTCCAATAATCCATGTCCAGGGCATGAATGAAAAATATGCCCCATCCTCTGCTGAAATAGTCTTTCTTCCTACAACTGAAATAAAATTTCCCTTCCTGCTACTTGCCTTTAGTCATGGCAATAAATTATTTAATTATATGCCTGGATGTAGGTTGGCTGCACAAATGAATGATTCCCATCCTTTTTCTCTAGGGAAAACTCATTTTTGTAAAACCATCAGGTGATATCCCAGAGCCATCTGGTGATGTCCAGGTAAGGTCTCAAGGCAGGATCTTCTCTTTTAACTTGGTAGTCTGAAGAACTTGTGGAAAAAAAAAAAAAATCACAGCATGGTGGGTTTAAAAGTTTAGTGAAAAATTATTTGGTCAGCAAGTTGTAAACAACAAATCAATCCTGGAAAAAATAATTCAAGGAGAAAAAATGGAATAAAGTGAATTGTTGATGGTTTCCTTCAATGTTCACAGAAAGCTCTGCAGCTGTTATTAAGTCAATGACACTTTTAATAGAGGTGCATTTCTAAAAAAGTGCTCTTAACAGAGTTGTTAGTGCAGTGTTTGCATGGCTTTGTACTGGTGTCAGATCAGGGTAAGCTGTGAGCTGACTGGGAAATTGGTCCTTACCACAGTGGAGACCAAGGGTTGAAACTCCAGCACCAGAACATGGATGGCCTGGGAGCATCTGGTGACACACAGATTTACTGTGTACTGCATTTAGAAAGTCTGTGTTGCTTCCCTTCAGGATTACAGGATGTGTAAAGTGGAGGGAGGTCCCTCTGGCAGCCTGCATGCCAAATCCATCTCTGCTGCATCCCTGTGATTTACCTTGGATCTAGGGAATGGGAGAGTACTTCCAGTGCTTATGGGACAGGAGCCTTGCATTTATTACACTCCTGTTCTCAATTGCATCATCACAATTGCTGGTCATTTTAATAGTGTTATGACTTCAAATCAAAAGAACAACTCAGTTTTGTTTCATTTCACCTTTTCAGTCAGGGTGAGTAGTTAGGTATTCCTGATTGAATTGCTCCTTCATGCAGATGTCACCACTCTATTGTTACAATAATTACAATGCAAAAAGAAGCACTGGAAGCTTCCCTGAGAGAAAACTAATTTTTATAATGGCATGTATAGGAGGAAATTTTTTTTTTTTAATTGAGCAGTAACCAAGGGAACCCATTAGTTTGTAAATAGGAAATTTAACAGCACAGCAAACCAAGTGGCATATAAAAATCTACCAATAGAATTACTTAGAAAAAGGATGAAGTAAATAATGAGATAATATTCCTTGAATACTGGGAGAACTTACTGAGAACAACCCTGAACACAAGGACCTGTGGGTGCTGTGGGTGAGAGGCTGGACATGACCCAGCCATGTGCCCTGGCAGCCCAGAAAGCTAAACGTGTCCTGGGCTGCATCCAAAGTTCCGTGGGCAGCAGGGGAGGGAGGGGATTCTGCCCCTCTGCTCTGCTCTGGTGAGACCCCACCTGCAGGGCTGCATCAGCTCTGGTGTCCCCAGCACAGGAAGGACAGGGACCTGTTGGAGTGAGTCCAGAAGCCACCAAGTTGCTCAGAGGGATGGAGCACATGTCCTGTGGGGAAAAGCTGAGAGAATTTGGTTTGTTCAGCCTGGAAAAGACTCTGGGGAGACCTAATTGTGGCCTTCCAGGACCAGAAAGAGGTTTATAAGAAAGATGGGGTCAAACTTTTTAGCAGTCTGTTGCAATAGGAAAAGGTGCAATGGTTTTAAATTAAAACAGAGCAGATTTAGACTAGATACAAGAAATTTTTTTTTATAATAAGGATGGTAGAACACTGGCAGAAGTTGCCAAGAGAAATTGTGGGTGCCCCATCCCTAGAACAATTCAAGGTCAAGTTAGACCAGGCTCTGAACCACCAGATCTGGTTGAAAACTGTCCCTACTCAGTGCAAAGGGGTGGAACAAGGTGACCTTTAAATGTCCCTTGTAACCCAAACCTTGCTAAGATTTTATGATTGTATCTCTCAGGCTGCCTCAGGTGAAAGGCTTACCCTTTCTTCAGTTGGCTCCAGTTGCAGCTAATTGTACTACTGACTAATTAAATAGTACCTCAAGATTACTAAAACATGTCATTAACGTTAAGGGTCCAGAAACAAAAAGATAATTTAAAGACTGATACTGAAAAACGATTATTCTGAGTTTGCCAAAGGATTGCAGAGGTGATCTGGAGCCAGTGGCCACTTCTGCTGTTTCTGTGTCACAGTGCACACAACCTGGGTATTTGTGTAGGAGGAGTCACTGGTACAGAAGTAGCACTGTAAAGGTAGTAATAGAAACACCAGTTTTTAATTCTTTGTGAGGACAGGCAAATGTCACCTGAAGGGGGCTAAAATCATCTTACTGTTGAACAGGAATTGGTAACAAAAGTTTTAAAATTGGGACTGCCAGTCAGTATTTATCAGCTTGGTCTTTCTCTCTCTCTCTCCTTTTTTTTTTTTTTTTTTTTTTTTTTTTTTTTGAGTGGGGAGGGTGGATTGTAACAAAATATGATAGGCAAACTAGAAACTAGTGAAATTAGATGGTTGTTTTAAATCTAAATTAGTCAGGAAAGCTAACCCTTTTTAAAGTTACTAGAAACCAGTGAAATAAAGAAGACTGTCATGCTTGAATTTAGGATGAGAATTTTAACAGTTGTTTAACAGTAGTTTGACTCTTCCACAGTGATATGTGAAAGACAATGGCCTTATTCTGATTTCTGCTCCCATTTTCTGCAGTCACTTGGTTGGCTTGAAGTTATTTATAACTTTTAAAAAGCTGTTTAAAACGTAGTTAATAGATGGACTAAAGTAGTTTCATTATTGTTAAACTGTTTTTAAGAAATTACATGTGATTATTTTTGACAGAAGCTCAGCACTTAATGAACCCTGAAAGCTAATTATTGCTTCATATGTTCTTCCATGGGGAAAAATCTTTTCTTAATAAAAGAAAATGAATAGAATTTGGGTGTTTAGGTACACACAAAGAAGTGAGATGCATGGTAATTGATTTTAACAAGAGTGGAAGATGTCCTCTAACTTCCTGATTGCCTTCAAAAAGCACAATTAGAGACACTATACTTCCTTCACCTGTTTTACCTTGTGAGACCTCAAGTTCTGTGCAGGAGTAGGCACAGTATCATTTCCAACATGCACTTTCATGCTCCAGTAAAGGAGCACTTTGGAGTGATTTGTATAAAAACAGCTGCTAGGCCAGGCTCAATGGACATAGGGATGTGACCTGGACCCTGGATTGTTCCCCAGAACTAAAGAGAAGAGTCACATGTGTATATATGTGGAATTTTTTTTTTATTCCTTCAGACCTTTTGTACAAGCACTTAAAATAGTTATTTCTTCCCTTCCCTTCCCTTCCCTTCCCTTCCCTTCCCTTCCCTTCCCTTCCCTTCCCATTTTCCTTTCCCTTCCTTTAGCACTTCACTTTACCTAATTCATCCTCTAAACATCTTCACCTTAAATCTTGCTCAGGTCTTTAAAATCTGCTTAGTTATCTAAGAGCTGGAGCATGGGACAGAAATAGTCAGGCTTCACTTTAAAGAATTGCAAAAGGAGAAAGTCTTATGCATTTTTGTCTTCCAGTGCCTGAAGGCAGCCCACAAGAAAGCTGTAGAGGGACTTTTTACAAGGGCATGTAGTGATAGATCAAGGAATAGTGCCTTCAAACTGAGACTAGGTTTGGATTAGATATTATCATTATTAGATCTGTACTGTGAGGGTGATGAGGCATTGGAACAGGCTGCCCAGAGAAGCTGTGGGTGTCCCACTGCTGGAAGTGTTCAAGGCCAGGTTGGATGTCTGGTGAAAGGTGTCCCTGCCCATGGCAGGGAGGCTGGAAGTGGATGATTTTCAGATCCCTTCCAACCCAAACCATTCTATGATTCTATGATTCCAGAGCAAAACAAGGACAAACAAGATGCCTGAGCTGCTGCTGGGCACCACTCTTGCAGACAGAAGTCTCTCCTTGGGATGGCACCCCCTCTCTCCCCAGGGGTTGCCTGCACTTACACTTCAGTACCCTGCTCCCTCAATTTCTTAGCTGGAAAATAAAGATAGTAGCACTTTTCTAATTCCCTCCAAGGTTGGGGAAAGGATAAATGAAGGGATAGAAAAGGCTCTGAATGCTTCATCATCCTACGTGAGCTCTAAATGTCAATGATGCTGTTATCATGTGTTCAGCAACTCGCACTGTTGACAGTCCTGGTGGAGGAGAGCAGGGCAGGGCAGGAGGGGCTGCCTCCAGCAGTGGGGATGGCAGCCCAACACACTAGATTTAGTAATCTGCATCACTTCATAAACTTCTGTTGGCTATCTATTGAATGAAAATTCTTTTTCATTTCATCTGAAGAAATGTCAGTTATTAATCTCACAGTTGGTTGTTCTACTATTTTTTTTTCCATTTGCACAGAAGATTTTATAGTTTTGATTGTTTACCAGAGTGGGGAAAAAAGGGAAAGCTATGCAGCTGACATCAAACAGCTCCTCATATAAAGAAATATCTATGAAGGTACAAGATTTTTTTTTTGAGACTTCTACAGTTAATTTCTTATGTGATTTTATTATATTAATATACATTCTGTTTTGATAAATAGAAAACAGTTAGAAAGTAATTTGCTCTTTTAGTGAGACTAATAAATTTATTCCATGTCTGTGACAATTTCAATCAATCAAATTATATTCTCACCAAGGACTCAATAAAATCTTTAAAATATATGTGAACTTCAATTTTGTCTTGGAATACATTTACAGAATATAATTGCTCCTAATGTACCATGAAGAGGAGTTGTACCTTTTAATATATAGTTTCTAGGGAGAAGTCATAAAAGGATAGCTATTCTTCTCTTCTAACTTTAAAGAACTTCTCTGGTTGTCATCAAGATTTTTGAAACATGTGTGTTCACTGTTCTTTACTCTTTTACAAATAAGGTATTAGGAAACTGTTGAGAATTACCAAAGAAAACAAGAAGGAATCTGATGACTTGGGGTACTTAATACAACAATTAATAATTAATTGCCTAGAGACTTACTAATAAACTTACTTGCTATGTATGCACACCAATGTTTTATTTTGGTATCGTATTTGGTCTATCCCTTTTATCCCTCTAGCCTAATTTCAAAATTAATATATCACATGGAAACATCCATGTATTACTGATGTATGCTTTTCATTTTTCTCACTGAAATAATTCCCAGTTCTTTCTCCCAATGTCATTGGGGAATTCATCTTCTCACAAAACATGCCATGAACTTCAGAATGAATTCTTCAAAACACTTGATTTAAAACAGAGAGAAACTTACTGGCTTTCAAAGGCCTTGAGTCTGTGAGCCCTGGTTTCCATAGGCAGTGAGCAGGACCTAATCCTGGTACTCAACACAGAAAAGGAATCAGGGCTGACCAGCAGAGCTACCAGCTCACACACTTAGCCATGAAGTTTGAATCCCAGCATGGTATTCAACAGCATGGGGCTGCAGTTTGGTTTGGCCCACTATATGGACAGGAGTCACTCAGGAACTACAAATCCAGGTGAGAATATCTTCAGCTTAAGTCCTTATTTAAATATGAGCATTGGGAAGGAGAACAGGTTGCATATTTCAGCACTGGGAAGTAGAACAGATTGCATATTTCAGCACTGGGTTTGGATAAGGAAGACAGGAGTGGTTTTACCGTAGGATATGTATCAAAGATGACAGAGGATCCACATTTCCAATACCACTTGCTCACAAAAAAACCAAATAAAAAACCTCAACAACAACAACAAACATTTCCTCTTTCTCTACTGACATGGCACAAAATGAAACTTTTTATCTAAACTGAGATGTCTGTGGGTTTGAGACAGCAAGATGTATGAATAGCCATGGATTATTCCTCATATGGATAGCTCCTGAATCACCTCTGACAAAGGCAGTGTACAAACTGGCATTCAAAGTGTGAAGTTTCAATTCTATTCATGGATTGTGTTCCCAATCCTCCTCTATGGCAAGGTAATTTAGACAATTTGTAAATGAAAGTAATTAAGCAGGTGTAAATAGCACCATGGAGCACTTAAGTGTGTTCTTTTCCACTGAGAACAGCATTGTTAAATGTAGTTGTTAATTTAGTCATTTGTAGGAATCAAGCATTGCAGTTACATGCTAACATATTAATTAAATAGTCAAGATTCTGTCATCATGATTTGGTTCACATTATTTCACTTGAGAACAACCAAGATGCATCCACAGATACACAGGCATATTAAAATGGAATATTGAAACAATTATGTAAAACCTAGACTAGATGAAAGATATTCCCTTGTCAGCTCTGTTTTATTTGGATAGGCAAAAGGAGTCATTCTTCTAACATATTTTCTAACATTTATTTAGCCAAGCCACTTGGTCACAGCCAAAAGTCTCTGTCAACATATGGGGTAGGATGTTTAAAACAGCATTTGTGGGTGGTATCTTCACACATTTGATGTGTTAGATTCAATAAGGAAACTTAAATTAGACACACAGATTATAGCCCTGATTTGGAGAGAGCTGTAGGATTCAGGAAGGCCGTGGGCAGCCCTGCTGTGCCCAGGTACAGGCACAGGCCAGCACTGGCTGTCACAGCCACAGTGCCATGCACAGTCTCAGCTTCACAGGATGTGATGTGCTCTTTGTTTCCATGGAGAGCCCTGCTCCAGCTGGAAGCATGATGCCCAGGCATTGGCACCCCAAAGCAGAGGATTTGGCCTGCTTCTCATCCACCCAGTGAGATGGTACAACCAAAATCAGCTGGTTGATATCTCCTGCCAACTTCAGAGCAGAAGAGACACCATGCATAGCCCAGCACACTGGATCTCTTGGCAAGGCAGGCATGGGAAAAGTCTGGCTGCAGACCATGCATAGAACTTTATGTACTTTAAGGAGGTGTTTTGTTTGGGTTTTGTTTGCTTGTTTGTTTTCAAGTAGCTTATTGGGGTCTAATCAGGCTTAAGACTTGGAGCTGGGCTGCTTTCCTGAGCTCTGGCACCCAAATTGTGTCTATGATGCAGTGAGGGTCCAGGTATATCCTATAAGATATATCTTACTCCTAATATCACCTTTTGCTCTACAGTGCTATTTGTTCAATAAGTTGACTTCCTGATCCTGTGGCTGTTGGGATTCTGAGGTTAATTCTTTTGTTGCAGGATGAAGAAAATTTTTAAAAGCAATGAGTCTTTTATAGGACCCCTTAGGGAACATTATCACACTGACAATAAGAGACAGTTAACATTTTTCCAACATACACTTAATCTGCAAGCGTAACTGAACCAAAAACCTGTTTTAAAGGAGAAGCAGGCAGAGGCATAGCTTATGAAAATGAAAAGAAAAAAAAACTTAAAAGTGTCAAGAAGATTTTTGCCACAGTTTTCTGTTGCAGAATTGAGAATTACATGCACGCAGATTTCACCCATAGCCTCACCAGCTGTGCAGCAGTAGGAAAGGATCAGAAGTGCTACATTTTAAGAGAAAGTGTTGTGTTCAGAAATCATTGTCAAGTATGTAAAAGGGAAGGTGTTATTTTTAGAAATGAAATGTATTTTTCTGCTCTTCTTCACATTCTCTTACTAATTCTTAGCTCTACAAAAGCTGGAAGAGAGTGAAAGTTTTTGAGTGTGACAAAAGAAAAAGCCCTTTTCCATATTTTCATCCTTTTCTCATGGAAAATATTATAATTTCACATGGAAAGTACTCCTGAGAAAAGCTCTACTTTTCCAGATCTACCTATGCATGAAGCAGAAAAGGCAGATTAAAGGAACTGTCAAAAGTTTCAATGTTAACAGCAGAGTAAAAAATAGAAACTCATTTTATCTGACTTTCCCTTTCCCTGGTATTCTTCTTGCTGTCATGCTTCAAAATGTCTCCTGATGTTAAGTAAGTACAGGACCTGTGAAAGGTGGAAAAAGATTCTTCAGAATTCAAGACAGGGGTAGCATTTCCTGGTTTTGAATCATCTTGAGAATGCAAGTGAACATTTCATCAAAACAATTTTCTGAACAGTCAGTGACACTTTGCAGTCCCTAAATTGCCATAACAAATCCATGTTAACTTTTGCCCATGACAAATCAAACTTTTTTACTTTCTTTCTCCAGCCAAACTCTCCAGTCATATTTCTATAACTTCTTACAGCCCATACAATTTTTTGCATGTCTAGTCTCACGCAGGAACGAAGTTCTCTTGTATGTGCACATCTTCTACATTTCTATACCTCTAGCTTGCCTTATCAGATCAGGAATCCAAACTACTGCTTTTTTCCATGTCTCTTTCACTTACTTTGCAATAATTTTCATACCCTGTAACTGTAAAACAGCTCCTGCAATCCCTAACCCCTGCTTATGTAACAAGGGTACATGCTAAAAAACACCTGTATATTGCAATTTCAGATGCAAAAGTTTCAATGGAGAAGCTCAGGAAAGAAAGAAAGAAGAAATCCCACAAACATTCAGATGAAATGACACAAGCCTTTCTAATGTCTGCCATTTTTGAAGTAGAGCACAAAACGGTGTCATTTGTCCTTCCACTGGACAATGCCCTTGGCTGCTGCTCAGCCCAGGCATTTGCCAGGGTTGGCCATGGACAGCAGCAATGTGCTGGGGTGGGTGTTGGGTTTGGCAGACCTATGTGCTGTGCTTGCTCTCTCAGAAGTGTTTTCAGGTTAAAGAGTCAGTTACAGTCAGAAGGCTGATGTGAGAAAATGTTACCAACAAGACAAGGTTAATGATAGGTCCCATGAACTGCTCAGCTGAGGCTCATTGATATTGCACTGCATCATTAATGAAATGGGTCCCCAACAGAGGGCAAATACACTGAAAGTTACTGTAAGAAATGAAAATGGAGAGATGGGGAGAAAAAAATGTGCTCACTGTCATTATTATGTTCCACATATCCCAGACCTTACAGGGTACCTTCTGCGTACCTTCTGCGTGTATGGGTTGGATGTGGGACCTGCCCCAGAGAGAAGAGGGCAAACCAGATTTTCTCTGCTGGCACAGTAAAAAAGTAATAAAAAGCCATAATATTAACCTTTTCCAAACATTGGACTATGGCTCTATATCTTGTTTCATGATGAATTACACATTTTAAATGCACTACCCAAGGAGTTTTATTGCTGATCCATAATTTTCAGAGTATCTTCCTTCCTTGCAGGTAGAACAAATTGTGATTTACTGCCACAGAGTTCTCCTAAGCTTAACAAGATTAATGGGGTTTCCACAACTTTAACAGTCTCATTATCTTATGGTTTTAATATGTTATGTGAAATTATTTCAATCTTTGTGACAGATGGAATATTATGTAATCTTTTGTTAAAATTGTTCTCAATACATTAGGTCTAGAAGTAATACCACAATGCTTTCAAGTGGCTGAAAAAAGAACAAGCTGCCCAAATTCAGATGTGTTAATCATCATGTAGGACAGAAATATTAACCAAGAGACCTACAGGAAGGAGGAAAGGATTCAAGCACGTGATAGATTCATGTACAAACACAAGAATGAAACCTGTCCTGTAAGAGCAATGAAAGGAAGTTGTCCTATTTCATTATGGACTGCAAACAGGACAGATTGCTTCAGGAACCTTCACCATAAAACCAGACATCACATATCTCAAAAAGTTCTCCAGTGTAAAGTAACTTAGATGGAAAAGCCAATTATCCTTCACCACAAACTGGCTTTGAGCAGTTAGTTTGGCTTTCATCAGAGGGAGAGCTATTGCATCACCTGCAGCTCAAGCTATTTTAGAAAGATTTGTACTTACAATCAGTAAGTCACAAGCAATTACAAAGAAGTGAGTACGGCGGCTGGAAAGCATTGCTATAACCGTGATCCAAAACCCTGTCAGCTTTCACTTTTACTTGATAAGATTTTGCCAGTTTGTCTTTTTTTTCTCTGAGGTATTTTGCCCATATAAATGCAAAACACAGAAAGATGCTCAGTTCTTTTAAACATTTTTGCTAAGTGGAACTCAAAAGGCTAAGTGCATAAGTAAATCACTTGTGCAAGGAACAGCCCATTTTTACTATCATTCATATGTTTCTACAGAATGATGATTAATTCTTTTTCCATGTTCCATTCTTTTCCAACTTTCATATGTGTTTAAGAGCATAGGAAAGCAAGGAGTTAAAGTATATACCTTGGTAAATTTTATCTTGTGAATTCATCCCACACAGTCCATTTCCTTTGTCCAGTGTTTCCAAAACCCTATTTCAAATTAATGAGGAGTAATTACAGTAAAGACTAAAAAGCCTATCTTTTCAGAGCTTTTGAATGTAATGTTTGTCTCTGTACTCTTTCCAGAGTGCCATGTAAATGAAACAGAGTACCAGAGATTTCCCTCATGCCTTGGAAGGGAGCAGGGCTGGATTTTTAATATGAGAGTCTTTAGGAATACAGATTTACTGGCTACATGTTCTTGTTATGGAAAATGAAATAAGAGCTCCCAATATCCACCAGACAGGTTAACCTGGTGAGGATTTTAAAACGTTTTTCCAGCATAATTAAGAAAGAACTTTTTGAGAGATCTCATCACATTCTGTCTCAGAAATTTGCCATGCAGCCTGCAGTATCCATTTCTAATTCCAGAAGTAATTAGATATCTCCTGGGACTTGCCCTGAACGTATTTTCTTGTTCATACTGTATACTTCATATAAACTGATTTTGCACCTCTCTTGTCAGAGAAAGCATGGTAGAAGAACTATTAATTCTTCCCATTCAGAATTCTACAGTAATGTGATGGCTAAGGCATGTATTGTCCTCTGTACTCAACTCTTCTCACTTTATCTTATCTTAGATAAATACCACTTATGTTACTATTAGTAGTAGCTAAAATAAATTTAAGGTGCCCTCTTTTAGCAGGAATATAATATTTGCTTCCCTGAGGGAAGTAACAAGCACTGTGTGAACCAGGCTGGCCATTCTAGGAAATGGTCCAAACTCCATCCAGGCCTGGAGGCAGCCCAAACCTCAACATTTCAAATGTTTGCTTCCTCTCTGTACAGCTGCTTTTCTTTCTCTGAAGAAGGGAATTTTCTCTATCAGGTTATGGCGTGTGGGCTCACCCATGGAGGTTATTTAACACTTCTGACAGAGATGGGGCTATGTGCTCCAGACTGTCCCAACACTTTGGGGACATCTCAAAGGAGAGTGTCCAAGCAAGGTAGTTTTCGTGGTGACAAGCACAGGAGAAGCAGCACAGGGGATGGGTGAGTTCAAGACACCTAATGTGAGGTGTCAGAATGTAGGTGTCTGACTGTGTTTATTTCCATTACAGACAGAACAGATCCAGGCTGTGATTCAGGTCCTTAAACATAAGTGTTAAGCCATCTGAGACTCCCTAGGACACCCCACAGGGCCCCTACGTTTTCAGGGTCACACCCATAAAGCTCACATGGCTGTTAGAGTGTCTCAAGAGGCCCAGGCACCTCCTCTGGTCACTGAAACTGAGATGCACATGCCTGCAGGTACTCACAAGGACCCTGAAATGAGGGCTCAGTCTGGAACTGAGCCTGGCTGGGATGGGTTGTACTGCTCAGGGTACAGATGGAAACCATGATACAGAGTTGTTAAGTAACTCTCTTAATTCATAGAAATTATTGACACAAAATCATAAGGAGACCCTGGGAAAAAAAACTTTTTTTTTTGAGCAAAGCATTCCAAATGATTTCCAAATCCTAGCCACTCTCCCACCCAGTATGTGGACAAGGATAGCTATAGAAAGGGAAAGATTAGAAAGGCAGGACTTCCTGATCCAGCAGGTTTCCCTGATCCTGCAGGCACTCATAAAAAGTTGTAGATGCAACCTTTTCTACGAACCTCATAATTTTTCATAGAGCTTTAAAGTGAGCAATTTTTTAACATGTACTGCTGCAAATACTATGTCTCTATTGTTTTCTCTAATTTTAAATTAATTCAAACCAGAGATGTCTGTGCAATTGGAATGACATACCTCTATAGAGCTCAATAAATTCCCTTATGTATAGTACCCCAGCCATATCTTACACTTCATTTGAAATTTTCTTTCTATTGCAGTTGTAATCAATTGCTTTAGCAGTCTGAAAAAAAACATCTTATAGGCCACCACTCCTAATCACACTTATGGTTAAGTTTACAGTAAATTATCACATGTGGATTGAAAAGCTTTTTTTTTTTTTACCTATTGCATGATTACAGCTTCCTCTCTAATCAGTCTTCACTGGGTTTTGTGTATCAGCTCTTTAATCAAGCCATAAACATATCCTTGTCAAAGATGTCCTTGATTTCCTTTCATTACAACCTACGTCACTTTATTCCAAAAGACAAGAACCTGATATGCCACACATTTGTCTACAGCTGTTAAGGTTATACTTATTATATCTAGAAATGGAAGAAAAATGTCATCTCTCCAGGCACACCTTTCCCTATGGACAAAATTTACCCCTCAGAAATATTTTTAAAACACTTTGTTCTCTCTAGTTTTTCCAACTCAGATAATGAGATTCTCACCAACTTTTCTGGGGAATGTTCCTCAAAACTTTCCCTATTCTAATGTCATCCTACACACACAAGGACTTTCCACTGCTGATATTTCCCACATGTTTGCCATCATGTTGTCTTCACTGTCCCATAAATCTGATTAATCTTCTCCACACTACATAACCAGGGCTCAGTTTTCAGTGAGTAATAATTTTGTTTCCTTTCTGTTAGTCTTCTATAATTTAAATTAATTTTGATTGCCACTCACATCCTAGCACTACACAGACACAAGTACTCTTGGCTGGAGATTCTGTGGACTAGAACTGTAACCTATCATCACACTAGTGGGAGACAGTGCCACAAGATTTGCTCTGGGTGCACTTCTTAGAGCAGATATACCAGCTAAACTCCTGGAGGTATTCAGCCCCATGGATTACAGCTGATCTCAGCCACATCAGTGCCCTTTCCTGGGCCTAGATCCAGAGGCCTGGATCCAGAATGCAGTGAGAAGTGGGTCTCTCATGCCTCTTCACACAGCACAGGACACAGCAGGTGCACCCCCAGCCTCTAGTCTTGGTGGCATTTTTGCTCCTGACCTGCCAAGGCAATGCATCCAAACAGAGATTTCCATTTGCAGCATTGCTGCATTGCAAGTTCAAGATTCACTGTGTCATAGATAATATCAGCATATTCCCAGCTTTTGCTTGAACACTTATGTATAAATATTTACAGGTTTTGGTTTTAAGTTTCATTCTAGTATTTAATACAGATATTCACTCCACATGTTTACTTGCATTTTCCAAGCACAACATTGCTAAGTGATTGTCTCACTCACTTAGAGAGCAGGCAAGCTCTGCCCTCCATCCTCTTGCCTTATTGCTCTGTTCTCAAGAGGATTGCAGTAATTCCTTGTATAGTATGTATTTCCAAAGGAACACCAAAATGTAAAATGAGACCAAAATAAGGACCAGCACAAGGACAAATATCTGAACAGGGCCAAGCCTTAACCCACAATGTATGCACATAGTGCAGAGGGGATTTCTGGTGGCCATGGCATCATCAGCAATGGGCTGAGCTTCCTACAAAGCCCATGGGTCTTTCTTTGCAACCTGTTCCCTCATTGTGGGAACATTTTCAGTAGGACTGGCACAAAGCCATTACCTGCTTGTTCTTTCAGCCCACAAAGACTTCAAAACATATCTTAAGGCCCATCCCAGCTGGAGGTAAACTAGCAATTCACTGCAACAGCACCCACAGTTTGCTGTTAATCCTACTAGCCTGCAAATACCTTTTTCACTCTTTTATTATTTCCTGTATCCAGTGCATGGTAGAGTTCTTTCCATTTCCCATGAGGATATTGTCTGTTTCTGATTATTTCCCAGCTGATACATTAGCTGTTTGAGAATTCAATTAATTGAAGTTATTTTTATATTTATGCTGTAATCTTGCAATTAATATTGCAAGTAATGTGTGTTCACCAAACTAATGAAAATGTCATTGGTATCCAGTGAACTGCTGTGACAACTTTCTGGGGAGCCCATTGCAGTGCCCAGCCACACTCAAGGTGAAGAACATTTTCCTAACATCCAATCTAAAATCCCTTTGGCACAACCTCAGGCCACTCCCTTGGGTCCTGTCCCTGGTCACCACAGAGATCAGTGTTTGTCTTACCTCTTCCCCTCACAATCAAGTTGTAACTGCAGTGAGGTCTCCCCTCAGTCTCCTCCAGGCTGAACAGACCAAGTGACCTCAGTCACTCCTCACACGGCCTCCCCCCTCTCAGGGCCCTTCACCATCTTTGTTGCCCTCCTTTGGACATATTTAATAGTTTAATGTCCTTCTTATACTGTGGCACCCAAAATTGTCCTCAGCACTCGAGGTGAGGCCACCTCATTGTAGAGCAGAGCAGGACAATCCTCTCCCTTGCCTGGCTGGTGATGCTGTCCCTGATGTCCCCAGGACAGGGTTGGCCCTCCTGGCTGCCAGGGCACTGCTGGCTCATATTCACCTTGTCACTGACCAGGACCCCCAGGTCCCTTTCCATGGCACTGCTCTCCAGCCTCTCATTCCCCAGTCTGTCCACACACCCAGGGCTGCCCCATCCCAGGGGCAGAGTCTGGCTCTTGTTTCTGTTAAACTTCCTATGGTTGGTGATTTCCCAGTCTTCTAATTCATCAAGGTCTTTCTACAGGGCTCCTCAGCCTTTGAGAGAGTCAACAGGTCCTCCCAAGAGTGTCTGGAAATCTGCCCAGCAGAAAAAGGCCTGGAGGTGTTTGTTGACAGCTGGTTGAATATAAGCCAGCATGTGCCAGATGGCCAAGAAGACTGATGGTATCTTGGAATCTTCCTGTATCAGGAATAGTGTGGCCAGCAGGACCAGGGCAGTGGCCATCCCCCTGTATTCAGCACTGGTGGGGCCACACCTTGAGTGCTGTGTCCAGTTCTGGGCCCCTCAAAGACACTGAAATGATAGTGAGTCCAGAGAAGAGAAACAGAACTGGTGACGGGTCTTGAGCACAAGTCTGATGAAGAACAACTGAGGGACCAAGAATTGTTTAACTTGGGGAAAAGGATGCTCAGGGAGACCACATCACTCTCTCCAACTGCCTGGAAGGAGGCTGTAACCAGGTGGGTGTTGTTCTCTAATGTAATAAGTGATAGAATAAGGGGAAATGGCCTCAAGTTGAGCTGGGAGGGATTTTGATTGATATTAGGAAAAATCTTGTCACAGAAAGGGTTGTCAGACACCAGAACAGGCAGCCCAGGGAAATGGTAGAGTTACCATCTCTGGAGGTATTTAAAAGATCATAGGTGTGGCACTTGGGGATGTGGTTTAGTGCTAAACTTGGCGGTGCTGGGTTAATGTTTGGACTCAATGATATTAGAGGTCTTTTCCAACCTAAATGATTCTATAAAAAATATTTCAAAATGTGTTATTTGTGATTGCCTTTTCAACTCTTCCCTAGTATTTCTCAATGAATCAACTGCAGAAACATGTATAACAATTTTGGCAGCATGTAGTATTAAGTCCCCACTTTTGGCTTTTACAAACACTTCTGTAAAAGTGTTTTCCAATTTGTTTTGGTAGGATCTCTGTTAGTTTACAAGCTCAATTCCCAAATGGCTTCTGTGCAACTCAGTTTCATAGTCGCAGTAGTCTTTCACTGGCAAGCTGCTGAACTAATAAAAATTACACAAATTAATAATACATTCCTTTATTTCAAAATGCAACAATAAGGAGTAGAAATAACTGCAAATCAGTCTTTCCCAAAACAAAGTTTAAAAAAAAATCATAACAGCAGCCCACCATTTTACTGCAAAGATATTAATGTTAGAGGTAGTCAGAGACCTGCACAGCATAAAAACAAAGTTCAGTGAGTTCCAGGGCTCTCTGCTTTGCTGACATTTAATGTCCTGTTGGAGCTTCTCTGTGCAAAATGATTTCTACATTTGTAGAAAAAGTCCTCATTTACTTCCTGGCAATATTCAGAAAACCCATAATGTTTGTACATACATAGTGCAGAGGGGTTTTCTGATGGCCATGGCATAACACTTTAGAGAGAAATTGGGTGCCCTTTCCAGTGTAAACTGGAAAATGAAGTGGCCACCTAGCCTAGGCATTAGTATGTGCATCCCACAGTGTACAAGTTCAGGAGTCAGAAGGCAGCTCCTGACAGAAGTTTGTTGTGATCTGGGAATGATACAAGAGTTGCTTAACCCCAGACACTGCATGGTGACAGCCTAAGCTCCAGCCCAAAGAAACCAAAGTAATGGGAGTTTTCATTCCTGGAAGTTGGACCAGGGGAGCAGATTCCTGCTCTTCCTGCCCTCCACACCATCAGTGTGGTGCTCTGGAGCTCTATGGTGTGGTGTCACCTCCCTCTCCTTAGGCTTCTCTGCTGTGATCTGTACACAGGCACCTTGCTTCAGAAGCAAGGGAGGTGGGTGCTGGCAGGACTGCCTGGTTATCAGGGTGCTCAGCCGGAAGGAGGGAAGGGAATGGGGATCTCCTCCAAGGTAGGAAGAAGTAGAAACTGAACCCAGGTCATCAACTTCCTGACACAAGTACGGAAAAGCAGATGTTATTGCTGGAAAGACTTGAAAGTTAATAAGAATTCTCTGCTACAAGTCCTCACCTATAAGAGGGTTCCACACTCTGGATTAACCTTATGCAAACTTTCTGATATACAAATTAATAAAACCCAAACAAATAAACAAAAAGTTGGACTAGGTTCAGACAAGCCTACTTTTGCTAGCTCTGAAACTGCAGAACAAAAATGGACTGAGGGACGGGAGCTGGCAAGATGTTATCTTTAATAGTCAATATGTCGCTTGTCATCATTGGGACCAAAGTTGCATTGCCTAGGAGTGCTCATAGGATACAACTTTTCTCCATGGTTTGGCAGCTTCATGATACTGACACCAACTCACCAATGGATGTTGGCATAGAGAATTTGAGAAAGGAAAACTTTTACCCCCTGAAATTTGATTACTCAGAATGAAATTAGACTAGAGAAAGTGAAAACAGGAGCTTAAGATCAACTTATAGCAGCAAATCAAGAAAAATCAAGAAAAATTTTGTCTTAGTTGCAGTCTAGGGAAAGTTTTAAATTAGTACCTAACATTGAAAAAAATTATTATCCCTTTAGGTGAGCTCCTGTATTGCTGGGTAACTTCATTTTCCAGCCACCCAGTAAGAATGTACATTACTGTGCCCTGGAGGAAGAGAACACGCCAGATTAGTGATGGATACAAAGTGGAGGCACTCAGCATTTCTGTCTGAGAGTCCTTTCTCGAATAGACTCACATAATAAAAAGCTGCACAGTTAAACTTGAACAGATCATTAATTTGATAATGAAAAAGAGCCAAGTCCATATGAAATGCCCCAACTTCCACCATTTAACAATAAATCAAAGGGAAACTATAAGGACAGATGGTAAAATTACTGTTAGCACAAATGGCACAATGAAGAATGTTTAATAATACCTAATAATGCATTAAACAGGATGGGCTGTACTATACAAACACACTGCATTTCTGCTCTTTAGGAGCCACTGCTTGCCAAGGGCACCCAAGGGCTAGCACTTCTAGTCCACAGCACACCAAATCTTGAAGGTCCAAAGAGTGTTTCTAAAAGACAGGGTCCTAAGGTCCTAACAGAGGGGTTGTCAGTGCCAGGGAAGAGAGAATTTGGATTAAATCCTCTTTGCCAAGCCCTGTCCTGAAGTCAGCTGGCGTTATTTCAAAAAAAAAAAGCACACTGAAAACAGGATTGACTCTCTGGAAACAACACCTGGACAGTGTTTCCAAAGTGCTGATACTTTGGGGAGGCGAAAAGTCATCGTTATTCTAGATCATGGATGGCAGTTTTGAGACACCTATTAAAAAAAAAAAAAAAAGGAATATGCTTACCATACAGGAGGCATAATCTGGTTTCAGTTAGTCTGTTGTGTCCTGTCACTTTTATGCAAGCACTGCAGTAAAAGAAATTAGTAGGAATTTTTGAGCTGCCTGTCCCACTTCTGTTCACAATGAAAGAGAAGAACTCAACCAAGTAGTCAATTCTTACTTTCTTGTGCAGATTAACTTGCTTTGTCTTCATGCCATAAACAAAAGCATGAATCAAACTCATCACTTAAACACTCATGTTTTCACAGCTTCCAGCCACATGTGTTTTGTAAGCATAAAAATACAAAATGGTCAAATGGAAGTGATGATGAATACTTCTCATGGGTACTACTCGCTCCTTGAGAAAAGGCAGACCTGGAACAGCACAGGAGCAGTAAGGGCTCCACCCTTCCCAGGCTGTTGCAAAGGCAGGCAGAGTCAGGCCCCCACTCTGTAGTCTTCCCAAGATTAGCAAAAGATCTAACTAAATGATTAATATTATCATGCAGTGAGAATTGCTGCTGGGTACAGAAGGATTCTTCTGTAAGCAATTCCCACAGGCAAGATTTTCAACTTTCTACTGATATACAGAAATTAAATTTTAGTTTCAGAAGAATATAAGAAATTATAAACCTATCAGTTAATTAATGTTGTATAACTGGTCACATGCTAAGAAAAGTGAAAGCCAATACTTGCACCTGGGGTGAATATAAGTGGAATTTGTCCCACTACTTGCTTGCAATCTTCAGCATGCAGTGTACCAGGAGCACCAGAATAATGGCAAACAGGGGAGAGCAGATGAGAAAGCTGTCATGTTAGATGAGAGTGATCACTTAATTTTCACAGTTCTCCTTTGCTTTTAAACTTTTGAAAGAAAATGCTACAGATCAATAGGTTTCCTCATTAGCCAACCTTAGCACCTGGCTGTGAATACCAGAACAGCCTTGACTTACACACAGATGAGCTGTACAGAAGACAACTGAGCTGACATCATTTGCATTGTGGAATTTTTCTGGACTGAAAGTTTATGTGTCAAGAAATAAAGGCTGAATATATAGCTTGTTCTTTCAAATTCACCTCTTGGGCACTATAAATTTCCTTTCTCTCCTGCCCAAAGCTTTGCAAATTTACCCTGCTAATTTTCAGTTTTAGCCTTGATTTTTGGCGGAATGCTTTCTAGTCTGTTCAGGTTTTCTGGTGAGAGAAGGGCAAATGACCAGCTCTCTTTGAAGCAACTTGTTCCAGTTTCTTCTTTTTAGATTTGAAAAAGCTCTATAACATGCTTAAGAATAAACACCTTGTGAATTATTTTATGAAATTCAAATAAATTGTTTCAAGTAAGCATATTTTTTCTCCATGTTTTCTGCATTTCACAGGATAAAAGCAGTTTTACCTCATGGCACTATGATGATACTGCTCACAACTCCAAATTTATTAGTTTCCAACCCCAAGCATTTTAGCAGAGAAAATTTTACATGTACTGCAACCCTGACAGCAGATACATTTTCCTTACACCTACAAAACATCTCGACATTTAATACCTGTTCAAGAAAATGTTCAGTTCTCTTTCCCCCAGGCTCCTCAAATCTGCTTTCTGCACCCAGGAACTGAATCCATGGCAGTGAACAGAGTTTTTTGACATCAAGTTTCAGGTAAGTAAAAAGCTGCAGATCTTTACAAGGGAATCTTTCTGTTCTTTTGTTTCTAATTATTTTCTGTTCTGTCACATCAAATTCCGAGCTTCTTGCTACAGGAACTATCTCTGACTTATCATATAAATAAAGTTCTATAACTAGTCACATATCTGAGAAGGGTGGTGAAACCAAACCTTTGCCCAGGCTATGAACAAAAATGTATTTTCTAACATATTGCATTCTGCTTCCGGACAATTTTACCTTGTCAATTTAAAGCTGTAATTATTTGAGTGAAGACAGGACTCCAACTTTAGTTTACAGAGAAAGGCAAAATCCAGACCCTGTGGCTCCTGCATTGGGGTGGCTTGGAGCTACTCCCTCTCCTCCCACCTCTGCATGGCAGGCAGCACAAATCCCAGAGCTGATCACTTATTTACATTTTGCATCCAGGGGTTGAGAAAGGCATCAGCTCTGTCTCCCAAAGGAATGGGAGATGAGGAAACAGCCTCTAGCTCAAATGGAGAGCTCTGTGCCAGCACACTGCTCTTTCAGAAGGTATCACAAGCACCTGTGTCAGCTCTCCATGCCCTGGAGACCCACCCATCATCTCTGCAAGTCCTGCAGCTGCCCCTACAGCTGACGCAGTTGGGTAAATGCTCAAAGCCACGTGTATCCTGCCTATGCAAGTACTTTTAGCAAAATAGCAGCGGCAACTTAGCTTGGCTTCCAGATGATTGATTCCTTTTTTCAAGAATATAATTTTGTGTATTTGATTATGAAAATCAAATAATGAAGAAAAATTCTTTTTTTCTGTCACAAGCCACCTTTGAAAAGCGATGATTCTTCATTTCCTAATCTGATTTGTTCAGCTAATCTATTTGACCTTACACAGACCTTCTGTTTTCATGTCTGAGTGGCAGGGAGAAGGGGTTCTCAGTGCATGTGAGAAAGCCAGAAGCACTGTGAAGAAAACCAAAACCTATTGTTTTCATAAGAAAAAGTAAAAACTGCATTTATGGCAGTAGGTGTTACAAGGGTCTTCTCTCTTCTTTGCATTTGTGTTGTGGGAACCCCAAAATGAAATCAATAGCCTGAGATACAAAAGTAAACTATTCAAAACCATCTTTCTGGATTATGTGAACTTTTTTTGTGAATAAGGCTTTGTGTCTCCTGCATGCTCAACGGGCAGCAACACACCACATACAGCTTACAGGCTTAGAGAAAGATGCTCATTAAATTTCATTCACTTCCAACAGCCTGAGTGGCCATCACTTCTTGCTCATCTCAGGTCTGATCCTGCAGTCTGAAGAGACCCAAAAAGACAAACATCTTTATGAGTAAGGTAGCACTTGCACCTTTATAGCACAGAGCATTTTGATGGTAACAGAAAAGGAGCTGGTTAACATGCACAGAGTTGGACTTATCCTTGTATTTGGGATTTAGACATACTGCAAGAGGTAGCTTTATTCAACTAAAAACCCACACAGCTGTCATCTTTGTGTAGCTGAGAGGTACATACCAGCAACAACTCATATACCTGAGAGTCAAAACTGCTTTGATTAACTTGGGACCTAGGTGAAATACCTTTACATTAAAGTATTTTCCAGCACACTGGCCATTATTTTATTAGAAAATATGTATCGTAGACATTTTTCAGAGTGCCAATAAAACCTATGTCTGAGATTTTGACTTCAGGAGAGGCTGTAAACTGATGGGAGAAACACAGAAACAGTACCCTGCAGAAAAATTTGTCCAGAAACAGTTTCATGTGCTTTGGCCAGATAACAAACATTTGAATATGCACCTTTAGAAACCCTATATTAAGTAAGTGCTTGCTGCTTCTTCTGAGTGATTTGTGACAGTGCATTCCATCTACTGTGAAACAAGACTCCTGACAGAAATAAAGGATAATAGTTTTTAAAGCAGAGTGGAAATTTGGAGTCTTTCCATTGCCTTTAATGGGCGTTGGATTGATTCCCAACAGTCTGCAGCAATGTGTTGCTCACTATAATTCACAGGCTCTTGTCCTTGCCCTGTGACAAGAGCAGCTCCACCCTTGGGGCTGAGGCAACTCCAGCAGCACCAGCCAGGGGTAGTGCCATGTTTGTGACTCAGGATGGTCTTAGAGGGATAGAAAAAAACCCAACAAAGGCAAAGGCCAGCCCCAGAAGTTGGCGTGGATACAACCTTTCCTCATTGTGCTCTGCCGGGGGTCCCAAAGTCCCCAAGGAGTTGTTCCATGCTTTGGGTTGACAGCTTTCCTGAAGGGAATCACAAATCCTGTGGAATTGGACTGGTTGGAAGGTACCACAGTAACCACACAAGTCATCTGGCTGAGGCTCCCTGCTCAGCAGGGCCATCCTAGAGCATGTGGCACAGGCTAGACTGAACAGGCAGAATAGACAGGAAGACTGCAGAAATCCAGGGCTCATGAAAAAGATACTGCTCCTTAGGTGCTGCTCCTGGGGCAGGGTTCACCAAGGTGCAACCTCTCTGGACCTGTCATCCCGCCAGAGCCATGGGAAGCTGCCAAAAGTCCTTTGTTCTTGCCCACAGGAAGCTCCCGCTCAGCTGGAAACAGCCCATGGGAACGCATTTCCAGAGCTTCAGGTTTATCTCCACACTTCATTCTGTCCTGCAGTAGCACCAGCACATGGGGCCTTGTCCCCTCTGCTCCTGTTCCCAGGGGCTGCACCAGCTGTGCATCAGGCCCTGCCCTCACCCCTGCAGTTCCTGGGGACCTCCCCTCTCCCCGGGGCCCTGTGCCCAGCTCTGCTCGGTGCCCAGAGCTGGCAGAGGTTTGCCTGGCTGGGTAACACACCACAACAAGGAGATGAATTGTGACATGGGACAGGGGGACAGGGCCACCTCCCACCCCAGGTCACTGCACTGCCACATGGATTTTTGGGGGTGGCAGATGGGGAGGGCTGCCCCACTCCTTCCTGGGTCCCTGAGTGATAATCTGGCAAGAGCTGCAGCTGAGTGAAGTTACAGCTGGTTGTGTTTAGGTTTCTGTTCTCCCTAAGCTCAGCAGGCTGGTGTTTTTGAATTCAATTTCATTATTGGTGTGAATAGGAGTTGCAGATTGTTTTCTCCACACAGGATTGTTCCAAGTTATACATATGCATTACTGGCTTCAGCTTAGGCTTCAATGCACAAAGATTTGCGTGTACATAGTAACACCTCAGAAATTAAAAGACAGAATAATTACTAGATCTAGACCTCCTTGGAGAAAGAAAAAGGTCATTCTGCAAAAGAAGTGTCCTTTTATTTCCAAAATGAAGCTGCTGAAATAATGCTCATAGCAAGGTTTAGCTGCAGAGCTCTCAGCAGTTTTATTAATAAGAATTACTTCCAGCCACTCTATGTGTGAAGCATTGTGACTCCAGGCAGACTCACATCTCCTGTCAGTATAAAGAAAAACAACCATCAGCTCTCCTGCTTTGTGTGTGACGGTTAAGTTGAGGTATGAAGGAGACCAGGCATCACATCCCATTCTGAAGCAGCTGGCCTTTTGTGAGAAGCTAACTTTATTCATGAGCAAAAGTGATTTGCTAAATACAGCCAACAAAACCAGAATTTAAGGTAGATGTTATTATAACCAGAGAAATAAAATATTAGCCTTTCCACATCGTATAAATCCATGCATTGTTTTAATAAGCAGATTTCTTTAATTAGTGCTTGATTGTAAGTTAACATCTAAAATCTTGGTACTGATCTTTGGCACGTTTGCTGAGACAAAATATCATTATTAACAATTAGTGCAGTGTTATTCTAAAATATTTTGCTTCACTTGAACAATTATCTGGGTAATCACTGACAGGAGCATACAGGCAATGATGCCAAAGCACAGAGCTGAGTTCTTTATTGTTTTCTAGTCTTAGCCTGAAATTAAAAACCACAATGAGCCAGTGGAACTAATGTAGGCATCACACAGTGTTATTTCAATTAAGCTTATGCAAAGACTGACTATTTTCACATTCACTAATTCCGTGTTCAACGAAATTTCTGTGCATGCACATGCCCACAGAGCTCCCAGTGTTCTGCCAACCTCATATCGTAGGAACCTTGGAATTCTGCACTGCTGAAAGCACAGCTCAGCCACGGCACAACTCAGTGCTGGTGACGCTGCCCACCTGAGGAGCACCACCACTGAGAACATCTCCATCTGATAACACAGATTGCTCACTGCAAACCCAGGTCTATAAAAAGATC
The DNA here is from genome assembly GCA_013400435.1 of Pycnonotus jocosus. Lineage (NCBI taxonomy): Eukaryota > Metazoa > Chordata > Aves > Passeriformes > Pycnonotidae > Pycnonotus > Pycnonotus jocosus. The sequence goes on along the minus strand of VWYP01019108.1, from coordinate 125,216 downwards.
CTGCTATCACAGCCCTCCTAAAGCAGATTTTGGAATTCAAGAAGTCCTGCATAACTGAAGAGTTATGAAGTAATTGTAGATAAATAAGTAGTGGTACTGCAAAGTCTTGGTGAGTCATCCGAATTACAAGCAGAACTGAAAGGTGGTGGCTCACCAGTTTAGCCAGCAGGAGAGGATTTTGTTTTACTTTGCAGGCCTGCAGTTTACAATCCTTTTACACCCTCTTACTGAGTGGTTTTCCTGCTGTTCCAAGGAAACTATTTATTCTGCTATAAGTCTCATTTTGTCTTTGAGGCTTTTCTTTAAATTGTCATTGCCATATAAATAGAATCTAAGCTAAAAAGAAATATTTAAAAATGTTTAGCAGGGACTTGCTTTCATACCAATATACACTTATGTGTATGCATGCATAACATACAAATATGCAAGTTTGTTTAAATGGAATTAATATAGGAAAAAAAACCCAAACAAAAAAATAAGCACCAAAGTGCACTCTCTTGTCAACACTTTCATTTGGAGAAAAAAAATGAACAGTGAAATTGTTAAAGTATTTCTCTAAGAACAAAGTCTACCATTCCCAAAATAAAGCCAAAATAACTATTTTTAAGAGGTCCTAAACTATAGAATAGTCAGGTGAGAGATAACATATAATTTTAAATGTCAGATTTTATATTCCAGAGAGTGTTATAGAAGATGAAGATTAGGACAGAGCAAGTGTACCATTGCAGCTCTTGGTGGGTGCCTAAGACCTTCACGATTTAGGTGTCCACATTGTATCACTAGTCACAAGGTGATCAGAGACCTGACCTAGAGAAGACCATAATGTAAAACACAATGTTTTTAGGAAGGTAACCAATATTTGTTTTCCTTCTTGAGGAGCTTGGTTCTTTCCTTAGGCAGTTTTCAGTAGAAATTAGCAGCTGATCAGTTCTGTAGCTGATCAGTTTTGGGAGCTCTGCCAGGCCAGGGAAATGTCTGTAAATAAATAACTGAATATCTCTAGCTCAATTATCTATTTCACCCAGTTCACACAAACTTTGGCACCCTTCGTGAGAAACAGCTACCAGTGGATCCGCATTCTGCTCCATTAAATCTAAGCTCCTGTAAAGCTCATTAATTTCCAACACTGATGGCTTTTTTTTTCTGATGTGCATTCCAGAAGAAACCATTAAACTATAAGGCCTAGCAGAAGAATTAATCATGCATCTACTGGATAGTAATGTCAGGTAAATGTCATTAATTGGAGCACAAAAGAATCTTTATCATCATTTCAATAGTGACTGAAGTCCTCTGAGTGAACACTAGCGATAGACTGTGAAAAGTTTTTACTTCTCTAGGTTGCTTGATTTCCATCGTATCATTTGATATAGACATGTGTTTTACATCAAATGATAAACACTTTTGGTTATATTGACTGCCTTACAAAAATCCTACTGATCACATACCTTTTGCCCATTCATTCATGATTTCAGAATAACAAAGATTATTTTTAAAGTTACAGAAGAGGGGACTATCCTTGCATTTTACAGTGCCTTTTTGGGCCAGAGCCACAGAACCTGTTAGTCCTTCATATTCTAACAACACCCAGAGTACTGTGCTGGCCTGACTTTAACTTGAGTGGTGACCTGCCTTCCTGCTAGGAATGGGAGGTTACTACAAATAAAACTAAACATGGCATTTCTGATCAATAATACACAGGTGAGACATATATTTTAACTCTATATGTACAGTACACATAGAAACCCAACCATTTGTGTTCTGCTAAACTGTTAGCTTGGACAACAGGAATGTGCTCAAGGAATGAGCACAGCACTGGTTATGTATTTTTTGAAAATAACAATTCATTTTAACATGGATATAGGAGAAAAGCAAAAACCTTTTCTGCCCTTGATTGAGCCTGAAATTATACATACCTGTGGTGGTTTTTTTCCAGGTCTTTTTTGAAGCAGTAGATAACATATATCCAAACTATAGTTTTAGTTAGGTTCTGGTAACAACCATATGGGGATTGAATCAACTGGAGAGTTTTAGGATTGTTAAACTTTATAGTTATCTTAAAGCTATAGACCTAATTTCATGTTAGATAAATGGAAATTAATGCATCCCCTAAGGCATTCTAAAATGGGTCAAACTAAATGCTCTTTAAAATTGTCTGATGCTCTTGGTTGACTAGGGAGCATCAAGTACAAGAATCAGTGTGAAACAATTACTTAAATTTAGATACTTTTGGGTTACTTGATTCCTATACTCCCATTAGAGTCACTGGAGCCTGAAGAGCAATTCACCTCACCACAAAGTAGGTACATAGTGGCTGTTCAGCCGAATCCTTCATTGATTGCTCTTACTAGATCTTCATTAATGGCAGTGGGAGCTTAGACACTCTATCAAAGAATCACAGGATCTGCTGGGTTCAAAGGGACCCACAAGGATCATTGAGGCCAACTCCTGGCCCTGCACAGCACCATTTCCAAGAGTCACATCATGTGCCTGAGAGAATTGTTCAGAAGCTTCTTGAGCTCTGTCAGGCTAGTACTCTGACCATTTCCCTGAGGAGCCTGTTCCAGTGCCCAATCACCCTCTGGTTGAAGAATCTTTTTCTAATATCCAACCTAAACCTCCCCTGACAAAACTTCAGTAGAGCAGGACAATCCCTCCCTCCCAGCCTTGCCCAGCTGGCAATGCTGTTCCTGATGCTTCCCAGGACATGCTTAGCCCTCCTGGCTGCCAGGACACTGCTGGCTCATGTTCAACTTGCCATTGACCCGGATGCCCAGATTTTTTTCCATGGGTCTGCTTTCCAGCCTCTCATTCCCCAGTCTGTCTGTCCATCCAGGGTTGCCTCATCCCAGGTGCAGAATCCAGCACTTTGTCTTGTCGAACTTTGTATGGTTGATGCTTACCCAGTCCTCTAACTTGTCAAGATCTCTCTGCAGGACTTTGAGGGAGTCAACAGCTTTTCTCAGTTTTGTATCATCTGTGAACTTGCTCAGGATCCTTCCAGTCCTACATCCAGGTAATTTATGAAGATGTTGAAGAGCACGGGGCTGAGGATGGAGCCCTGTGGAACTCCACTAGTGACAGGTGACCAGTCTGATGTCAACCCATTCACTGAAACCCTTTGTGCCCAACCCATGAGCCAGTTGCTCACACATCCCTAGACGTGTTTATCCAGCTGTGTGCTGGATATTTTGTCCAGGAGGATCCTGTGAGAGACAGTATTGAAAGCTTTACTGGAATACAAAAAGATTATATTAACTGTCTTCCCTTGATCAGCTAGGTGGGTTACCTTGTCATTAAAGGAAATTGAGTTTGACAGGCAGGACTTTCCTCTCATGAAGCCAAGCTGGTGATTAGTGTTTGTGTAACCTTTTGGGTGTTTTTCAGTACCTCCCAGAACAATCTCCATAGCTTTCCCAGGCACTGAAGTGAAACTGACAGGCTGGTACTTTTTGGGGTCATCCTTCTTGTCCTTCTTGCCCCTCTTGAAAAGGACAATATTTGCCAGCTTCCAATCAGCTGGGACCTCTCCAGATCCTCAAGACTGCTCAAAAATCATCAAGAGAGGATTTGTGATAACCTCAGTTAGCTCTTTGAGTATTCTTGCATGAATCAAATCAGGCCCTACAGATTTGTAGGGATCCACCTGGAGCAGTAGATCCTGCACAATTTCAGGGTCTTGCTGGGATTTTGTCATTCTTGCAGTCATGGTCCTCCAGTTCAGGACACATTTCAGGTGTGGTACATTGTAGCCAAGACCTGGTGAAGCAGACTGAGGGATCCCATTAGTGTTTGTTTCCTCAACGTTCAGCACACAATCCTATTGCTCTTCACTGGTCAGCCTGGTTTTGTCCCTTTCCTTCTTTCCAAGCTGGTTTACAGCTCTGCCAAGAACCCCACTCTAGCTCCTCTGAGCATCCTGTCAGGTTTCAGGAGACTAGAAGGAAGTGATGTGTTGAGTTATTCAAATTTTGGAGATAGCAAAAAGACAGTTATGTGCTCAATAGCAGAGTTTTGGCTGCCCCATCCCTGGAAGTGTTCAAGGCCAGGTTGGATGGGGCTTTGAGCAACCTGCCCAGTGAAAGGTGTCCCTGCCCATGGCAGGGGAGGTTGAAGTAGATGGTCTTTAAGGCTCTTTCCAACCCAAACCATTCTATGATTGTATGAATTACCTCAATGATAATTGATTTCCAAATTCACTTTTAAATATAGACAAGTTTTCATGGTTTTTATTACATTAGCATAGCCAGAGGAATGGCTTTGTGGAGCCAGCTGCTTTACAGCACCACATTATGAACTAATTTCATTGCTACTTGGCAAGAAGGAGTATCTGGAAGTCTCTTTGCACCAGGGCTCACAGAAAGGGCTGAAGTGCAGCACTGTAATTTCACTAAATACAATCATTTTACCACATCATTGCACTAAACAGACAGCCACAAAGAGCAACCAAAAAGAATGCAAATTTTCCATGAAATGGGGACTTTATTCCTGTTCCTAAAAGAAAGTATGTTATAAATTCACACTAACCCCAACACACAGAAAACTCAAATGAATTCTATGGTTAGTTCTATTTCCCTTGCCAACCCACCAGAACTCTATATGGAGCACATGGGAATTTTGGTGGTGTGCTTGTTTAAATGAAGTAGGATAAAGTTTAAATCCAGAAAAACAAATTTTAAAGATCTAGAGTAACATTTGTGGAAAGTCTATTAATGTTTTTTCTCCAAAAAAAGTTAATTTGAAAGGTGAAAATTCTAGAGAAAAGTAGGAGTTTCCTCATTCTTTCTAGCTATTTTGGATAAACTGTCTTCTACAAGGCATGGATGATGGGCAAGCCTGCTTCAATTTATGTGAAATTATCACCTGATGAAAAGAAAAACATGCAACCCACCTGCTACCAACTTGCCCAACAAAGTTTCATTATCATGTATGCAGTCCCCAGTTTGCTCTTATAGTGGCTGTGGCTGGGATGAACTTAACTTTGTTCATTACATATGGTGCTGTGCTTTGGATTTGTGACTAAAATACATGTGTGTGTTGACACACCGTTGTTTTGGCTATTGATGAACAATTTTTGCACAGGGTCAAAGCCTTCTCTCTTTCTCATTTTGTCCCACACCAATGAGTAGACCAGGAACAGGCCAAAAGCTGAGAGGAAACACAACCAGGAGAGCTGACCCAAACCAGCTGAAGAGATACTCCAAGCCATGTGATGCTGTGCTCAGCATTAAACACGTGAAGTTTTCTCTTGAAAGGAAGTAGACCCATTTCTTGGTACATGGGTCTACTTGTAGGAGGTGATGAATAAATGCCTTTGCAGAATTTGTTTTATCTTCCCTCCCTCCTCTGTTTATTAAAATTTCGTAATCTTGACCCACAAAGTTTCTCACTTTTGCTCTTCCTGTTTGCTCCCTACCCCACCTGGAAGGGAAGTGAGCAGGCAGCTGTGGGTGTGCTTAGCTGTTGTCTGGGGTCAGTCTACCATAACACTTTTCTTTCAAGACATCTCAATACACCAAGTCTCAAAAAGTCCTACCAGCAAGGTCAAAGAGGATTTGGCTATAGCTTAATCCTTCATTATTCCTCATCTTTTACTTCTCAGGACCTGTACTTCTGTCCTTTAGAAATGCTGCTCTTTATAAAATTTCCTTAGGTTTTTAAAGGAATCATTTCCTTGAGGTAACAGGTAACAGGGCTGCAGAGTATGTGGAAGGGTTAAGCCCAACTCACAGTGGAGCTTAAAATGAGAAGTTTGGTTAAGGGAATGAACATGTTAAATAGTAAGCAGGCTTCCAAGAACTTACTCAAACTAAGCCCTGTTTAAGCATCCAAATGGAGAATAAACTTTTCTTAGGTTATTACTAAAAGTTAAATATTTTCAAAAGGTTTTCTTATTGCTGCAGGACAGTTTGACAATAAATTTCCACTGGCAGATCATCTTATTCCCCCTTAAGACACTTAGTTGCAAACAGGCATTCAAATAATTCCCACCAGACATCCAAGCTTAACAAAATAAATATGTTCCCACACTGCAGATTTTTAGAAGGTACATCTGTACATTGGTAATTTCAAGTTCACAGAAGCACAGCTTTACTCATAACCAGAACAACACAACAATCTGTTTGGGATTCTGCAAGAAAAATGAATATATTTATAGAAGTGCTGGTTTGACACAGGAGACATACAAGAGTTTGACATTTGGCTGCATTCAGGCTACTGGCCTCGTCTGAAGTCAAGTCCAAAATCAACTGCTAAGAAAGTAAAATTTCCTGTCTGAAAGGTTTTTCCACAAATATTTTTACAAACTTCCTCTAGAGTTTATATGTAAGTAATTATGACAGCACACTGTACTGCTCAACTTTCAACAATCTTGAAAGAGAAGAGATGCTTCATTCTTCTTCCTCAAAAAAGTAAGCTTTCCTGGTATTCCACATGCAACAGTATTACAGAAAGTCTAGGAATTGTTTTCCATATTATATTCTGTACAAATATTACTTTCTGGTCTAAAAACTTTCAGCGTGACTGTTTCATAGAAATTCAGTAGATATGGAAAATAATACCAAGTACTGCACTTAAGAACTAAACTTCAGTTTTGTAAATACTAGAAATTTTCTCAATAGTATCCAAAAGTCAACCCTATTCCCTGTTGCACATTGTTCAAGGTTGTCAGAGAAATGCAAGAGAAATAGAGAAGATGGACAGGATGTAAAGGCCCTACACTGCATGTTCTGATCAAATCTCAAACACTTTTTCCTCCTTCTTTCAATCAGCTTTCACTGATGGGCTGAATTCTGTCAGATAGTAAGCACCTACCCCTACTGATCCCACTCACAAGTCAACAACACTCCAGCTCTTCTCAAAAGGAAGGCAGAGGTAGGCTTATTTCTTAGCCCATTTGTGTAACATCCTCAGGACTTGAGAGTCTTGGGAAACAGTCTCATAAAAACCCCACTTGATTACTCAGTGTGAGAAGTAGAAAGGGATTTACCACACATGGCACAGCCTCCAGTACTAAACTGCTTCAGTTCTCACATGAGACATGCTTTTTGCTGTCCTGCTTCAGTGGGGTGCAAGGTGGTCTGTTCTACCCAGAGAAAGCTAATGCACAGAGTTGGGGTGACTGGTTGGCTGGGGTGCTGAGCAGCTGGGCTGCCAGCACAGGGGGTAGTCCGGGACCCTATGGCTAATTCGAGGCACAATTATTGATCCTAATAATTGTTCTTCCTCAGAGCTACCCAGGATGCCAGTGACAAAAGATGCTTAGATGGATCTCTTAGCTCTTATTCATACAAAGTTTCAATTTAGTTTACCTAATTGATGTAGCTAAGAAAAATAAATTGAAATAATAACTCAAACTAACTATGAGTTCCCAGAAAAAGGTCTTTCATAGAGGGTGGGTTAGGACAAGAATGTTGTGGGTGTAAGCCCACCCTTTGCCATTCTCTGCTATCAAAGCAACTATTTCAACCACTGACTTCATCTAACTGCACAACCAAGGGCACTCACACACAGAACTGGGAAATCTGGAGTACTTTATCTATTATAATTTCCTTTGTAGGACAAGTGAATGGGCAAACAGGATGGACATGAGAATGAATTCCTGAAGCATCATAGTGGCTGTATGCATCTTATGCCAGACTCAGGAGATTTTACAGAGCAAAAACTTATACTGACAGGAACCTTATAAATCTATCTTATTTCACTGATTCAGGTCAAGAGAGCATTACTTTTCCCTGTTATTAGTGATTAGTGCTTATTATTATAAGTACCAATCCTTCCCACAGGTCTCAATATTATCTTCATTGGTTTATGCCTGTGAATGGACACAAGATGTGATTTATTACTTTCTCCACATTTTTCAAATTGACATGGTCATAGCCTAAGTGACACATTTAAGACCTTCTCTGAATGAAAATAGTTAAATATTATGTTCTATATGACATAATTATTCTGTCCTGACCCCAAAATGTTGTTTATGCCATCTTCCATCAACTTGTTATTCCTCAAAGAGGAAAAAGAGACATTTTCTCTGCATTGCTTCACATGCATCCTTAAAGCTTAGCTAGCCAGTTTATAGGCAACAATCCTTTATGAGCCTCTATTTTAATGTTATTGACTGCCAAAATATGAAATGTCTCACTGAAGATGTTCACAATTGTAATTATTTAAGATATCAGACCCATTCAGACTGTTTTCCCCTAATGAATGATGTCACCTTCTCTATTGATATCTTGCTTGTTTTCAGTTTTTTGACAGAATGCAAGATGTGCCTAGGTCAGTTCAGGTTTCATAGCAACATATATCAGAAATTGCTAATAGACTTACAGAAGGAAGACCACTGTAGGCCAGTTGTGAAAGATCAGGAATAGCTGAATATATTCATAGAGGAAACACTGCTGTGAAGTTAGGTCCTTTGTTTAATTTCTAATCTTCCAAGAACTGAGGAGAGATCTTTACACAAGGGTAGAAAGAGTTGTTGATCTATTTAAATACTTGCCTTCTTTTGCAATGGGAATTGATCAGGGCAAATGAATTCTTCTGCTCATATCTCTGTTACTAAAATGAGAACAATAAGCTAGATCCCAGCATCCAAATATTGCACCTTGACATTGGATCAAAAAATGCTGTTACTATTTTTGTCCATTGCTGTCCACCCCAGGCCAGTAACACATTCTGCCAGTGACATCTCATCATTTTCCTCACTCTGGGGGGTAGGCCAGAGGGACATCTGTGCCAGAGGCTTTGAGCATATCTCCACACATCTCCTCACAGCTCCAGAAGTGACCTCAACAGAAATATCCTTCAGAGAATGATGATGATGGATTAGGTACCTCATAATTAAGCATTTTAACAAGCCTAGCCAAATTCTGTCCCTATGTAAAAAACAAACAAACAAACAAGCCTAAAAGACCCCCAAACCCAACCCTCAGAATTAAACAACGAAAGAACCTACCCCAGAAAAAAAATCCCACATGGATTCAGAGTTTTCAATATCTACACAGGTTTCAATACTTAAGAGACTTAGTTAAAAAGCAAACAGGCTTTCTTCAGGGCAGTTTTTTCCTTATAGTGCAGTATTGAGTAGAGGTTTCATTTCAAGAAGAAATAAACCCATTGCACAGAGGTTATGAGAGGAACAATTACATTTTGTACACTCCAGAGCACTTAGGGTGAACACAGGGATGTAGTCAACATGCACATACTTAGACACAGTAGAACAAAGAGAATGCAAATCACTCATTTCTATGGAAGAAAGGACACATCTAGGACCGTGCTAGGAAATATAATGAGGTGTGCTAACTTTCAACACACGGAAAAATCAAACCTCCACTGAGAAGTTATGAGATCTGACAAGCCATGTGCTTGAGCTTTGGGCTCTGTGCTTCGGGCTCTGTGCTTCAAGGAATATGCAGCTGCAAAGAGTTCATAGCTAGACTGGCAGAGCTGGAGAAAGGCAGAGTATCAATGGTGTAGTGTTTTCCTTAAGTGGGAAGCCCCATGCCTCTCCGCAGCAGTTTGGTATCAATAATTCAGGGGCTTGACTGGGCTCCAGGTCTGAGGTTATCTTTAGATAAGGGCTGTAATAGAAGAGGAGAAGACACTCTCAGGCACTGTGCTAACTCCCTGCAGAGCCTCAGGCAGGCAGGGGCTGGCAGGAGCAAGGGAAGAGGGAAATACCCCACAGGAAGAGGAGCAGAACTGCTCTCAGCCAGCTTTGCCATCAAAGGAAACCCACTACCGTTCTGTGGCCCCAGGGACAAATATCAGCACTCACAGATGAGAACACGTTCTTCACTGTGCCCAGTGTAGAAAACTTAATTTAATGGGCTCTAGCTACAGCAAGGGGGTTTTCAACAGCTAAAAGCTTTCTAGAATGAGAAATTAATGCAGGATGGGAGCAGGTTGCACAATGGGCTTGTACAATCTGTGTTACTAGAGGTCAGGAAGAAACTAGAAAAGGATGATGCCCCAGGCACATGGCACTATTCTGCCTTTGGACAGGAGGATAAAGGTGTTCCCCCAATATTTGACAGTCTTATTTGACATCATTTTGGCTCCTAGTCCAGTATAGAGACTTTGACCATGGTTACTTTGTTAAGAGGATATTCCCTTTTTTCCCTTCACTCGCTAATGTACAGGTGTGAAAAGACACTTCAGTAGATAAATGACTCTTTAAAGGTAATTATATAATTGTGTCAGGGGCAATGAAGATCAATTAGGGCTACTCAGACCTGCAGTTTCCATCTAGATCAAGCAATTAAACATTTGCTAATTGTCTATAAGTGGGCCCAGAGCTGGTACATTTTTCAAGAGAAGATTGTTCTTAACTACATGTCTTTTGACCACTCTATACCCAGTAATTGTCTCACTCATGGATATAGTGCCATTGAAGTGGGTATCATCTCAGGAATACAGTTGAAAATAATTGGAAGTTGGCATCGTTCTACAGAAGGCTGATGCCTTGGGAAGGCTGATCTGGAACAGAGACTAGACAGAGCTAAGAGAAAAAAGTAGGTATTTATTAAAATGCCTTAAAGGATACATCTTGGGCAGCACAAGAGCCTGACCAGGAATACACCCAGGACGGACTCAAAATGGCCACAAAATGGATGACTGGTCACAAGGTTTCACACTTTTATAAGTTTTGATCCATTTGCATATTGAGGTTTAATTGTCCAATTACAGCTTCAGATTATGAAGTCCTGTCCTTTTTGTTTTCTCTCTTCAGTCCACCATTGCTCATGCTTTTGAGTCTGAAACTTGTACCCATTGTCCTTGGTCTCCATCTGGGAAAGGATTTGTTTTGTCTCCCTACTCTGTGAAGAGAGCTTACTAACACTTAATCTGAGGCTCAGAACTACACCCCTAGGCAGCACAGAATCTGAAAAACATGAAAGCTAAAACTTAAGGCATCAAGGCCACAAAGCATTTGGGACAGACTCAGCCTAGCCAGGGTGCCTTTTAACAGTCATGCAGACTTGTCTCATCCTATTCTTACTTTTCCTTGCATCATCATCTCTTCTCTTGTCCTGCCACATGGCAGGTGTAAGTAATTAATGCCTGCAAAATGCTTTAAAACCTGGGCTGAAAGAAACTACACAGGAATTCTGGTCATTTGGAACAGCTTCAGAAACAGTCACAGTACACTCAGTAATTTTATTTCCAGTGTGAATTTTCCATGAGTAACTTGCAGTGCTCATAACCACCAGGAGCAGATAATTTTTTGCATTCAGAAGCTGTATTAGCTCTTATTGTTTGCCTATTCACTAAAGGAAATCTTTCTTGAAGGTGAGCAAAGTAAATAAAAGAGTTTGTAAGAGTTTTGAACCCCATCCATCCTACTGCACAAAACCTCCATGAAGGGCCTTGTGCCCATGATCTTCCTGGCAAGAATGTGGGTATGTGGGTCCAACACTAACACTCCCTCCCTGCATGAGTGGCATTTGAAATGTACCAGTTATACATTAAAGTGCTGGCATACTTTATTTAAAGGGAGTGCTACCTTTGAATAACTGGCCTATTTAGTTAATCACCAAAGTCTCTTGATCCTTATTGAATGCAATTTTGGAACCAAAGAATATGAGTGATTTCCATTTTTAACTAAGAGCTCTTCAGTACAGTGCAGCATAGGAGAGAAAATCCTGGTACAGTGGCAGCTACTGCAGAAATTCTGCACATTTTGTCCGAGCTAGATGGGGCTTCTAGCAGAGTATTATGGAAGAATACAGAAAGAAATAATAATTTTAAAGCCCTAAACACCTCTACCATCACCACTATAAACCCATTCTGAGCTGCTGACCTTTTGGGCACACTGCAGAAGTACAGTAGGGAAGAGGATGCCCTCTCAAGTGATGAGTGATGAGTGATGGAGCAGCACAGCTGCTGGGCTGAATCCCATTTTAAACACTGCAGGGAGCAGCTCATCCCCATTACCATGTGTTAGCATGCCTGCATTCAAACAGACACTATTTTCAGAAGAGTCCAAGCCACTTAAAGATGTGTGTCTCATTATAGTAAGACAGCTACTGTTGAAAGCACCCTTTCTCTGCTCTCAGTTATGGTCAGTTGCATCGAGGTTGCTGTGAATTGCTTGAGGAAGCACCCTGGAGAGTAGTTTTCAGTGAAACAGATCAAAGACCATAACTTTGCTCTGCTCAATAACCTTTTATGGTTTGGTTGTATCAGCATTAATCATCTTCTTTCTTTCTTCTTTAAAACCACCTATCTCTCTTTCAGATTGATGGAAGATATTTCCTCATTAAGAACACATTATTTCTAGGAACAGCCTGTCCATCATGCAGAAAGTGCTATCACTCCTCAATATAACCGTGTTCTGCTGCTGTATGCTTAGGAGAGGAGTACCTCTGGGCTTCTAGAGCATCTTCTTTGTGGCTGCTCTACACCTCCTCTTTCACCTACATCTGCCTCACTAACTATCCTCTCATCACAGTGATTCTCAGACACAACTGATGCCACTTTGTTTTCCTTAAACAGAGCTGTCTCTCTCAAATGGTTCCTTAGAAAGCATTTTGTCTTTTCTATGATGCCCAGCTGGACAGCCAGAAGTGGGAACCACCATGACAGATATTAAAGTGTTTTTATGGGGAAGGGGAAGGTGAACACTTACTCATGCCTCCCCCTTAGCACCAGGAGCAAATCTGAATGACAAATTTCATGGGCTCATAGTCCAAGTCTTCTAATCCTCTCCATTTGACACATGGATAATTTTAATTTTTTTATTCTGGAGACAATGAATGAGAAACTTTTGGGAGGAAGTTAGCTGGTGTGGTTGAATCAATGGCAGTGACCACAATCAATGGCATTGGCCAACACTCTTACAAATGAGTAGAATCAGCAACTAAGATCCAGGACAGGGAGTAGAGCACAGTTAAAATAAAAAGCACAGATCAGCCCTTAGCCCTTAGTCTCAGTTATAGTCCTTCATGTCTCAGATATCATTCCTAGGCAAATTCCATCAAAATTCTGTGAGATTCATAGACCTTGGACTTGGGTTTTCTCCTGTAGAAATTTCATTGATAAAAGTGATAAAGCTATTTTGTTCCTGTTTGAATCTCACATATTTGAAAGCAGACAGCAGCACAGCAGTTGCCTGTTCCAGTGCTGTGATACATCTCCAAGCCAGGCTTCAAAGATTGCTCTGACCTTTGGCAGAGATTGCAAGAGGCAAACTCTCCTGTTATCTTGTTCTACCATTTCTTGTTCACCATTTTAGAAGAAATATCACAAGAAGTTTCCATTGCCGCATCTTCTCATTATTATGGGAGGTGTGGTGGGAGGAAAAGTTTGATGAATTGTGTACCCCACAGCAGCTCTTTCAGAAGTCAGCTTGCACAACAGAGAGGGTATGAATTAAAAATAAAATTTTTTCAGAGCACCAAAAGTTTTATTGCGTCTTTTGGGGTGAATGAGATTAGAGACAGAGGGACTGATACCCTGATTTTTCAAAAACAAACACTTTCCACGAACTATCTGTAAGAATCTGCTCTCTAAGCATAAAAGTATTCCCACAGCTATAAAAAGTAATGATACCTGGATTTTATCTCAGCCATTTATCTCATAAATGGTTTAAATGTTGCAATAGCAGGAGCCATTAAATCTCAAAAGGGCCTATAAACCAGCTCCCAGTCTGAAGCTAGACTGTCTAGTTCTTTTTGGATTTACATTGTATGGTTACATTCATTTGAATTTACATTGTTACATTAATTGTAGAGTTGGGAACATTCTCACTGATAAATCAGCCAAGAGCAATGTTTGCACAATTTGTTTTCTTTCACAGTAATTTATTTAAGGTTAATAAAACCAAATCAAGTCAAATCAAACAAACCACTTTTTCTTATTTTGAAGAACTAATACACAACCATTGAGTATAGCAATTTTCTTGAAATTTCCTCACGAAACACTTTGACATTTTGTAGAGGAATGTACTCCACACTGCATAAGCCAATAACTCATAGCAGCAGTGGATTTTCCTCTGCTAACTCAACTAGAGGATAAGAAAAAAAAAAAATTTGTATGTCTTCAGCATTTTTAATCAGTCAGCTATTTGAATCTCCAGCTTCTGAAAACCCTCAAGGATGATATTTGTCTCCAAGAAACACAGTGGACCACAGCAAGGGTCTGGTAAGTGCTGTGTGGCAGGATACAGTGGAGAACCAGCAATGTCTGTATCATGGGGGAAAGGCAGCACCTTTACAGCCACACAAAGATGCAGCTGCACCCTTGGCATAAGCAACAGGACAAGAGGAAATGGCCTCAGACTGAGCTAAAGGAGGTTCAGATTGGCTATATGGAAAAATTTCTTCACTGAAAGGGTTGTCAAGCATTGGAACAGGCTGCCCAGGGAAATGGTAGAGTCACCATCCCTGGAGGTATTTAAAAGTGTGCAAATGTAGCACTCAGGGACATGGTTTAATGGTGGACCTGTCAATACTGGGTTACTGGAAAGATATGTTCCAACCTGACCAGAGTTTATGATTCTGTGATTGCTTGTGTTAGTATTGCAAGGCACTGACTCCAAACAGGAAAACACTTCAGATGCTATGAGACTTTTCTTCTTGCAACAGCCAGAGAGATGCCACGTTGCTGTTGACCTCCCCATACACATTCCCAAGCCCTCAGTACCCAAAGGATCTTCCTACACTGTGTGGAGTGGTGGGCCTTGCAGGCTGCCAGAGCAGACCCCATCAGCTCAGCACCCACTTCCCTTTGGCCCCCACAAATTAAGGGTTTCAACCCCACACTGCCTGCTGGCCAATGTCCCAGGCACTCTTAGGCTATGGGGTGTTTCAGGGACTGCAGGTGACCCACACATCACAGGTGCTTCACTCAAACTCCAGCCCTGCAGCAGCTGGGGATAGCACCCGTTTTTCAGCAAGGAGCAGAAACAGGGATGAGAAGCACTTGGGATTCAGATTTCTTAGACAGGGAATGTCACATACACTGAGCTCTTTGCACAGTGGATAGGCTGGAGGAGGAACAGCAGCTTTGAGCCTCTCCCATCACAGGTGCTGGTATCACAAAGCCAGTTGCTCAGACAAAGCCTGGTTTTACACACTCACAGCCCAGTCTGCTAGAAGGCATTATGCAGTAAGCATACAGAGAAGCAATTTGAGGGTGCGAGGACCAGGATTTGGGATTCTCTAACTCCCAAGAAAGAGATTACATCAGCCTCTTATTGATTTAACATGAACATGAGTCTTGCTTCCTTCCTCTTTTTGGCAGTTTCAGAAGGGCTGGAGGAAATCCTGTCTCAGCTGTACATGCACCCAGGCTGGGGCTTCTATACTTGATGAAAGAGTAAAAGAAGACAGGAAGATTCAAGGTTACAACATCCAGACAGGCATTAACTCTAAAATGTTTTCGTATTTTATTTTTAATACACAGTTACTTAGAGTGTTTGTCAGAGGCATTCACTCAGCCAGTTCCAAATTCTCTCCAGCCTTAATGGCAGTGGAACACAGCAATGCCCATCACCTGCCTGAGCTGTTCCTGGCCCCTCCACAGACACCAGCTCTAAGCAGGAGGCAATGAGCAGCGCCTGCCTCTCCTTCCACCCCTGCCTTCCAGGGGAAGGGAGCTCCCTGTAATGCCCCAGCACAGCCCCCCATCCTCAGCAATACCAGGTAGGTACGAGGAATCATATTGCTCATAAATAAAAAGACGAGCACTAAAATTAAGATCCTATAGCTTCAGTTTCATCCTATATGTGCTTTGCACATACAGGAGAAAACTTGGAGTAACCCAAGACAGTCTGTTGGCGTAAAACAACCAGTTGGTTCACTGTCCTCTCTGAGGGATCTTCTGTGAGAAATTTTTAACCCACTTATAAAGAAAGTTAGAAGTCACAAGAGGAAATCTGGTATTTTTCTCCTCCTGGAAAAATGTTGTTTTTCATCTAACACATGTAGATGGTAGAACTGCCTTAGTCTCAAGATCCATGAGCAGACAAGAGTAGAAGGAAAGGCAAGAGAACAGCAGAGATCAGCCATCCTCTCTGTGAGTGTCCCCTGGTGAAGATCAGAGGCCTTTCTCTGCACTGCTGGCTGGAGCCCCTCCAGCTCAGTATTCCAAAGCAGTTATCAACATTTTATAATTTGTTATAGCTCAGGGCTGGTTCTCAGGATACAAAACTTGTTAAAACACTGTAAAACCCTCTCCTGAAGCTCTGCAAAAACACCTGTGTAGGAGCTCACAAGTACATAATAAAATAAAGCAAACACAGAAGTGAATATAAATACAGGGTGAAGATAACTCTTCTCACAGTAACTTGCAGTGCCCGCCATTCCTGTGCATGTCTGGTAGCAAGATAATTGAAAAATAAGTTTTGCTGTGAGCTAGTTAATTAGTCAAATCTGCAAGAGTTGCATGTCTGCATGTCTATGTTGCTCAGATTTTTTTCCAGAAGTCCAAAATACAATTGGTCTACTTTCATGTGACAGCATTTGATTTCTTTGATTTTATGAAAGGGAGCAAAGCAGTGAGAGGAAGATGAAGCTTGCCTTTCTGCTATAGAAGAACTCAGAGGGAAGCATGAGACTCTTGGTAAGAAAGGCATAGAAATAGTCTGGAAAACATTTATGTACTTGCAAATTATCTGTTTTGTGAGCCATTTTGAATATCAAAATAAACATACATATAATGTACCCATGTGCTGTTATATATAAATGAATAAGCAAGTAAAGAAGTTTCTGTAACAGTAAAAATGTAGGTTTTATGAACTTCTGTTTATGAAATTACCTGAATATTAAAAAATATTACATACAATATTTTCAATGCACATGAAATATTTGATTACAAGAGGGTTATATTTAGTTATATAACAAAGTTTCTGTCATATTCACCACTGTGTTACCTAAAGATTTTCCCAGAGTGCATTAATCAACATTGCAAATTGCTGTCTCTGAGGCAGAAAAGATAGCTGAAAAATGGAACTTTTCCTTTACAGTTGAAAGCAACAATGTCTATGATGTACTCTGGCCCTTAGGGAGTTTCTTCAAGGGTTTCAGAGTGATTTCTTTTGTGGATTCTGCTCAGACAAGCTTCCTCCTTATCATAAAAATGCCTGTACCAGAAGAGAAAGACAGGCAAAGCCATCTGCATGCCTGCAGGAGCCTGTGAGAAGCTTGCTGCATATCCTCAGCCTCGAGCCATAAAGCGCTTTAGCACTAAGGGCTGGAAACATGAGCTTGCCTCAGCCTTCTATAAGAAGCTAATTCAGATGAGAGAGGAAAGGTTTGGTGGTGTCCTGGCAGCTGCACAGCTGAGGAAATGTATTCTGCACTACTTAGAAGTGCCAAAGTGCTGCAGACTTCATGCCTCATTCTGGTTTTGCTGCCATCCACCTAAGATTTATTACCCACGTCATGCAGCAATGGCTTATCTTTCTCCCAAGGGTAGGCTGGAGTGTGTCATCCACCCAGAAGTGAAAGAAAGAGTTAATCATAAGTACAGACACTCAAAACAGTGGAAAATGCAATAATCATCAGCTGCAAGTAGCTCCAGCAGACCTGGCATTATGCAATGGCCAGTTACAGTGTGCTCAGCTTGAATGTGAAGAAATATATCTGAGCTGACCCACCTAAATGGGGTGGACCAGAAATTGGCTGGGAAAGCCCTATGAAGGCTATTTCTTTGTTGTTGCTGTTCTTGTTTCAGCAGCCTTGTCAGTGCTAGTGCTGAAATGTAGCGGGATGAAGTTCCTGCACTTGATACCTCATGAGAAAAATGCAATTCTGCCTTTCCTTGTCTTGGCTGAGTCTGTAGGGTGCTAAGTACCCTGTGAGGAGGCTTAGGAAGGGTTTGTGCTGTAATTCAAATACATCCGAGTAAGGCAAGGTACACTAATTCCTCTGTTTCTGTTATACCGTACTGTTGTCACACCCTGAAACAGTCTGGGAGTTGTCATTTGTCCCAGAGCAGCTGGACACCCTCCATGGCATCAGTGGTGGCTCTGCAGTGATGTCTCAGGCTGACAGCAATGACACAGTTTTAGTCAGAATACAGAAGTCTGCCCTGGGTTCTTGGATCCAACATCTGCAGAACCTTTAGTTGACTAACCAGAATCTGCCAGCTCCACAGCCAGCCAGGGAGCAGCCAGCAGATACTCCTGACACCAGTGTGATGTGCTCAAACAAATGCATTTCAGAGCATTTCAACATATTCTCAACCTATGCAATAGTTGTATGCGAGCCTAGGGGTCTGTGTAGTGAACTTTATTCCTTTTAGAGAGAAATTAAAAGTAGTACCTGATGTCACATCATGAAGCTCTACATCACAGTTAGGAAGACTCCAAAGGTCCAGAAGTGGAAGCAGTGTTTGTGCAAACAAGCTGAACCAAGGGACTGAGCTGGCCACACTGCACTGTGCAGGCTACCAGCACAACTCAGCATTTGCTCAGATGTGTGATGCTCTGAGAGCAACATGAGTTTTCCATTTCTCTTCACTACTGACTATCTCTAGGATTTCTCATAAGCTGTGAGCATCATCCCTTCCAAGAGCTCTGCACCGTCACAGCAAGAATCACATCAAAGACTTGGCAATATAACTGGAATAAGTGCAAACATCCACTTATGCTGAGTCTAGCTGGGAACTACAGCTTTAAAATGTTGCAGCCCTTCAGACACCAGGAAAGGCAGGACATTGAAAAATCTTTACTGGTTTATTTCTTGTATACATTTTCTTTCAAGATCTTAAGATCAGTGTGCCAATGCTACCTCTGCAATGAAAGCAGCAAAGCGCAGAAAATGGTCCAAAAAGAAAATCAAGGTAGTTTCATACAACTGTAATAGCAGATAATCTGACCTGATTTAGAAGTTGACCCTGCTTTGAGTCCAGATACCCCTGTCTAAATTTTTTTTAGGAAAAGTGGTAAATTATTCAAAGGATCTTCTATAACCACATAGCCACAATTACATCAGATTATATAAGACATATACCATAGCCAGCAGTGCTAAAAAAATGACACTAAAATATTATGATTGTCACAGTTGCCCAATTTGGTCAAATCGTTTGGTTTCAGTTTATTTCAGGACATGGATATTTTCCCAGGTTTCCCTCAAAGAAATCATATATTTACAAGGTCATTGCATAGAAGAGGACTACTGATCCTGGCTTTGGCAGTGAGAACTCCATCCCATACTCCAGATCATTAATTAGGACATTGGATGGTCTCCCACCATCAGTCCCTGAGGAATTCTTCAGGTAGATTTTATCCTACTGATCACAACACCAGGAGTTCTAGACAATTTTCCATCAACCTTGTTATCCATTAACACAGCCTTTATGTCCCCAGTTATGATGACAGGGTACTGTGGGTGTGTGTCAAAGGCCTTGCTAAATAATATGTGCTAAACAATACATCCATCCCATGGCAGAAGCAGATCAGGTTGGTTGGGCTTTGGGACTTTCATACTTGCTCCTCCTCAGAACCTTCTTGCCTTTCATTGCTTGGGAATAGTTTCCAGGACGATCTGCTCTATAATCTTCCCATGGAAGTTAAAAACAGCTATATACTAAAGCCTTACTGAAGGAACTTGGAGTAACTATAGGGATGGCAAAAAAAAAAGAAATGAAGTTCTCATTTTTCTATATACAAGGATCAAAAATATATCAGCCTCACCCATCACTGTCTGCTTCTAAGACTGGACTCTCCATTAAGTGATTTTAAACTCCTTCTTGGAATATATTACTCATGTATCTCTATAAAATCTTCAGAGTGAATAAATCATTGTTGTTCAACAAATCAGCAAACTTTCCTCTGCCAAACTGCTGCCAGAGTGATTCAGAGTCAAACCTAATTCATCTGCACTTACATATGAAATAAACAATCTGCATCTCATCAAATTATGTGGAGTCTCTAAAAGTTATGATGTGCACCTTACCCCAGATCTCCCAGCTGATACATGATGCTATTGCAGATGTTGCCCTTCCTAACCAAAACCCCTCCTATCCACATGTTTCTATAGGTTGTAATTCTAGCTACTAAAGGAAAATGCCAGAAATGGACAAGTCTTCAGCTGGGTTACTGCAAAGAATGACAGCCGCTTGCTGGTTAGCTCTATGCAAGAAAAAAGCTCTGGATTTTGGATGGAAAAGCATTAGCTATTCTATACTAAATGCTGAATTGACAAGCCATAACTAATATTACTAGCATCATTACTGTTAAAAATATCCCTAAGAAACAGTAAGAGAAACTAAGCAAAGAAACACATATGTGGATAAGTGCTGGGTCTGGCTGGGATGCAGTGAACATCCTTCACAGCAGCTCATACGGTGCCAGCTTTGAGAGCTTCGACTAAAACTCTGTTGATAACATGAGGATGTTTTAGTTATTGCTGAGCAGTGCTTACACTTAAAAGTGCATTACACTTACTTTGCTTCTGTGAGCAACTTGGTTCCAACTATTAAGCTATTAACACTTGCCTAGGACTTCAACACATGAGTTTTTGGCTTTTCTTTAAATTCTCTGTCCCTTCTTGCCAGTGGGGAGTGTAACTGGGGGCTCAGGTTATGTGTTCTATTGGATCTTTAAAGCATATCCAGGATAAGCTGAGGATCCATGTCCCTGCAGTACAGTCTGCTTAGGACAACATAATACAAAATAATGCAAATTATTGTAAAAATCAACGCCCCCTTACTCTCCCATTTGACATGCCTTGAACAAATTAGTGACATAGAAAGTATCAGCCATAGAAGTGGTGCTAGGGGCCACCAGGAAAACCTCAAGTTTCCAGAGTGTTTCCTCAGCAGAGTCCCCTAAGAAGGTTGCAGCTACACTGCTAAGCACCTCTTGGAGACAGCTGTGCCACCAGGCTTAGCAGGAGACCACGAGCTGCCTTGCAATCTCTCTGTTGAGCAAATAGTGGTGTTGTCATTTCAGACCTACTCCATGCCCAGCTGTGAGCCTGTTGTCACTCACAGATGGGCTTTTAACCCCAGCAGCAGGATCCTTCACAAAATGCTCTTCTGGGCTGTGAGGCACAGCTGAGAGTACAGGCTTGGTGTGTTGGTGGAAGGTGAGAAGTGACTGACTGTCACAAATTGGTACCCTACAGCTGTGTAAGCAACATGGCCAAACCAGACTGCTCTGAATGTTATGTTTTCCTCACAGACAGAAAAAGACAGAAATATTTTACCACCTGTTTTGCAATGCTGTCAGATACTCCAAGCCCCTCCTCAGCTCTGCTGCCTTGCTGCATTCCTCTCCTTGCCTGCATTGCCTTTCAGCCCTCTGCTCAATTCCAGCTATGCATCCAGTATCTGAACAGATGGGACATGTTCTCCATTTTGGTTTTGTCAGAAGCTTCCTGAAAAAACTGCCATAGGAAATCTGCAAGGCCTTTATATTCAACAAATATATCCCATATGACATTTTGATGGCAAAAAATGCTCAAACAAAGAAATCAGTCCAATGAACAGCTCTCTGAAAGCCTTAATGACATATTCATTGCCATTTCTTGTTCCCCTTTCTTTCCAGAATTCTCTGTGCCTATGAGCAACTTATTTGGCAAATTATTTCTATGAAGGGTTGTGCTTCTACCACTGCAGTAGGGCAAGTCTGGATCTGGCAGAAAGAGATGGTCCTGGAAAGGAGTTCAGGAGGGCTCTCAATGCACACAGGAGTAGAGAGTGAAAGACACCCTGCCTCCAGCAGCTTCTGCCCCTTCTGCTGTTTGGGTACAATTTCAGAGGACTAACGTCATAGGAATCTTGAAAGGGACCGTATTTCTGTGACATTTTGCTTGACTTAGCTCATGCTGGCCTGAAGACCATCTAGGTCATTGGTATATGTTTTATATCCCTTAACACACGACTTCCAAATTAGGCCAAGACTATAGTCATTCTGTACTGATAGTGTACGTAGTCCTTCATCCCAAGAGCTGAGTGCTTTATACATCCAGATAACAAATTTCCAAAAC
This sequence comes from Pycnonotus jocosus, assembly GCA_013400435.1. Lineage (NCBI taxonomy): Eukaryota > Metazoa > Chordata > Aves > Passeriformes > Pycnonotidae > Pycnonotus > Pycnonotus jocosus. Next base: position 103,281 of record VWYP01019108.1, on the reverse strand, counting down.
ATTCTTAAAGATATTTATTCTATTAAAGTGCAAGTGACAGTGGAAACTTCCACAGAATTTATATATATATATATATATATATATATATATATATCAATTCAGGCCAATTGCAAGAACAAAATGGAAATGTCCCCATATTTGGCCTTTGCAACCCCAATGGCCAGTGTTCTCACATGTGTCAGATCCTGCCATGTGAATTCAGTTGGGACACAAGAAAAAAATCAATCATTAAACATTTTTTATAAGAATTTCTGTTTATGCAAGTTTGTTACAAGCATTTAGCTGCTATAGCAACAGGCACTTTATAAATGAGCAAAGTCACAAAAACAAACATTCCCAGTTTTACTTGAGCTCCACTGAAGTAAAGACCATTCCTGCACTCTAGTGCTGGATATTTTTTCTAGGTGGAACAGTGGAGAGCTTTAATTCACAGTTTATTTATCTTAGGATGATTTGTTTAAATGATGATATTTTGAATTAGATTTTATTAAACGGCAGAGTACTTGCTTGTCCCTTTGGCACGTAAGAGAACGTGCGTTCATGATGGATTTGAATTACTTCACCATATTTCCACACTTAAACGTAAATGATGGGCCAGAGTCATGGCATATATGTGCTCTAAATTGTCTATATTTGGATCTGCACTTTCAGTGGACAGCATGAGTAATAATTAGCATAAGATGAGGGAGTAGGAGACTTCAGTGGGACCATAGAAAAAAAATTCTATTGATGTGTGTACAAAGTACTGAACTTGGTTGCCCAGAGCGGTCGTAGCATTTCCAACACAATCTTTTTTTCCAAAGCAGAGGTTAAACAGCAATTTTTGAGGGAATATCTTAGATTGTAGAGCTGATCCTTTCCTGGAGCAGGAGACTGACTGAGAAGCTTTCTGAAGTTGCAGCCAAACTTGTAAACTAAATAGTGCTGGAGCAATGGACCAAGAACCTCAACATTTAAAAGATTGTCACATTGTTTATTTGACATCTCCCTTGTTGGAACAGTTTATTCTGGTGTCCAGAACACCCTCCTAGTTAACACTTCTGCATAATAAGGGATATATATATATAAAATGTATGTGTGACTCTGTGCAGTATTGGTAAGGTCACACTTGGGACAAAAGGGAGTTATCTGAAGGTGTTTTATGCCACTGGCTGTCATGACTGACAGCCTCCTCATCTGCCTTATTAGAACAGTCTTGAATGTTTTATTAGCACAGGCACTGCCAGAGGATTTATGCAAAGCCTACTTTCCCCAGCACTGCAATCAAGCATTTAACAAAAAGGAGACATTTATGAAATATTGGTATTCAGCTCTCATCCATGTTCAGAGTCTGTTTTGGTTCAGGCCCTATTGTTTGTCTTGTCCCTGAACTTATCTTCACAGCACTGGTTTCACTGACATATCACTGCTATATCACTGCTGGCTTCAGTGGGGATTATCTTAGTTTACGTTCACCAAGACTCAGAAGACAGTTTTGTTAAGGGGAAAAGCTGGTATATTGTTTTCTTTAAGTACATTGGGTGAGATAGCAAGAGAAAAGGATGTGGATGATGTAGAATGAGCTAAGGATGTGGAGCTCTATGCTGGATAATGAAAAGAAAAATGAATCCAGAAGTCCAGAATCAGATAATTGACAGCAAGTACCTAACCAGTAGCATATTTTTGGAAGCTTGAAAGAAGGTTGTTAACTTTACAAGAAAGGTGAATATTTTCCAGTCTCTTTCTATTTAATTTGTGTGATTAGTTTTTAAAATTTGTGCCTCTCAGGGAACTTGCACTGTGCAGTTTCTCACCCAGCACAAATCCTTCTTCTATTCAGTGCGTGGTGAAGAATCAAGCTGCAGTGCTGCTGTGAAACTCCTGGGTTGATGAAGACCCTGGGCTGATTAGGACCCCAGACAGACTTTGCTTACCAAATAGGTGACTCTGGCCCCATGTTATTAGTGGCCCAAATGTGCTCAGATGTTATCTAGAGTAGAGGTATCCCTGGTATCTCAGAGCATGGACAGGAGCTCTACATTGCACATCTGGACTAACTCTTCCTGCTGGTTTCATGGGGGAAGAAAGTTTTGCTGAGGCAAGTATGGTGTAGCTGTTTAATCTGCTGCCCATGGTATAGATGAAGTTGTTGATGAAGTCTGTCAGATTTCCTCTAGGGTAACCCTCTTTCTCAATAGTGGAACTTCTTGAGCTTGACGGTTTCAGAACAGATCCATGACAGAATTTTACCTGTCTTGTGAGAGAGAAATTATCTGTGGCCAAGAATTCAAAAAAAACCCTCCTAAGAACTTGATGCTTTTTCTAGGATAACCTATAGATTTTTATTTTTTGATTTTGAAGGCCAGCCCGGGAAAGAGCCATGGGGACTTGCTGAGGTGACCTTTGGGGGATTTCCTTAGTTCTGTGTGACGACAAAAAGGGTAAGAAGCTCTAGTAGCATTAAATTTCATGTGATCATAAATAATTCCAGATTAATGGACATTTTAAGATAGATCCATGAGCCAAAGAAGGCTTTCTCAAAGACAAACTGAAAGACAGAATTCCAAAGTTCTTCTAAGAACAGACATTAGGAAAGGAGTAGCAATATACTTGCTTGCACTTCAAAGACATGCTGGAGTTCACATTTCCTGAAAAACTCATGAGCCAGAGGAGAAAATTGAAAGGAAACAGGTCATCGAAGGGGATTCTGTCATACATTTGCCACTGGTGGTTTGTCTGTACTTGAAAGATCCTGCAATCCTCTGAGAATGCTGATGGTACTGGACAGACAGGCATTTCCTACAGAAAACTTTGCTGGTTTTGTGGCCCTGAGGAAGGCCCTCAGAGTATGATAACCAGTCACAAAATCTACAGACATTAAAAAAACCCTCATGCATCTGATAACTTTAAACTTTCCCTGCTCTCAACAGAATTGTTTTCCCTTGCAGTTTGGGCCACTGGGAATCCCAGCGAATCCCTGGCAAGGGGATCCAGACAAATATTCTCCTCATTATGGAGATGGAAAATACAGTCTACTGCACTGAATGCATCCAGCTCATACCTTAGGGAAATAGTAACTATCATCTCTTCTTCATTCATGAAGGATCTTATTGTGATTATTCTGACACTCTCTGCCCTAATTCAGATCAACCCAAGCATTTATAGTAATTTAATGTACTCATCTACAAACTAACAGACGAACAAACTTTTCATATAATGGGCTCAAAAGGCATCAGCTCTTTCAGCTGGTTTTTATAACAGGAACGGTTGTAACCATTTATAAATTTAAAGTATGCCTCTCCTTCACAGGTCTTGGTACCCAATGAGCAGGTTGTGCAATCTTTCCCTGTTCTTATCAGACAGGCCAAGATGCAAGATACCCAGGAGCTTGTGATATTTCTCTTGCACCTTCTCCTGAGGTATATCTAGTTTCTACCATGCACATGATAAAGGAATAATACCATCAGTGAGAACAAAGATGCTGCAGAAGAGGAAAATTGTCTTTTGCACCTGTGTCTCAACTCATGGAAGATGTGAAGGGCGAGCAGGAAAGAAAGATAAGTCTGTAAAAAATGCAGAGATTCACCTGACTTAGGAAGGACTCTGTTGGCTTAGTGGTTCTTGTTAGCCATTCTTCATCCCTTGAGGCACACTGCTTCTGGGGACCAACATTAAAGAAATCAAGGCATATGCTCTTTATTACGTATGCTAGTACTCTTGGGTATAGAGGTATTAAATGGTGGAGTCATGGAAGATTGGTATTAAGGAAATGGGGTTCCCACACTTGTTGTCTGGCTCAGGCTGTGTCTCAAAAATCAGACCCCAGGCATCAGAGAGTCCTGTGCTATGCCTGTCTTGTGACAGACTCAGACAGACTTGTTTTGGCATGGCTGTGGCCAGGAAAGGGGTCACTGTGGGGGTACCCTCCTTCTTACACCCCTGATCACCAGGGTGGGCACATTTTGATGACACAATGAAGGGCCTTTAGGCAGCAGAGGAGTTTTGCTGAGGAAGGAGCAGAGAGAGCAACCAGCTGGAAGAACAAGCGAGGATAAGCTCCTGCATTTTATGAACTTTAGGCCTTGAATGGAGCATTTCCCAGATGATAATATTAGGTAGGCTTTTTGAAATATTGTAAAGTTGAAACATATTGTGAAGTATGATCTAAAAAAAAAAAAGTGTCTTCTAAAAACATGTTCTTTTCCTAAATCAGAAAAGCATCTTTTTATAACTAGTGCTTCTCACAAATGGCAGATCTTGTGCCCTGGGATTTTCTTACTCCCTTTCTCTGGAACTCTCTGTCAGAATGAATATAATAGCTTCACTGTTTTACAGCAAAAATATGGAGGTTTGGGTTCTAAAACTGTTAACAACCCACAGATAACTAACATTCATTTATTAACAGTATAGAGGAAAAAATTACATTTTTCTTCCCATCCAGGGTTTCATTAAAACATTCTCTGTTTTTGAAGTTCAGAAACAATAATTTACAAAGAAACCTTTAATCAAAACAAAGGAATTGGATTCAGATTTTTTTTTTTTAGTGTAGGAGAAGAACAGATGGTTTGTGGGAACAACTCATTATTCGGCAACATTATCTCTTTAAGCAAATCTTTCTTTAGCATGCGTGAAAACTGCTAGTTTGCTAACTCTGGGCACATAAAGACCTATGTTTACACACAGCACAGGCTTGGTCAAAGCAAATCCACTGGCTCAGTCTTAGTATGGATTATAATTCTTATTGAGCTGTGGACCAGTGCTGAACGTAGCTTGGAACTTCCACTTTCAAAGAAATTGCATTTAATTTCAGATATAACAAATGCAATTACAAATGAAAGTTCTTGCAAATCATGATGGTTTTGGTTTAATTTGGAGTAGTATTGATATTAAATGTCAGGCCTGAAAAAGTCTTGGGGCAGCAACAGCTGCGGGCTGAGATTAGCACAAGTAGTATGGGCAAAACAATAATTGACAGGATACTAATTTCATTCTGTGGTACCAGAACATTGCACATCTGGGTTCAATCCTCTTTTAATAAATTGTAAGTGAGCATAGAAGAGACTTCCTACCCTTCAAAACAGTAAACCTGTTGAACAATCGTTCCATGGGGATAGTGGTAGAGGGAAAATCCACAAGAGACATACAGACCCAGAGCAAGCTAAGCTCACTGACATAGGCTGCAAATTCTACAGTGAAGGACTGCACAAGAACCTCTTGTGTGCTGTGTCAAAGGAGTCAAATGGGAGCTCTCCTTTGACCAAACCTGTGGCTGTGATGTTAAATTTACCTGCAACCTTATATTTCTTTTGCAGCTTAAATGTAATTTCATCATCCTTTATATTTTGTCTTAAAAGCTCTTGGGTTCACTTGTTTGGGAGTGCGAACAAAACATGCCTACCATAGTCTGTTTGGTGGGAAGGATAAATATTCAACAGGATATTTCTCACAAATTAAAATCAAAAGAGATTTAAAGTCCTTTAGTACAAATTATTAAAATCAAGGAAAAAAGGGATCTTTAGAATGGCAAACACAGAGAAATTGGGTAAAACTTACAGACCAACCATTTAAATTCATTCTTTCCTACCACCCTAGGATTTCTAACACTTATAAAGAAAATACATGCTGAAAGATAAAAGACAGAAAAAAATAGAATAATAAACTTCAATTGTACATAAAAGGAATAAGTGGGAGTATGGGAACATATTTGTAACTGTTTTCTTATTGCTAAATGGGACAAAATTACTCCAGAAAGGCATGGAATTAAACCACCATTATTTAAACCACACATTTAAACAACTCATACTTTGCTGATTTTTTAATACACAAGTTCTTTACAGAGAAAAATGTCATGACAGATTGACCCAGGGTATTAATGATAAAAATTAATATTATCCCATTGGTTTTATATTATTGACTTGCTTTTGAATAAGTAGCTTAGTATAGGATTCATTTAATTATATACATTTCAGCTGTTAACTTTAGACTCCCCTTATACTCAGTGGACAGAAAGGACATTTGTAAAGTGCCATTTATTGCACCTTTATGTAGACCTTTGAAATGAGTGGATGAATTGCATTCCTTTATTGCGAGTTTCTCTCAGGGGCTGTAAAGGCAGTTGACTATAACTAGTGCTGATGTAGACCTCCACTGTGCAGAATTTATTAATTTAGTCAAGATGAACCACTCTGGGGGAGTGTTTCCACTGCCCACACACAGATATGCAGTGACATCGAAGATGGGACTGGAGATGTCCATGTGGTAGTGCAAATAAGATATGGATCTACTACAAATCCATGTTCTTCTCCAGCAGTAACTGAACACTGGACAGGACACCCTACAGAGTCTGTAGTACAGTTGCTCTGTATGTAAAGGCAGTGACAACTTAGTTGAGGCAGAGTCATTACTGTTTACTGCTGGGTAGATTGGCAAAGCAAAGGAATATGGCAGCTATTTACACAGGTTGGGAACCAGTTATCTAATTTAGATGATAAAATCTTGCATGTGGCCAGAATGGGATAAGTTACATGAAGATTTATCAAGACTGAAGGTTGGCCTGCAGCTTCCCAGAGTGGCTTAATAATAGAAAGACAACTTCTCTGGGTATGCTTTGTAAAACAAAGGGTTTTAATAATGACAAAAATAATAAACATCATAGAGCAAAGAAATATAAGTTGAATGTAGTGCAGAGAACACTCTTACACTGGCTAGGGCAGTCCAAAAAAGCAATTGAGCTCCTTCATGCAGTCTTTTCAACGCTTGATGGTCTGGGTAGGCTATTTGGTACCTTGCCCAATGAAATGGGCAATAGGCTTTGAGTTACATTTCCAAAGCCCAATCAGTGCTCCTGTGCTGGCACTGGGCCAATTACAATGAGAAGGTTATGGAAAATTCGAGTTTAACTTCTTAATTCGAGTTGAACACTTGCATGTTCAAAGGTAAACCAAAACTTTTTTCCTTAAATAGAAACACCTGCTCGGGTGTGGGGGTGCATTCCTACATTTAAATATCTTAATTTCAGAGGACTGGATTTCCCTCTGGAGGTCCTCAAAGGCGCTACTTTTCCCTGTTAGATATGATGTGATTTTTGGCACTCTTAGAAGGGTGGTGCATTAGATGCCAAGAACTGAGCACAATCCATGTACCTAAATGGACAGTATCTTAATTTATGCAGTTAAATACTATGTACGACCTTACTATTTCTAAGAAAAGTGATCCTTAGTCATGTGCCAGGTGTGGATGATGGATTTTTGAAATCTAGTTTTCATTGTATCTTCAGCATTGCTGAGCAGTTGGCAAATGCCAGATCTCTGTGTGCTGGACACTCGGAATTGCAGTTGTATTTCAAAACCATGGTGCTGCCTTGACTCAAAAAGCACAAATTCACACCCTTCTTTCGGGGCTTTTTGTTTGCTTGCTGGGAAAGAAAGGGCTCAGGCAGGGTGTGAGTGGGGCTTGGTTGTTTCTAGAGGAATGATACACATCTGGGATCCAGCTGCTCTCACCTCAAGGCAGGTATTTACACAGACAGAAGGACTCATGCCTCAAAAGTGACCTCAGTGGAAACTGTGGGTGACAGTCCCAGATAGAGAAGTCTCCTAAAGACACATTTGTCCCAAGGAAACAACTCCTTAAGACTTGCTCTGATTTCAGTGGGTTTGGGGGTCTCTTTCTCTGTGCTTCCTTAACCAGTTGAAGATGCAGCACATCTCTGTTTGACATGGTGCTCTTGGGGCTTAATGATCTGAGGTATAGAAAAACTGGAATAATGAAGTATCTAAAATATGCAATTTCAACATGCTAGAGTTAAGAAAATTGCATTGTTTTTCCAAATCATCTTCTATTCCCATCCACCATTTATTAAACATCTCTTCAGCTCACTGCCTTTTTTGTAAACCAGGCTGTCTAACAAAAAATCTGCTGGGAAACACACCAGATAAATTACTGAATTTAATGTAAGTATGAAAGGAAGAGCTGGCTGACATTTAGATAGACTGACCTTTCAATAGACAGTCTGGTGTGTGATTGAAACACTGCCTCATTCATAGTTTTAGGAGGTTATTCCACATAATAAAAAATGTAAAAATGAAAAGGCAATTGGAAAACATAAAGAGTGAGGTCATTTAATCTCACCTGATACCAAGGACAATCTCAGTGATAAACTATTCAGTATTTCTGCATTATTTTACTCAAATATAAATCTCAGGGGGAAAAAAATTAAATAGAATTTTATTATTGACAGGCCATTTAAGATTTTCATCAAAGATATCAAAACGAGTTAGACAAGTGATATTTCTTTTTGCTTTCTTTGCCATCTTAGTTTCCTCCTCTTTGTTGTTTATATCATCTATCTTATCTTTGTTTAGAAACCTTTTTAAAGCATTGGTTTTTTTCAACCAGAATCAGCAGCTTTGTTATTTGCATTATCTTGGTCTAAGAGAATACAGTGCATTTGAAAGGGCTTTTACAGAAAACTATTTGAAAACAGAGACTGTGTCATTGTATAGAGAAAACATTCAACTTGTGAAGACTGTTAACTTTAAAAAGTGAAAAATATCTTGTGTTCCTTTTGTTTTAATTTATAAATTAGTGGGTGGATCAGTCAGCTAGGCACTCCCAGCAACCTGCACAAACAGTTCCAATTTGTTTCATTTTCAGTCCAATTATAATCCCAATAAAGGCAAAAAAAAAAAGATAGGACCAGGACAAAATGGTGTAGAAAAGACATGCTTTATATGAATGAGACAAGATTTTTCACAGTTTTTGTTTTCATCTAATATTTTCCTTATAAGCCAGTTTATATTTCTCCAGCTGGCTTTAGCATCACATTTTTTCAGCTTGGAAATTAGGAAAAGTTCTGATTAAAATTAAGCCTACTAAAAACCAGCATTGAATATATGAAAATTTACATTTTCCCAGCATCAGCCAACTGCTGAAACAATGAGCTTTTTAGTAATTCTGAAGTGATTCAGTGAGACATTCAGCTAACAAGGTCAGGAATGCAGTGTAAAGCCCTAATTAAACGATACTGTAAGGAACATTTTATATGGGCTAGTCTTCCACAGGCCATCCCACTTCACGAAAACGTTTATACTCACACTTTATTATAACTTCTAATTTCTTATTAATTGATCTCATGCACATATGACCCACAAGAACTCCAAAACCTGCACAAGACTGAATTGCTTATGTCACCCAAGAAAAGAGCCCAGCTCTGACCATCCCACCACATTTCACTTTTGCTTTTTTTCTTTTTCAATTCAGAGGTCAACTATCTGCACTTTTGAAAGCCACCCAGTAAAAACATGGTGGCAGATACGGTTGCAATCTTTGCAGACCACTTGTTGGTATAAAAGTAGCCCTGTACATTTCAATTCACACTTCAAAAACTCTCAAGTGTCCAATTTTCAGCATGAACTATGATGGTTTAGAAAATTACTACAGCTGTGTAGATCAGATGAAAGTGAGCAGCTGTTTGAAGTGTGCTTTGTAGATGGAACTCTCTGGTCAGCATCTCTCTAACTCACTGTGATATAGTTATTGGCTGCTTGGCTGTATTTGAGTTTCATGCTGTTTTCCCAGCTGGATTGCAGAGTTTCTTCCCCCTCCCACTGAGGGAGACTCAAACTATGGCATTTGGCTACAGACTTCAAGCCCTGCAATTCAAAGATATTCAGAGCCTGCATCTCTCTCTAGCCTAGTGCAGCCTCTCTGGGAAGTAAGATAAGACTACAGTTCAGCTCTGGCCCTGAATTCAAATTTCAATGATATGGAAGACAGTTTGTCCAATTGCTTTATATTAGACAATTACACAGCTGGTCAGAATCACCTTCCCATTGGGGTCTATGGCAAACCCAGCTTCCCATTACACTGATGCAAACTATTGCTTCACTGCAAGTAAACATTGTTTCTGTTCATTTGCATCAGCATCATCACTGAGAAGTGGTCTGTGTCCACACAGAACAATTTCACAGCATCATAAAGAAGAAAAAAAAACCATTTTTTTTCATGCCCAGATGATTTTCTCACTTCCTGAATATTGTATTATTGTGCATTCAAGCATAATTAATGTTCCTGTCACTTCACCCATCGCCAGCAGAAGTATTTTTATTCCATAATTGCCTGTTTTTCAGTGTCCATGAAAATGATTGCATTCACATTACTGGCACTCTCAGAGAGAGAGAAGTGCATGAAAGGGAAAGCATTCTGGTGTATGAATCTGCAAGCACCTGCAATGTCATACATAATGTGACCAAAATTTTAATGAATGCGAGTTTAAAAAGAATGTGTCTGAAGATCTCTCTTCCTCTTGGAGTACTCTGATCATCTGAATGATCCCTAATTATCCCCTAGAGTAGTGGAGATAGCTCTTGGAGCTGTGGCTTTGACAGCTGCAACAGCTGCTGATGCATGAAAGCCAAAGAGCTCTTGAATCCAGTGTGCAACCAGACAGTCCTTCCTCCCCATTTCTGTCTTTAAAAGCTATAGTAGAACAGTTGAAGATTGAGCCTTTAAATGGCATCTGCCAGCACAGATGGCATCAGAAGGGATTGTAGGGCTGACTGCACTCACAAACCCTGCAAGGAGTTTATGAAACTGGTGTCAAAATGGCCTAGGTGTTCATGGATTTTGAGGTGTCTCTCCCATTTAGATGGACAGGTTATGGATTCTGGCCTAAAAGGCATTTTAGCACTCTGGGAAGGTTAGACCAGCAGAAAGCAGAAGCATTTCGAGATCATAAAAGTACTTGTAAACAACAAGAAAACAACATCTGAAAGCACCTAGCAGGACAATAATTACTTTATCAATTTAGGTGCCAAAACAAAACACTTAAAAACAGTTTCTTGAGAGACCTGTCCAATTAAAAAAATTAAAAAGAAAAAGCCAGCCAAAAGGTTTTCAAAGTGAAATAAATACTAAAAGTCAAACAACACAAAATTATTCCTGACATAAAACTGTACCATATCCTGAATACCATATAGTATTCCTGTTGTGTGTTCAAAGAGATGAAAAAAGGACAGCAGAAAAAAAAAATAGTTAACCCACACCTGGTACATTTTGGGTGACTAATCATTCTGTGTCTAGTGAGAACAGGGGGAAATACATGAATATAACTAAGGTTAGAAGCACAAGCCTCCAACAGTGACAATCAAAATATTTTTCAAAACAAAACAAATATTTAGATTCATACATAATTATGAGGTATTTCTTCTTAGCAAATAAAAAAGTTTGGGGAAAAAACCCTTCAGGACTCTCAGGAGTTTAGAAGGAACCACTTAAAACCTAGATTCTAACTTTTTTTTTTTTTTTCTACCATTGGTAAAGTGCCAGCAAAGGCTGAATGTAAGTTGATGCTAGTGAGGAAATGGGAGGCACTAGGGAGTGCCTAATTTCTGCATTCTGGTGCACTAGCATGCTGTTGAAAGGTGGGAACTGGCTAATCATCCACAACTAGGCAGTTAGAAGGTTATCCAATTTTTGCAGTGGCAACCCAAGCAATATCAGCAATTAGAAAGAGCAACAATTTACCTGCCATATTTATCTCTGAAAATTTTGCATTAACTTTATGGAAACAGAAGCATCATGATTCAAACCATGTTTCTCTCCTCACCTAGGAAATGGTTGAGAGTGTTGGTGGCTGCCATGACACTCTCTGTGAGCTGTAGAAAGATACAGGGAGACACAAAACCTGAACTAAGCTGTGCAGAGATTCCTTTAGGACATAACAATTCCTCCTCAGTCTTACAGTCACCAGCATATTCTGTGCATTGAGGAGAAACACATAAAGGAAATTCAGGCTCAAAAGGTTTCTAACAATGAAGAATGGAGTCCAGTAATTCTCAGAGGAGGTATATAACATGTGCATCTTCATTCCTTTCTTTTCCCTTACAAATCTGCTTTTGGATATTGTTGCAGAGACAAGCACTTAATTCAGGGAAGTTACAAAACTTCCATTTTGCAGCTCAACTAATTTCTTCTTTTCTTGCCTTTTATAGTCTGAGCTTAGTTTAAAGAGGTAGTTTGTGTGATAGTTGATACAGTCTCTCCTCTGTCTGACCAGCCAGGAACTGGAGCAACTGGGAAGACAGCAAAGGGACTGCGTGGAGGGAGAGGGCTTCCCAAAGCTGTCATAGCAATATCCTGCATGCAAGGAGCACCATACCCAGCCTTCAGGAAGGAAACACAGATCTTAAGATTCAGAGGGGAAAAAAGCTTGGGAAAGAGAATAAAAACTAAACTAGAAGAGGAATATGGAAAAACAGAGGGAAGTAGAAGAAATCTGGAGATGGATAAGAGGAAGCAAAATCAAAAAGAAGAAATTAATGCTACCAAATAAGGAAACAGTAGTGAAAGAGAAATCAGAAAAATATAAAAGTGATTTCAAAAAGTGAGATCAAGATGAGAAAATGAAACACCACCATTACCTACAGAAGGGCATAAACAAAACTTCATCTTCAAGCCCTCTTCCTCTCTGAGGTCAGAACAGGTACCTGATGTCAGCCTTTGGGGAAGGGGTGGTGGCTGCAGCCCTTTGCCCCAGGCACCCACAGCCAGGCTCACACTGCTCTGTCTCCCTGCCAGCCTGACACAGCCAGGCTCTCAGCCTGGCTCAGGGGTGAGCCACAGAGCTCCTCAGTCCTGCCCAAACTCCAGTGTGAACCCTTCAAAGTGCTTCCAGGGATAGCAGCTCTCCACTTCTCATGCATTGTCTTCCACTTTTTCACATCTTCAACTTAAAAGTGCACTGTGGCTGAGATAAAGGAAGATACCTCTGTGTGGGTTGTGTGCTAAGATTTTATCAGGTTTCAGCATCATAAATGCAAATGAGAAAAAGTTACCTCTAGGAATATACCTGTAAAGATTAAGGGGATTAACTTGAGACAAATCATGCCCTTCTGTCTGTGACTGACATGGGATTTTTTACTTTCAGATACCCTTCTGTGTAATCTCCTCAAGACAAATTAAACTAAAGAAAAAATTAAAATACCTAGAGGACAAATTTAGAGTGTCTCATCACACTGGAAAAATAGAAACTGCTCTTTTTAGATGGCAAGGAATTCACCTCAACCACCTACATATTAGTGTAAGGAGTGGGTTTATTTGATTGTTTGTTTGAACTTAAATGGCATTAATTTGTTACTGACTGTCAATAGACAGTCAATTAAAAAGAAACACAAGGCTTTGAGAATGAGAAATATATCCTGACTTCACAGGGCTGCATTGCAGTGGAAGAATAGGTTTACCAAGCTGTGAGGGTGAATTCATGTGTCACAATGTACTTGTGTCCCTAGGATTTATTTACACAGATATATGGCTACAAAAGAGTGTGTGCAAAGGTTAACCAGCTCATTTTAGAGTCTCTTTTTCCCAGCAGTTCCACAGGAGCCTAACCTTAAAAAATCATTCTCAGCTGTTGCTGCATCTGAGCGACAACCAGGCTGCAGGAGCTGTGATGACCAAGGAGGGAGCAGAAATCTCTGCTCTGCAATCCCCTCCAAAGGGACCACAGCTCACTCTCTTCTGCCAAAGGTGCTGTGCAGGGTCTGCCAGGAGTGCTGGTCCTCCACATGGCAGGAGCACCTGTGCAGCAGGTCTTGCACAAATCTTCTCTTGTACAAATGAACCTCTATACCCAAAGCCACAACAATGGGCTGCTCTGAAAACAATTTAGGGCAAGCAACCACACAAGCAGAATCCCTGCTCTGGCAGGGCTCCCACACTCGGTGTGGGCATGTTCTACCATTCTATGATATACCAAGAGACCTCACAGCTGTACAGATCCCAGCATGTGAGTCCTGTGATCTGGCTACAGTGAGGTCAGGAGCACACAATCACAGGGAAGGCTGTCCAACTGAGCAACTTCAGATCAAGGTAGAGAAAAAAGTACACCTAATTTCTGAGATCAGTTCTTCAAAGCAGAGGCTGTCAGGCCTGTACATTTGTATGGCCCCTTACACAGAATGGCCTTCAGGCCAGCAGCCACAGCTTCAAGCTTATGTAACACAAATGCTTATTAATAACTGTATCAATTTTACATCTCACTCTCTAAAACAGGTTGCACCTCCTCCCACCCCCAGCCCAATCAATCAAAAGCCCTTAAAATAAATCTCCTCATTCATGACTACAATCAACTCTCAGAGAGAAAATAAGAGTAGGTATTTGCTATCACACAAAATTAGGTTATCATCCCCAATTATTCTTAGGAGAATGTAAAAGGCAAAGTTTTTGTCTATGCTCCTCTCAGTCTTGGTTCTAGTTCTTTCTCTGACCTTGCTTCTTACTCCTTGACTGGTGAATGCAATTTTGAGTTCAACAGAGCATCTCCTGGGAGCCCCTCTCCCAGTGCTGCTCACAGACCCTGTGTGAGCACAAGGGTCAGAGGCTGCCCCAGGCACTGTCTGTAAATCCAAACCCAGCCACAGGCTGTGGATAACACAGTGGCTCATCACTGCACCTGCACTGCTGTTTGCATAACACATATTTACTGTCTTACAGTTGAAAAGCACCATTAAGTACTTTCATTTCATCCAGGAAGCACAGAAGTGTCTCCAACACAGAAGACAAATTTCAGATAATATTTTGCTACTGAGCAAGTCATTAGTTGGGAAATTGAAAATCACTGGCATACTCTGAGTCACCACTGAATTCCAAACACAGCTTCTATTGCATTGTTAACACTGATGGCACAGATATAATACCAGTTTATAAAGCATGCATTCAAAAATGCCATAATGTCTTTTCATAGGTAATTGCATCACAGGAAGAAAACACTGCAAGTGAAAAATTAGCAACATTGCAATGAAACTGTAGGTGGACCTGCACATCCCTTGGCAGACATAATACAAAATCTATAGATGTGGCAGAATTATTTTAACATTTCTAAGACCAGTAAATACCAGAAGAAGCATAGTCCCACCACACATCTGAATACTGGCATTATCATTTACAGCCACTTGTCTGGAGGTTCACCTGGGGAACAGCCAGGGCTAGGATGAGTTCACATACCTAGAAGAAAGATCACATATATTCCAACAGGAAGAATGAAGAGACCTGAATTTCCTCTGCAAGAGATCTTTGATGACTACATGTGACTGAAAGGATCATGGTATGATTCTCTGGACACTTAACTGATCAAGTAATGTGACTCACTTTTGTAGATAAACAATGACATTTGGAAAAGCAGAATTTTTTTCAAGAATCATTTTTCTAAGCTTGCAAATTTCATTTTAAAATATAATAATAAATATCTGTCTTTAAAAGAAGAGAAGGGGCAAGAGATAGGGGAACAAAACAGAAAACCAAAAAATATTTTTTTCATTTAATAATGCACTGGAATATTTTAAGGCCCCTCTCCAGCTGATTGGTTAAAATAAGTTTAATACAGGCACAATGTACAGTCAAAAAAATTTTACATATAACACATTCCCCAAGAGTCACTCCATTCATCCCCAGAAGGAGATTTAACTAAAAGAAAATAGCAGAATTCTTAGAATTCATGTCAGAGGAATATATGGATATTCCTTCAAATGTTCTTTTGCTTTCTTTGCCATAAGAAATGTGGCATTTTTGATCTTTTAGACTCAGAAGTTATCAGCAATTACAATTCTCCTTGTGTTGTCGGAAAGGGGTGGAATAAAGCACAGGGACTAAAACCTGATAGACTAATTAAAATGTTTCCAGAACCATGCTCAGAGAGATAAGTTCCTCACAGAAAAAAAATGAAATTAATCTTTAATGCTATTACATTTCCATCCTTCTTTTTTGAATACACTGTTCAATCCGTTAATATTTCCACTGAAACCTTTCCGTGAAATAAGCATAGTTCACTAGAGTACACTTGTAGAGTCTGTGAATACAACACCAGATAATAAGACTCATACAATTTTATCTTCATAGTTCCACGAAAGATAATAATGATGTCTATGGTTTCATCACCTCTTCACCAACTAATTATTTCATTTGTACAGCTGGAAAGTACACAATAGGAACCACGCTCACAAAGGAAATGAAAAAGGAAAAGTGGACAGAAAGAAGTAGAAGGGAAAAATACTTGTTGAAATTCTACATATTGCTAACATCAACTATGAGAGTCGTACATGAGAAAAATAGACCTGTACCGTTCAGAGAAGCTCCTCAAAAAGGTGGGATGTGGTGTCACAGGTAAGGCATAAGCCAAGTTGCTTGCCTCATTAAGGACATAAAATTAGAGAGGATGTGGTGATTTGGCATGAAAAATAGGTGGAGCTAAAAATATGAACCTTCCAGGTACAGGTGACATGTACCAGCAGCTTGTCCTTGTGCTTGGGCTTGCCCCAACCCAGTGCAGCACCTTGCACCTGGGATTTTTTGAACTTCATAAGGTTTGCACAGGGCCACCCCTGAGGCCTGTCCAGTACCTCTGGATGGCATCCCTTCTGTCCAGCGTGTGACTGCACCTCACAGCTGGGTGTTGTTGGCAGGCCTGCTCAGTGTGCCCTGCACCCTCTGTGCTGCCGACAAGGCTGTCAAACAGTGCTGGTCCCAGCACGGAGCCCTGCGGAACAGCCCCGCCTCAGACACTCCCCTGCCGGAGCATCCATCCCTGCTGTGACAGCCCTGCCCCACAGACAACCTCTCCACAGGTCCTTGGGAGAGCTGCTCCCTTCTCTGACTCAGGTAAGGCTATTTCCAGTCTCCATTTATAACTTAACAAAATTTATTTCACTGCCCTCTGCAAGTGTATGTGTGAGGGGAAAAGGTGTATGTACAACCCAGAGTCTCATTTTCAGGCTTGTCTCTTGGAGACTGCTTTCACTTCCCACATCTGGGAGCTGTGGTGAAACTGGAAGTACTGGGGGAAAGCCCCAGTGTTGTACTCTGGATCTGCCCACCCCAGCCTGGTGCTCTGAGCCTGTCAGCTCTGTACCTTTCTGCTGCATTGTGATGAGGTCCTGAGGCAGAGTAACCACACCTCTCTCTCAAATGGGGATTTAATTCCTTTAGCAATGGTCACGTTTCACTCACGTCCTTTACAGTCCAGCACTGTCTCAGTCTCATTGCATATGAAATGGAAAAACCCAAACATTTTTCAGCTCACATAGTTGGATTCTTTACAGTGGGTGAGGTCTCAAGTAATGTATGCACTCTGTAAATAGCCTTAAAAGATTCTCAGATAGGACAGAAGATTGGCATGATCAAGAGAGACACCTAGACTCTCAGTCTGAAAGATGTCTGTCCAAAGTAATGGCTTAAAAAGTGCATATTAAAGCATTACCTGTGCACCTTAGAAGTGTTATCTTCTGCATTACACTGGTGCTATTTCCACTGCTGCAAGAGGCTGTTTCCTTCAGATAAAAGCAGTATAGTAAATGTCAGGATCAGTGGCGCTGGGCTGATTGGGAGAGATGTTGTTCTGTAATCTAGAGAGTTCCACATTTTCTATCCATCCAGATTTCTAAAACTGTCTTACTTCAGAGAGTTTTTATATTATGTTTTAGAATGAGAGCCCCAGAGGGCACCATTCAGCCAATACAAAATTCCATCAAATCACTTGAGGTACAACCTTCTGTTGACTTTCCTGACATCTCATTTTATTTAGCAATCTACCTTTTTGATAGAAACAGATGAATAAAGCTTTGCTTAAACTTGTTTCCTAGAAGTGTTTGGTTTTTTGTTTTTGTTTTTGTTTTTTTTTACAGGGATTATATATCTTCTTTTTTTAAAGGGCAACTTTTGCAGCTGCAACAGAGCTTGAAACCAGTAAATAAACCAGATTTCCCTAACCTGTTGTGTTTCCAATGAACATGGGGAGAAATAATATTTCACATAAATGAAAAATTTGATCAACACACTTAAGATGTGCATATTTTACACAACTGAGTTGTGCACACAATTTGAATTATGTGATTGAAGCAATAAGAAGCCATAGGAACTTGTGAGGAGAATTATCTGCCTCCCTGTCACCTAATCATGGTTCCTGCTTTTTTGTTAAGCTTTAGTATAGGGGAGATAAGGCTTCCTTGGGCACTTCAGCTGACCCTCAGGAAAACCCTGCCAGCCCTGCATCACCCTGGACCCCCAGCTCCCCTCCCTTGCCCTTACTGCTCCCAAACAGCCAGAAACAGGGAAGAGAAAACTTTTACCTCCAGGAATCTGTTTATCACACCTATTTGCTGGATGTTACTACACGTTTTTTCCAGTTTCTCCTTGACATTAATCTGAAATCCATTAATCCAGTGGTCTCAAAGGCATTAACTTCTTGCAGTCTTTCTCCTTTAGAGCTGGAGAGGTTTTCTTTCAAATATAGTTGAGGCAAGTACAGGTGACTTCTCTCCCTGAACCTTGCAATTGCAGACATAAGACAGACAATAGAAATAGAAATTTTTAAAAAAATATAAAATAGTTTAAAATAAATCAAAATTATGGTCTGCCAGGCTGCAGGTCCACTCTGAGAGGTGTTGGATGCCCCAGGTGCTTTTGCCTCAGGTTCACCCACAGCTCTGTAGCAAATGTGTTTTAGATTCTACAGCTTTTTGCAATACAGAACCATGTCTGCTTGTTTATTCCCAGCAGTCCTCTGGGGGTTTTAAAAGACTTTGTAAACACTAATAAAGCAAGTGATGATAAGCAGCAATAACACATTTGCAGTGTACTGGATTTTAACATCCAGGCCCTAAAATATCAATTTAGCCAGTACAATTTTAAAACAAAACACAAAACAAAACAAAATATTTCAAATAGAATAGCTTTGCTCAAGAATGTTTGACCCCAGGGTCCACAAAACCTCTTGGGCTTTTGTGCCTTTTAAAACATCTCCTATCCTATATTCTTGTACAGAGATGTCTTGATTTATTCCCTTTCCCATGCATGCATACCTAGAAATATTTTAAAGTAAGGATAGAATGGGAGAAACCGATCACAGCATTGTTGTGACTGTGTACAAAGAGCCTAAAAAAGGTTTACTTTTCACTTGTATTAGACAGAAGATATTGACATAATTTGTGGGTAAAATAACCTCCAAAGCAATTATCAATTTGCTACATACACTGGTAATTACCTTTAGATGATTTTATCAATTTCAGTTCACTCATTGGTCAATCTCCAATGTTCCTCCTTGCAGAACTATGGTGCTTGCAGGAAAAAACTGTTATGGGACAATGCAGGGTTTCGCTCTAATATTTACTAAGGAAATACACAAAGAGGCAGTTTTTTAACAGTCACATTATGGAAAGATAACCTTACACAAGAGGGAACCAAGTGACTTCTGATGCACTTAATTTATTTCCTGGATTATATTAGACAATGGCACCATATGGGGGACACCAGGAAATTATTATCTGCAGCCTAATTATAAAGGCAAGGGAATCAGAGCAAACTGCAGTTTTGCACAATAGCCTGAGCAGTCTCCAGCTACTTTTAACCCACCTCAAAATATAAATGCCACTGAATACTTCTAATTTCCCTGCTAAGCCCCAGAGACTGCTCGAGCAGTGAGTTGCCAGTCCCTCAGCTCAGCAGGATTCCCACCCTCCATCTGCCTCAGAGCTTGAGGAAAGGAGAGTGGGGTCCCAGGTTCCACCTGAGCAGCTCTACTGAGCCACTCATCAGCCTGTCAAAGCCCCTCACCTTGGCCCACCAGGGAATGACCTTTTAGGAAGAAAGTGCAAGTTGTTTGAGAGATCTGCCACCTCAAACAGCACCTGGGTCTTGCATTTCTGCAGGGAAAGCTTAGTGCCATGACTGAGCGTTCACTCATCTTTTTTTCACTGCCTGCTTGGTCTCAGAATGACATTTTAAGCCATAACTGCTGTTTCAGACACTCTACAGGGCCAATCCATGGGGATCAGATCAGAAAATTTACTGATCAGGTCGTCTCCATATTTAACACAATTCATGTGAAAGGAGCTCACACCAATTCCTCGTTATTGGCAATGCTGATGTGATATATCCCAAATGTTCCAGCATCATCTGCCTCAGGTGATGGGGAGGGACACACTGCTGCTGGGATATATCCCAAATGTTCCAGCATCATCTGCCTCAGGTGATGGGGAGGGACACACTGCTGCTGGGTTTCCTCAAACACACTCCCCTGGTTACTCAGGAGGTGCTCTCCCCACAGGCAGGTGCCCTCAGCCTTTTTAACAGGGGGAATAAAGATGTAATTGTTGAAGACAGATTATTTTATGATTAGACATAAGCATCTGAAGATGCTTGAGGGGATAAAAATTTAAGGCCCAATATAATGTATGTAATTACATACATATGAATTATATTTCATCATCACCTAACTAAATGCAAAGTATATCTTTGGGATATATAGTTATGTAGCTATCTAAAAAATAAAGGCACTAACAGTGAAACCTTGAAAGAATAAAATTTATCCTTAAAATTTATGTCTTGAGAGAATAAATTTTTCCATTATACGATTTAAATATAACATTTACATCGAGCTTCTTTCTTCAAAGATTCATTGTGATATTTCTGAGACAGGGTCTCATATTTGAGTAGACATGATGTTCCATATCATTCCTAAATAAAAGCATAAACTGTGGGAAATCATTCTTGTGAAAGCTTTGCAACACTCCCTATTCAAGAAACTGATCACATTGAAATCTTGGTCTTCAGCTTATGTGTTTCCAGTCTTTGGGCTGAACCACTGCCCTCTTCATTGGGAACAGCTTTTCCTTGCTGTCTGATGCAGAGTGACAGCTTCCAAAGATTTATCCTATATGTGCTTTAAAACTCTTAAATTAGCATTAGCCAAAAACTGGTAGAAGTTTCTGACTTCAGAAGCTGGAGACATTTGGAGAGTATTTGCAAGCCGAACATGGTGGCTGCTAGTGTAATTCAGATCTTAATGCAGAAGATCTAAAAAAATAATATTTTCAACTTAGTGAGGTAATGAGTTAAAATTAATTTAATATTTTAAGAAATTATGTAATCTTTGCATGAAACTTGTATGAATTTTAACTGTATAAGACATAATTTATAATGTCTCATTATTTGATATTTATTTGCATGACTGCAGCTAATTAACCCCAAGCTGTTTTATCTTTGTTGAACTAACATCAGTCTTTCTTTGAAAAAATACATTACAGTGGTATCTCTTCTTAAGTAGCACTGCTAAGCATAAGGAAATCAGTAATGCTTGCCAAGCTCTAGGTTTATTGGACTTTTATGGAAGTTAATTTATCTTGGCTTGGTCTGCCTGGAGAAAAACTGTGTTCTTCATGCAGCTCAGTAGTGGTCACGAAGCGCAGTATACAGCAAAATGGACATTTGTTTTGATTCTAATCATGCACTGGTAAATGATAAGCTAATTTGATCTTTGATCTGCTCACTTTTCTAAAAATTAAAAATGTAGTTAATACAAGAGAGGCAATTTTGTGCTTTATTTGTACATTATGTTGCACCTTCATAAAGGGAAAGCCTGTGTGTTTAGTCCCTGTAGTCACTCTTTTGATTATGTGAAAATGAACAAAAGTGAAAATGAATAAAATACCATGGGACAGGCAAAATGCTTAATTGGTAGTTCAGTTCTTCTCTTATATTTCTGGCATTAGCCAAATCTGAGAGAATAACAATTATTGAAAGACTGCTGCCTTCTGCAACTGGAGTCAAATGCATTCACATTAAACATTAATTTCAGTATTTCCTTACAAACTTTTTTGAGAATATGCAGAAATGTACACATGCTGAAGATACAAAATCCTCCCTGTTTGTGAAGGTAATACCAGTTGCCTTCTGGGCAAAGTGGATGCCATATTTATAAATAAAGATGGAGAAACAAAGATGCCCATCCATTTGGGGCAAAGAAAAGCCAATAAATATTTAAAAGAAATTTTTGTTGTTAGATTCTGCATGTGTTTTATGTAGGGAGTGTGCTTGAAAGAAAATATAGTCCTGCATACAGAGAGAATGTGAATCAGTGCAAAAGAAGCACCTAAGAAGTTCCCAGCCCCAAAGTCCTCTGGACCAACTCCATCACACATTCATTAGGTCAGGTAGATCAGGGCATGGGAAAGGTTTGCTGGTGATCCAGGGCTGCTCAGAGTGGTACAAAGAGAGATAAGGGGTGCTAGGAAGAACCTTAGTAAAATTATTGCCAAGGCCATAAGATGCCAGATGAAGTGCGATGGCAAATGATTCACACATAAAATTCTGCTCCTGAGCAAACCAGAACCCCTTGGGACTGAGGCCTTGGGAAACAACAGCACCTGTTTCCTTATCAGCTCAGTGTTTGATGGAAGCCAAAAAAGCAAGTAAAATGAAATTATATATCAGGTAAAAAAATATTCCAAGGGGAAAATGGGAGAGATCCCTGTTACTGAACAGACAAATTTGGGCAGGAAGAGGAAATCCATTGGTCTGAAACTGGTGGATGTAAGCTGAGGTAGGAGGAAGAAATTTCACACAGATTTCTCCTGCTATTACAATTCCTTAGGTATCTACTTAGGGACATTTTCAGGCTAGGTGGATATTTGCTCTGAACCAGTAAGACCTTGTTCATGTTTTTATGAGACACAGGAGGGCTGCATTAAATTCCAGCTCATTCACAGAGACCAAGTTCTTTGCCTGGTCACTTAATCTTAACCTTGAATAAATTTTCCCAGACATCTGAGTGAACATGAAATTTGTGACCTTTCATAAGGAGATTCATGCACCTATGAAAATTATTCCCACTGGTTTTCAGTGAACTTTGCAGAAGGCAGGAACATTGTGAGCTTTTAAAACCAGGAGTCCTTGTCCTTTTATACAGCTTGAGAAAGCAGCCAATGCACCTGTGGATGCTGCGAAGCAATTACAACAGTAACTATTTGCATTTTCCTACCAAAATTAGCCTTACTGTGGAAATTCAATCTAGTTAAAAGTTGGCTTCTGTTCGTGCCAAGACTGAATTGCTCTGTTTTTTCTTGAGCCCTACCCAACCAGCAGCATGGTTTGGAAAGGTTACTCAGCAGGGTACAGAGCAGTTTTATTCAAATGTGTGTAATGAGAGGGTGTGAGAGAAATGGTTGAGTCAGACACAGCTTGCCATTTGTCACTGCCTATGTGGGGCCAAGCAAGTGACCTTATGATGAAAGCTCAGCATTAGAGGGTTATTTATGAAAGCTGTTTGGTGCTAAAATAACAAAATGAACATTTAACTCTTGTGGTATAAAGAACTACTTGTCCCTCTTTGTTAAACTGTCCACTTACATGTGATTAGCCCCATTTCAGCTGTCAGCCCCTGCAGAAGTCATACTGTGGGTGTGCCCACATGGATGGACTTCAGAGCCATGTCACAGCTTCTTCCCATCCCTGTTTCTGGCCTAGTCTCCTTCTGCTTCTGGCTGGAGCAGTTGGATGGATCCTGGTCCTGGTCCATTGCTTGCCAAGTCAAGGGCTATCAGACCCCCATTTTCTGCTCCTGTGGGACTGGGACTATGGGTGGGGGCAAGGTTTGTACTCACTCATGGTCAGCTCCTGGCTTGGCTGATTCCCTGGAGCAGCTGGCCCTTGTTGTCCCCAAGGTGGCCCTTGTTGCCCCCACCCTGTCAGTACAGTCAGTGGTAATGGGTAATGCAGGCATTTTCACAAGAGGTCTGCTTGAGTGTTGTTTGGGTGGATGTTGCAGTTGAATGAGCCTTTGATAGGATAATTATTATTGTCATAGCCCTCTGTGATAGTTCCTATGCTAGAATGGTCCTACACAGAAAAAGAACTTTATCCAGTAATTGCCTCTTACGTACAAAGTTATGGTTGCTGTATAACATATAAGAAAGAGAGATGTTCTTCTATCTCAAAGACTGAAGAGTGGATGAATCTCTTCTTCTTCTCTAGTAGCTTACAATAGCCACCTTCAGTGCTAAAACTGCTCATTGTTCTCACAGTTTTACCTCTGCTTTCAATTTCAGGCAGTAGAACTCTGCATAATCTGCAAAAGGTTAGGTAGGGAGGGTTACTGCAACTCAAAGCTTCTTATATTTACATGTGATTGATCTGACTGTGCATAACCGACACAGCTTCCATTTATTAATTATTCCATATATTATTTATCTGTAAATACAAAACAGAAAGCACAGCTTTATTTCCCAACTTTATTTCTCCTCTGGTCACTTTGCTGTTTCCAGTCCTCTCAGGTTCTCAGTTTCCCAATGTCGTGCTCTAGTATTCATTTTCCTAGGTAAGAATCAATGAGGCTACTTAAAGTCAAAGAAATTTAAAAGGTCAAAGATATCTGAGAAACCCTGCAGGAAATCTACAGTTTCCAGTATCTTCTGTGTAGGATTTCAAAGCAATTTTCCATTGGGAAGGATACTTCCCTTCCTCCTTCAATCTACATTCTTCCATTTGCCAAATATTAAGGCTGGTTTTAAAGTTCTTTTCTTTTGAACTCTTGAGTGAAGATGACAAAGGGATCCAGCCAGAGAGTTTGATCCCCTTATTCTGTTGTTTCACTTGACCTAATAAGACATTAAAAGTAGACATTTACAAAAGTACCTATAGGCATTGCTACCCTGCATCCGTTGGCCATTACAATTACAATCTTATTATCATTTAGCCTTAAATGAAATGTTCTGTTTGAACTTTCAAGCTGTCACATCTGACAGCCAATATTGTCCAGGGCATTTGTGAAAGATTGCATATATGTCATAAAGGGAATCTATAAGAAACTACAAATTATTCCAAACAGCTAGAGTACAGTATTTTAGAACACCAACAGCACTATTTACCATTAAAAAATAAACTCTCAGAAAGTGTCAAGTAGTAAATGAATAAAGAAATCTGGTCTGATTTTGTATCTGGTGTTGCTTCAAGCAGGGGCCTGGACTAGGGATCACCTGGGGTCCTTTCTGACCTGAATGATCCTATGGTGAAAGTGAATCTCTCCTAAATCCAAAAGAAAGCACTGTGTAAGGCAGATCCTTAGTGGATCTTTACTTCTGGAGAAAACCATTGCATCATCTGAAAATCCAAACCTTGTGTGAAACATTTTTCACTGTTAAACTCAGTCATTCATTTACTAATTTTCACATTCTTGAAGCAATCCAGATGACAATTGTACAGAATAAAAAGGAAAAGCAGAAAGAAAAGGAAAGGAGTATTAAAAGAAACTAAATAATATTTTTAATCACTCTCCATAATACCTAAACACTCCTTACTGCCCAAATGACCCAGTATTTTTGATATCTGCAGAAATCTTTAGTACTTTTATGCTTTTAAGAAAGAGACAAGGATGCTATGAGTTAGGCAAATGCACTTGTATTGCTTGAAAGATGAACCACATGCATTCTTAGAAAGAAAGGGTTGATGGTCTTTTTGAGCTGTGGATCATGAACTGCTTTTACCTTTCTGTGATTCAGCCTTGTCTGAACCCTTTAAGTCAGTCTCTGCTGGAGTCTTCCCTAGAAAGTGGTTATCTTAGGCTACCTATTTCAAGGTTTCTTGTCTCTTCCTTTGGATATAAAGGGAAGAAATGGAGAAGGAGACAGTAGCTTAGAAAGCAGTCAAATTTTAAATTGTTGCTATGCCACATGCTGTCTCTGAGAAGAGGATGTAATAATCTAGAAAATATGCGTTTGGCAAGATCCATATATAATGAATATTTTATACATTGAACACTGCTTTCAGTGCATAATTTAGATAGTTTGAAAGAAGTCTTGCATCTGTTGTGATATTTCCACCTCCAGAAAAGCCCAGAATGCTTCATTCATAGCACCCAATGGGCTCCTGTCTGGGATCATTAAGGTTTTAAAAAGGAAGATAAGAAAACTCCAGTGCAAAGAATAGGGGAGAAAGGAAGAAATCTGATTCAGAAACTTTCAGGCACAGACAAATGTACA
Organism: Pycnonotus jocosus; assembly: GCA_013400435.1. NCBI lineage: Eukaryota > Metazoa > Chordata > Aves > Passeriformes > Pycnonotidae > Pycnonotus > Pycnonotus jocosus. The sequence goes on along the minus strand of VWYP01019108.1, from coordinate 77,500 downwards.
ACATGACAAGGTGAAAGCAACTCTCCCGTCTCGCTTCATAACACTGATTTCCACTGGAGGAAGTCCAGAAGAGAGCTTAGCAAGGCAGGTAATTCCAGCTAAACAAAATCACAGCCAGGTAACTTTCGAAACTCACCAGGTACATCAAGCCCCAAAGAGTGAAGGGATTTTGATGTTCTTAGCCATGGGAAAACACTAAAAACCAAAACCAAAACAAAACAAAAAACAACCCCAAAAAACCCACTACCAAAAATAACAACAAAACCCCATTTCAAACAATATGTAGTTGGTTTTTTGATGGGATTTTTTTGTTGGGGTTTTTTTAAAATTATTTTGTTCAGTAATTGGGAATGTAAACCTTCCTGCTAACACAATATGATTTCATTTGTCTAATACAGACAGTTGAATCCCCTAAATTCTTAGGGAAATTTGCTAATTTGACAGATCACACAAGCAGCAGCTTGGCAGACACATTCTTTGATTATCTGTGATTCCCCTCAAGATTCAGGGGAAGAGTGTATTTTTCATCAATGAGCAAGGATTATCTTAGAGGCTGGTAAAATTGCTAGTCCACCAGCACAGAGAGGTTAATATTGGTGGTTAATATATCTAACATGTAGCAACAATTCAACTGACAGGGTAATCCCATGCCATGGAAGATTAATCTTGCTCTGCAGGTTGAAAACATGGATTACTTTTCTTTAAAGATGTGAAAGAAACCCTACAGACTGCAGAAGGATGAGCAATTGCAGCAGCCCTGGGAAAGGAACATTACCCCTCAAAAAAATATAGATTTTTCCCATATTGCAGATTTTCAGCTTTATTACATTTTTAAGCAGCATTTTTAATAAATATTTAAACACCTTAAAAAACAAAAAAAGCCATAGAAAGCTACTGTTTTCCATTATACAATGTAGGGAGCATGCAGAGGTATCACCCAAGGACACAATTCCCCAAACACTCTTCCTCTAAATACAGCTTTTAATATTCACCTGCAAAATAAGGGTTCTGCTCACAGGTTTCTCATGCCTCCAAGTATGAAATACTCTTTGGACCATCAAAGAGATTGACCATCACCCTTTTTAACCCTCCAATATTGTGCCACAGAGATCTACCTCATTTTTAGAGCTGAAGTGTACTGAAAAATATAATAATGTTGTCTCAGCTCCACAAGAGACTGACATCATGCTTGAAGTTGCTCAGCACCCGCATTTACCAGTTCTTTTCCTCCCTGTTATGCAGCCCTCTGGCAGTGAAGCAAGGCTTCCAATTTGTCTGTGCCCCCCAACCCCCTCCTGCCCAACCCACAGAACAAACATAGCCAAGGCTGGGCACCATTCTCCTTCCTCCTCTCCCCTAACTCAATAAAAACCCTACTCATGAAGTCTGCTAATATCTCTGTGAGGTCTCAAGTCCAGAATGATGAAAAATACTTCAAAGATGCAATGGGGCCGCTGCAGCATTTTGCATCCTCCTGCTGCCTCCCAAGGTAGTACCAAAGAGCTGCAAACCCCTGGCAATTCTGTCAGTTAATCAAAGCCAGAGGTCATTTTGGAGTGGGGTGTAAAACCTTTTGAAGAATTTGGCTAAAATGTGCCCAGCTCAGACAACCATTTGTTGTGTGCTCAGATCATCAATGTGTGGATTCTTGAGTGTTTTTCTTCTCTTTCCTTGCCGTTCAAATCTCATCCTCACCAGTTCCCAGGCAAGGCACAGCATTAACATTGTTAACCACAAAATCCTGAGGTCAGAACATGTAACAAGAAAAACAGAGGGAGCAAGAACAGTGTCCTCAAGCAATAATGACACAGGAGACAAGAATTTTAAAAGCCCTAATCTCAGGTGAGGCAATCAGGCAATACCAGATTTCCTGCAGCTCCTTTCTCTGTTCTTATACTAGGAGTGAAAAAAAATGTCATCAGCCATTTACTCTGGATGTTGTGATACTGTACTGGCCAAACTCAGTTCTGGCAGCCCACATTTCAGAAACCTGAGAGTAGAAACACTGACTCATGAATCCTGCAGCTAAACTGGTGTTGTATGAATATGACTGCCTGGGGATGCCAGCTGAGCTCTGTATTTTTACCAAGGCATAAGAATATTTTGTACACTTGTTTGATATTTTCACATATTTAGTATGTTTCTTTGGACTGATTCCATGGCATTTTTTTTCTAAAATATATGTCTATAACAGTAGAAGAAAGGATTCATAGTTTATACATCCCTGACTGGAGCACCATCTTTAAAGTAAATATATCTGACTGAAAGCCGGAAGAATTAAACAATTTAGTTTTACCCTTCTGAAACAGGACTTGTCTTTAAATGTGTCTTATCCTTACTTTGAATTCTTTCACATGCATGGATCTCGCACTGTACAAACTTGGGTACTGCTTCACAGTGCTTCCATGAATTCTGGAGAAATGGGAAAAGGTGGTGGGGTTTTGTGGTTTTTTGGGGTTTTTTTTGTTTTGTTTTTTGTTTTTTGAGACAAAAGAATTAGGCTTTAACTTCCATTGTTTATGATGTTTCCTAGAATTCCCTCTGGAAGAACATGAGTCAAATCTATTGCTGGAGATGTAACAGTGAAGGATGCTGGAGGCAGGGTTCATCTGAATATCACCCCATAAAAAGCTCCAGGCTGACCCCTCTGCTGTGGGCTGGGACAAAGGGCTGCTGGCTGCTTGTGGGTCAGTCATCCTCTGCTAGGTCTGAGTGTCACCAGAGCAGTGACCTGTGACCCCAAGGATATAAGGGAGGGGAGAAGTCCCAGTACACACATACCCAGCTTCATTGGGACACTGAGATGCCCCATACAGCACTTCACAACTCTTTTTACAAAAAACTGAGCCTGAGCTCCACAAACTTTGAAAGCTGCAAAACACATTTTAAAATTTGGCAGAGAAAATAAAAAAAAGAAAGAAAAAAGATAAACCCTTAAGTCAAAATAACAAATGAATCATTTAAAAGTACTGTGTCTGAAATCTGGTGAGCTTGTGCAAGTTTTGGGAAAAGTGTTACTTTACAGTGCTTGTCCCTCACACTTCTGACACTCAGACAGTCTGATTTCACTGCATAAACGGAAGAATACTGCCCCAAAAGGCAGCACAGTCATAGCTGCTTCCATACCACAGGCAGAAGCCACCAAGGCCAGGACATTCCCATTTAGCTTTGCACACTTTTGTCTGGCCCCAAAATCAGACTTTTCACTAGAGATGGCTCTGGGTTGGTCCTGTAGTCAATGGAGAGGGAGAGGCACCTTTGAGGGACTGACTCCTGCTTGCTGGCAGCATTCTATTTTAGATTTTTGCTACCAGTCTGCAGAGTGTCTGCTGTGGGAGAGTGTGACTGGGAGAGGAGCAGGAGGAGAGTGCCAGATGCTAAGGTTGGTCATGGCCATGGGGCCCTCAGCTGTCACTGCACTGCAGAGAGAGAAAATGCAGCACTGTAAATGCTTCACTGAGCTTGTTCACACCCCAGAATGTTTGAAGATATTTCCAAGATGGGGAAATCTGTGTGGCTTATGGTCTTTTATTTCTTTCATGGAGCTAATTGTTAGTCCAGAGCCAGCACCAGCAATTCAAACACCACCAAAAGGGATTTCCCATTCACAGGATGAGCTCTTGTATTGACATCTTTCCTTGTAGTCTTTACTATAACCAAAGAGATGGTATTTCATGTGAGCTTAATAATGCTCAGGGAAAAGATAAATACTGTCTCTTAGAGCATTTCCTCTGTTCATTCCCATTCCTAATAAAAATACATGTACAGAAATCTACAGGCTTGACTACAATACTTGTAGGTGCTTCCTCTGCACAGAATGTGAGTTTTAAAAACAGAATATAAGAGGTTAAAATGAGATTTTGAAAAATATTTTGGAAATACTGAACATAAAAGAGGGAAAGCATTCAGCTAAAATGCTGGTACACTGAAAGGATGCTTTTTCCTCAGGTTCATTCCTTTTTTTCTTCAGATAGCCCAGGATGAGTTGGAGCTCACTTTTCTTAGGAAAAAAAATTTCTGTAAAGTAGTGTGTTTTGTGCTAGTGAGATATTGCATAGGAGAAATATTTTTAAATGAACACCTTAAAGCTGAATTTCATAACAGTGACATACCTGTAGGCATTTGTGCTGCATGAGTAATAGTGAAAAAGACTAACAGGTTGTTATAGCAACCAGCATTAAGCAATGACTTCATGAGCGGAGTTGAGTGACATCAGAAAACCACCTTGAAAGCAGCTGCTTTGCTGTGAAGCTCTGCTGGGGTTTAACCCCAGCCTGGAACTGAGCACCACACAGTCACTCAGTCCTCTCACCCTGGTGGGGAGGAGAATTAAAAACAAAAGTAAACCTCATGGGTTGACACAAGAATAGTTCAATAATTGAAACAAAACAAAATATACTATTACTAGTATAAACAATAATAATAATAGTTGTAATGAAAAGAAAAGAAGAGAAGAGAAGAGAAGAGAAGAGAAGAGAAGAGAAAAGAAAAGAAAAGAAAAGAAAAGAAAAGAAAAGAAAAGAAAAGAAAAGAAAAGAAAAGAAAAGAAAAGAATGGAAAACCCCAAGAGAGAAGTGGTACATGCTGCAACTGCTCACTACCCACTGAGTGATGCCCAGCCCATCCCTGAAGGAGGATTCCCCCCAGCCCCAGCCACCTTCCCCGTTTGTCCACTTACCACAATTCCCTATGGTGTGGAACATCCCTTTGGCCAGTAGGGTCAGTAGGGTCCTAGCCATACCTCTGTGTTCCTGAGCACCTCCTCACTGGCAGAGCCTGACACAGAGAAGCCACTCAACTACTAAAACATCAATGTGCTATCAACATTAGCCACAGCACTGTACCAGGAAGAAAGTGAACTCTGCCCCAGCTGAAACCTGCACTGACTCATTTTACAGGACAGACTGAATCAATTTATTTTCTCCCAATCCCCTGAACATTGAAGGAGTTGTGAGTGCAGGGGAACCTGAGCTTTTGTCTCATGCTCAGTTCAGGGATGAGCACAAGCAGCTGGATAAGCGAGACATGAGCCCCATGGTTTGGAGGATGCTCTCTTGTCTATCCCATTGCTCACTGAGCACTTCTAAAAAGGATTTTTTTCCCAAAAAGCTTTGCTTCCTGTCACTCCTTTAATTTTTCCCTTCAGACCATCTCCTTGACCCAGAGGAGTGGTCTATGTCCCTCAAGCTTCTGTGCAGAGGGTTTCTGCTTTCTTGGTATGTAAATACACAAAGATTTGAAATGTCCAAGGACAAAAGAGGCTTACAAAAGGCAGAAAATGTGACTGGACTTGGGCTGGAGTTGGGATGGCTGTGGTGCTGTTGGAAGAAGTAGGTGATATTGTGAATGCTATTGGAGGAGGCACTGATAATTTTCATCCTCATGATGATTTCTTCAGAAGCAGATTCTATTCCCTTTGAGGTCCCTTCTCTTATTCCTGTTACCTGAGAGGCTCAAGAGTTATTGGGATGGAGCTTTCTTTAGATATTTACAGGGTTTTTCGTCCAGTTTTCTCTGCTTTGTTTCACCCTACAGGCTTAAATAGACGCAGGATGGTGGCTTCTTGTCCCTGTTAATTCTTGCTAGCTAGCAGTGGATTGGATGAGACCACCTACCTTACATCTTTTCTACAAAAGATAGAGAACTAAGGATTCGAGGATTTGATAGGTGGATATAGAAGAAGACTATCTGCAGTTTTCCTCTTCCCTGGTCTCTTCAGCTCCCTTATCTACCCCACAGTTTTCTATCATCTCAACAGTTTCAATTTCTTTGTGGTTTCAGTACATCTTTTTGCTCACCTGCCTGCTTATAGGCAAAGAGAAGGTAAACGAGCCTGGTGCTTCAGATGGTAGGGAAACACAAGTGTAAGAAATGTAAACTCTAGGGGAAAAAAATAAAGCTGTTTTAGACACCAACATATTACTTAAGAAAGCCAAAGAAACTGTCTGCAGTAGCAATTTCCTTCACTGAAGAACATGATTTATAGAAATGAGGCTGCTAGTGTAACTCCAGGATGCTTTTCCAGACAGGCTCCTTCCAGGCATTGCTACATCATTGCATTTCTGAGATGTAACCTGCTGGATGCAGGTGATCAGGACATCATACAAATGCTGATTGGGTTCATGAGGAAAATGGGACTAAAGAGTGAGAGGTTGTAAGACATTACTCAAAGTAGAGTGAGACAGAGAAATGGCAGAGGGGGTCAGTAAGGAGGGCCAGATAACTTAGTCTCATGTGTGATGCATGAAACTTAGTGGATCTGCAAATTCCTTGCTGAGAACAAGCACTAATTGCACTCCAGAAGCCGACAGCACCAGCCAGTGACTGCTTGGGTGCTGCAACAGCTTCCAGGAGCATGCATCAGGCATTTCTGGTGTTGTGCTTGGCTGGAAAGATTGAACTCATTGCAGGCTGCCTGCTCCTGATGCAATGAAAGGAGACCACCAGAGGCTTTTTGGATTAGCTTCTTTCAGAAACTGAGAAGAGATTCCAGTCCTCCAGGCTCTTTTCCAGAAAAATATGACCTTTAAGTCAAGATGCTAGACATGAAGAAAGCAAGTGCTCCCAACTGATAATATTTAGAACAGTAACCAAAATGGCCACAAACACTCTACATACCAAAGATACTGCATGAGTCACTAATAAGTGCTGTAAAGGACTCTTTAGCTGTGACAGGATCAGAAAGTTACCTCCCACCACGTTGTGTACACAGTCATTTCTTAATGACTCAGCCTGCTCTGACTTTAGAGAACTATGGTATTGAATCTCAGTTTTTGGCCCAGCAGTGGCTAATGAACCTCAGCAGAGAAGACAGAAGCAACTAATTATTTGCACATCTGGACATAGGAAAAAAAGAGGAATTAATAGGGGCATCTTAAAAAGATAGAGGGGGGAAAAGACTCATTAGCATGCCAAGGCATTTAGTTTCATTGTCTGTGTAACAGAACTCTCTATAAAGAAAAAAAAATACCTAGTCTGGCTTCCCTTCTCCTTATATCTTTAAATTAACTAGCCAGAGGAGGAAGAGAGGTGCTGGGTCCTTGGACAACCCCTTTTTCCATAGGTACAAAATAATTGCCAAGAGAAATGTGAGCAGTAGATGTCCCACATATTTCTTGATTTGTAAAAAGTGAAAATCCCAAATTCAATGGCAGTCATAAGAGCCTGAAAGCAATCCAGAAAGAGATAGCATTAAGCTATAGTGCTTCAAGTCTTGCCTAAGAAGCTGAGGATAGAAGACAAAACTGAATATCGATTTCAAAGTTCACTTCAAGGCTTGCACTTTTGTCCTTGGTAGGACATAGCAGCTCAAAAGCATCAAAGTACCTTTCCAATGGAATTCCTTTCTAGATTTGCACTCAGATTGTTCAATTCAACTGTTAATTTCCTAATCCTGAGGGGCTTTTCCCTCTCATCTGCCTCAAGTAAAGCTCTCCTACCAGTCAGTGTGGTCACATCTTTGAAGCTGTGCAGCTTCCTTGCTCTTCTTTCCTTTCTCCCTGCTCTGAGGCAGGAATAATTCCTGGTTCTGCATGAAGATGTATGAAATGAGAGCTCTTCATCTCACCAAGACAAGAAAGAATTTCAGCCTCATACAGAGAGTGTTGCATAGAAAAAGGAAGCAAAATACTTCAGGAGTTATAAGACTTCAAAATTCAAGCATACATTCAAACTAAGAGACAGCATACATATATATGATATTTGCATGTATATATACACACATGCAGCATATATAGATAGACACATATACAAAGCAAATCTTTAAAACAAGAGTGGACTCATACCAAGTATTATATAAAGAAATGACCATAATTCTGGAAAAGATCCACTCTAATTTTCCACAAAATTGAATGTAACAGCAATTTCCATTAAAATGTTAGACTATCTGTTTCTGATGCCAGGATAGGGAACAAAACCCACACTTTTTCCTAATACACTTACTACCACAAACTGAAACTAGTTAAAAAATAAATGTGTATCCCATTATAAACCAAGCTTTATCTCATCAAATTGTAACCATATAGTTGGACATCTAATCTGCATTAGACAGCCAGTTTGAGGTTTGTCTTTCTCATTTCTCTGCACATTACTTCAGCACATGTAGGTTGTCTCCAAAGTCCAGCCTGGGAGCACCCCACATGTTGTAGCTATCTGTAACAAAAGACATAAGAATACCAGAAGGTGCCTCTAAATATAGTGATTTTAGATGAAGTCTAGGCCAAATATTTTTAATTGCCCCAGTAGAGAGATGTGAGTTGAATTTTACTCTAAATTTCAAGATGGGATTTGTGTGAAAACTCCTCAAAGAAAGCTCTACAACAGAAGAATGCAAAAAATGGCTGAAATTCAGAAGAAGAAATTAGTGATGTCATGTCTCCATCTGGTCTGCAAAGGGAAAGGAAGGATCCTTGTCTATGCTGTATGTGACTTGGCCAGCCATGGGAAAGGTGTGAGGCCTGGCACTGACCTGTACATCCAAACTGAGCCAAAACCATGATGGTTGTGAATCCCACCTGCTGCAGAGCTGATCACTGATCAGGCTGTGGGCACCCATCGTGACCCACCCAACAGCCCCGCAGGATGTGACTGCAGGGAGAGCCTGGACCCGTACAGATATTCCAGGCACTGGCCTGATACAGTGCAGGTAAATGCAGACAGCCTCAGAAATGCCTTCCCAATGCTTTAGAGACATAGAGGTGGTTGATGCTGGCAGAACTTCAGTATGGGGAAGATTAAATCACTCGATTGCAGATCTGAGACACATTTACCTGCAAATCTGCCTTCAGTGGGTCACATGAATAGGGAATCTCATCTTCTTCTGATTGCATCCATGAGACTTTCTGGTCTTCTGTGTTCCTGCTAAAGGTCCCTTCAGTTTCCCATCATCTTCTTCCCTGGCCTTACCTCATGCAGTATTTCCCAGCTGCTCACTGTCCTGACATCCTCTTGTCCTTCCAAACTCTTCCTTATCTCATATTTTCCAGACCTGTCATTGTCCTTTTCTGATTTTCTGTGTCTTCCTCCCACACTTTACATTCCCATCTGCAGTCTTCTGCACAAGATTTTACATTTTTTCAGCAACAACTGCTGGCAAACAGTGGTGGTTACCATTGCCCATGGTAACCATTTGTCCATTTATATGGGCAAATATGATCAAAATCCATGCTGTCAGAAGGAATAATACCAGGCATATCCAATTTGTTTGGATCATACAGATCTCACAACTGCTCTAGACACAGCCAAGAGTTTTCCCTGCGATGGCTCCTCCACAGCCCAAGACAAATTGCACAGTCACAGAGACTTGACTATGGGAATGTCCTTCAATCGACATCCAAAATTCATATGTGGAACCCCAAACAGATGCTATTCTGATTCACAATGTATTTTTTTATCACCAATGGACTCCACAAATATATGCTCCATATTAGCTTTCTGTCTAAACACACTAAATCTGTGACTATTAATTTCCACATAGTTATAATCTTATTGTACTTTTCAAGTAAAATTGAATTTGCACAAATTTTCTTGCCATTGGGTATGCAGAGTTCAGTTATTAAAACATACTTTCAAGCTGGGAAAATGTTGTCAGCAGTAGGTCTGTGGCTTTGTACACTGGCAAATATAAATCAAAAGAGTATCCTTGAAAAAAATATAATTGGCTCCCAAAATGAAAAATGAAGAATTTTGAAAAATCTACAACAGTAATCTGAGGAAAGAGAGATAGAGTGCTTTAAGAGAACCCTTAAAATGACAGAATATATTCAAAAGCCCATTTTTGCTTCTTTAATATCTTCATGTAAAAGCTTCTGGCTCTAATTAAAATCTTCATATCACTCAACTAACATCCACTGCTACAAAGTGATAACAAACTTAAATCACAAGGCTGGTCTTTTGAAAATGAAGAATTCTGGTCTCAGAGATAATTAAATCTTAATCGATTGAGGCCTCATCTGATTATAAACCCAAGATCTTTCTGTCACATTCTAATCACAATATACTTCTTGATTGTCCTAGCACAAGACTGCTTAATCACTTAGGCCAAAAGGAGAACAAGTTTTCAGACATAGCTTTAATTGGATTAAGGGCACTGTCAAGCTTGGCTTCTCATAATCATTTGTTTTGGCTTCTTAAGCCTACTGCTAATGCCAGGAAAAGTTTACTTTTTCCTAAAGATAAGACTCTCACCAATGTTTGATCTTGTGGAGGAGCGCAAATGGACTGTGGTCCTGCAGATTTCAGCAGGATGGAATGCAAGGATGTGTCCCACCAGGTTCTCAAAGGATCCAGGAAAAAAATACGTGGCACACTAAGTGGGAAGAGATTAATGACTGTCAGGTTGACAAGATGCAGAGAGAACTGAACACCAGCTTTGAGTAAGAGTGATATGTTAATGAGAGTAAAGTGAATGCTGGCATGTGCCTTAGTAGAGAAAGACAGCACATCCTGTGAAACAGTTCTGATCAAATGAAAGCTAAATGTCAAACATAAAATGCCTACATTTTATCACCAAAATGTAGCTGGATCTCCCTCTCTGTACTGCTATGTTAACTGGTCTTCATCAAACCAGAAAAGCAGGTCACACTTATTCACATGGCCAAATACAGAGTCAGTTTCTAATACTAAATAATTAAATTTAAGATCTAGTTAATGGCAACAAAACTATTAGAGGCAACAGATCCTATTCTGAGTTTCCCATAACCTCACACATGTGTGGTTCACACATCTCAGGAAGTAAAGGGGGTAATTTAGCAGTTTGCTTCTATTATTTCTTAAATTACTTTCCTATTTCTTTCATTGGTTCTTCCACATACCAATCTATGACATATTTTTATGCAACACATTTCATATTTTTAGTATCACTTCTCTATAAAACTAGTGAGTAATTACAAAATCTTCAAAATGTTTCCTATGAGTAAGCAAAAGTGCTAGAGAAGGACTCCCATTCAAAGAAATGACCTGTTGAAAAATGACAAAAATTACATTGAGACCAGAAATTTCATTAGTAAAAAGCATCAAATAAAGAACTCCAAACTCTTCATCAGTTCAAATGTCTTTTTATTACACTCTCCTGGGGGCAATTTTAAAAATAATTTTTGTTATTGATCAGGGAAAGCATCCACCTGACTTCCTGAGCATACAGTCTTCTCCCTGAACTATGACCAAATGCAACACAGAGGTGAAAGGAAAGAAAATTTTGAGGGCTCCAGACAGGTCCCCATTGTGGAGTCAAGTGTGGCTGGTGCAGGGAGATAGATTGGTGCAGAGAGCAGAAATTGAGTGAGGCACAGCCTCTCAGAGGCCAGGGCAAACTCAGGAATTTAATCCTTGGCTCTCAAATCCTGGCTCAGCATCTCCTCTCCGTTAGTTCAATGCAGCTGATGGCCAAAAGATGGTCAAAAAGAATCAGTGTTGCAGAAAGTGAAAAAACCTCACTACTTCTGAACTGTAGCAGCAGTAAGTGCAATGACAAAATTTCTTCATATCCAATGAAGGGAGGGCTCACACTCTTTCTTTATAAAGTCCTTTTTAAAGTATTTTTCTCTTTATGAATTTCAATGTAGATATGGAGTGCAGGACAGAGCTGGCTGGATTGCAGGAGACACAAGCTGTGAGAGGATACCTGCTGTGGTTTATGTGGTAACACTCTTTCCTCTTATATTTGATGCAGGGTGACATGGATCACCCTATGACTGAATTCCTCTGGCCAGACCAAGAGGCTTCATTACAGCTCCAGCCTCGGGATGCCTGCACGCTCCTCTGCCTCCCTCCTGGAGCACCTCATCAGCATTTGGTTATCAGTCAGGGTGCTCACTGCCCTGTCCATCAACGCTGGCAAAGTCACACTTCCTAATGCCAACAGCCCAACAGGTTCTTCCCTCCACTCTGCTTTCCTGAACCTGTCTTCACACAGCCCTGGCAGTGATCCTGTGCTGCAGACACAGACGGGCACAGGCTGCTGCACCCACCAGCTACACAACTGCACTTCATTCCACGGCAAAAAAGGTGTCAACATCAATTCCTGGCTGTGAATTCCTGTACTGCCAGTCTCTATCACAGCTGTGTGGTGCTGCTGGGTGGGCTCCTGCCCATGCTGCCTGCCCAGCTGAGCTGAGCCCTCTGAGCCCAGCACCATCAGCACCCACACCCAAGGAAGGGAGCAGCCTCCCACCGACAGCAAGTCAGTGCCTGGGGGCTCAGTACAGGCACTTGAAGCATCATAACATAAATAAACTATGGGTGAGAGGAAGGGAAAAATAGTCAAATAATTTCCTGTTGTGTAATTACAATAAAAATAGCTAATCCTGAATAAAGTTATTGCTTCATTCTTGTATCCATGGCAACAGAAATGGAGACTGGTAGACCGGCTGCAGATGAACGCAGCGTTCTCCATCCCATCAGCCAGCCCAGCCTGCCCGGTGCTTCAGCAGGCAGGTGAGCAGGGGCTGCTCTGCTGCTGGGGTGAGCTCTGTCCTCTGGTGACAGGGACCAGTGGCAGGGAAACACAGCTCCATGCTCAGCAAGCTCTGCATAAGCCTATCACACTTTCAGAGCATCTTGCTCTGTTCTCTGGGCCTTTTCCAAAAGCAGGCTATAGGGAATCATGGAGAAATGCACAGTGCACAGTGTTTGGGCCAAGTGAAGGCAGAGTGCCTGAGTTCTCAGCCAGGATTCAGCACAAATCAAATGGCAGGTGACCAGCTGAAGTAGATCAACACTTCTCCATGTGCAGCAACAGGTTTCAGTGCTTGCCTCAGGTGATAACAGAAGTCAGCTGGGGCAGTTTGCATTCTGACCTAAAAAGGGGTTTGGTGTACTGCTGATAACCTGTTGACACTGATATGTTTGTGCTGCCTCAGTGAAACTTTATACAAGTCACAGAGTGCCAATGAGCAGCAGGTCAGTATCTCATTTTGGTCAGTATCCCCATTCTGGACAGTATCCTCATTTCATCCCCAGTGAGTCTGTTGAAATTATGTTGATTATAATTATGTTAATATCAATATTGTCTGGAAAATAGCAACTACCACATAGGTAATTGAATTTCCATTTGGAAAATATCCCTTCTTTCAAGTTCTCTTGCCCTATATCTAATGTTTATTTTACAAATTTAAGTGCAAGAAATCAGGACATGGATACAAATTTCAAATGTCATGTCCTGGTGAACAGAAGCCACAAGTATTGTATTGCAGTCACATCAATGTTTATTTCTGTGTTCTCATCTCATTTTCCTTTCAAAACAAGACTCAGAAAAAATATTGATCAGAAGCAGTTTCTGAAATTTTCTCCTATGTGTTCACTTTAACAAATGATATTTTTATCCCGATTTTCCCAGAACAAAACAAAACATATTGCTACAGAAAGAAAAAGTGTTATGAGTGTTATTCTGTCTGCTACAGTAGCAAAGGAGCATGGTCTAGTGAGCCGATATGGGATGCAGGAGAGCCATGTGTGCACAGCCCTGTGAGAAGATTGCACAAGGTTTAATCTTGCTTTTTTGGAGCTGAATCCTTTCTGTGCAGCCCAGGTGGGGCCATCATGTAAGAGCAAGGGCAATTCTCCTGTAAGACACTGCAGGGTTGGGAGGATTAGTGGTCTCAGGCAGCTTGTGAAGCACCCACTGTACACAGTGGGGTTTGGCCAAGCCACATTCACAAGGATGGTACATTTTCAGAGACTTTTTGTTTAAAACAATTCCATTTCCTTTCATCTTTGGAGCCTGACTTAGGCTTGCTCGTGCTAAAACCCTTTCCACCCAGCACAACACTGGCAGAGATAACCGGGCATGATAGGAAGCAAAACTGTTGGTGGTGTCAGAGACCTTGAGTCACAATTGTAAGTAAAATTAGTAAAAAATTCAGAGGCAGCAATAACATGGCAATACAGAATCTGGCAATTCACACTTTTATCTAAAGCTCTAGCATCTGATTGATCTCACAGATTCAGAAAGACTTATAACTTTCACACAAGCCATTTTTACATTATTAATGGACTGCCGCCAGGATTTCCTGTTTGGGGGCGGGAGAGGGGAGTGTAATGTTGTGGTTGCTTTTAAAAAGATCCCACATACCTTCTGAGGGAAATAAAATTGCATTATTAGTTCCTAAAAGAAATATGTTATTGAATAGATTTTTAAAAGTTTTCCAGGTTTCTGTAAAATGGTTTGTAATGTCAAAGCTAAATAAAGATTAATTTCCTGGGGATGTTTTTGTTGGGGTACAACTTTTTTTCTTTTGTACAGATTATAAGAGAAGCTATTCCTACCCACAAAATCATTATTACTGTATCTGAACAAATTACTGCAATGCATAATTTATGTTGTGTATTTATTTATTTCCATTTATGAATCATCTAGCTATATTTTTTGAAGTTAGCTCTTTGCATTGTTTTAGTATTTTTAAATTATTGTATTTCCCCTTGTGGCTGACTGAGTGGTTGCTCAAGGTTAGAAGTGGATATGTGAATTCAGTGAGTAAGCACCTAAGTCACCCAACATCTCTTCTACTCCGAGACTAGGAAATCTCTCTTTCAGTAGGACCTTAACCTACATAAATCATGTGTTAGGTACTCTCAAGGTGATCCAGTTTGAGATGAAGAAGTGTGACAAGTTAAGGATGCTTTAAAATAGTTCCCTTTCCTGTTTACTTGATGTATTTCTGAGCACAGCAGAGTCAGCAAAGCATTCTGTTTAAAATCACAGAGATGCAGGAGACTCCAACACACCAATTTCAGCTTCAGAAAGCAGCAGTGGCCCCTCTCTCTCCAGATCCCCTTGGCATTCCTGTGCCATCACCATTACCCTGAGGATGTGGATGGGCCAGGGTACATTGGGTGCTGTATAGACACAAGGCTTGCAAGTCTAAGGCTGTGAATCCTAAGGAGCTTATGACTAACTCAGAAAAATAAAAATCCTCCAACAAATACACAGAGAGACAGAAGCACAACAGGATGAGGGATTCAGCCACAGACATGCGGTGAGCTGGAAGCAGAGGTTAATAGAGAGACTGCATGCTATCCTTGGGGATCATGACATATTCTCTTCATGGACTGAAAGCACTCAGTTGTGCCACATCAAGTTGTTTTTCCAGTAGAAAGACTGGAAATAACCCATATGGAATCAGTGATATGGGTGGGACAGTGATACACCTCATTACCATCATCTACAGAAACAGGTACATCTCAAGAGCCTTCTCAGGATCATCACATCCCTGTAATTTCTGTGTATGCTTTCAGATGTGTTTCATCAATTCCTCTCCTGGGCCATTTTTTCTGACTTGAATGAGACCTTAGATCATATTTGCTCCTTGAAATAAACCTAACCAAAAATATACTTGTGATGGCTGTCAAGATAGTTTCTCAAAAAATGTGAGCTCTCTGCAACCTCTTCCCTATGAAATCATTTCCTCTAAACAAACAAACAAACAACCCAAAACAAACAAAAAAAATTGTAATTGTAAACCTCTATCTAGGTATGGGCAGATTTAATGCTGTAGTGCTGCAGCTATTCAGACAGCTCAGAGCCATGGGAAAAGGTATAGGAAGAGCTTTGCTGTTTCTGAGGCTGCAGGACTGAGTGATGTGTAGCTCTTGGGAATATGGCTCTGTTTCTATGATGGCTTTTACTGCAACAAGCTGGGGGTGGGTTTGTGTGTCTCCTCCTGCAGTCATTTCCTCAGCCAGCGCTTGTTCTGTGTCCTCAGTCTTTCCAGGGGGTCAGACACCAAATGCTGAACAATTTGTCAAGGTCTCCACTGGGGCCTTCTCTCTCTGTAATCTCCTCTTTGCTCTTTCAAGCCCTGGCAATCATTCCAGACTCAAGGGACCATCAGCCAATGCTGAGGAGTCTCCCTCTAATCACAGCTTCAGAAAACAAGCCTTTGCTAATACTCTTCTCTACAGAAACGATAAATCCCCCTAAATCCTTTTCCAGTCCTGCACACCCATCAGCAGTGTCTGTACTGGTCTTTCCTAACTCTTGGCTGAGCATCTTCCTTCTGTGCTCTCTGCTACCTCAGGGATGCCTCCTTCCCCACTGGCATTAGTTGTATTTGGAGAAGGACCCTTCTCCCACCACAGACCCACACCTTGCCTTGGGACCCAGGGAAGAAGCTGTGCACAGGCTGCTCCAGCCCTGCAATCAGATGCTTCCTCAGGAAACACCCAAAGAGAAATGGGACATGCTCCCCCAGCCCTTGTGGGCAGCTAAGAAATGGAAAGTTAACTACAATTTCCAGCCACCAGCTTCCACTGGGAGCTTATTGGGAGCTTGGAGCTTAGAAGCCTTAGTACATGTACAGATGCTTCCACAGAAAAGTGTAAATTTACATGGTTTAGTAGCACAAGAAATCCCTTCCCTAATATCTGTACCTTCATCCAGAGACACAACTGTCTTCTTCTGCCATGGCTGCAAACTACAGAGCATTCAGTAAAGAAGTGAAGGCCTTAGAGACCCTCTGAAGGAGGGCATAATACCTCCAAAATCATAACTGCAAGGCTGCTAAAGCAGGAGGCAGCCCCTGGAGCTGTTCCTTCCAGACAGACCATGCCAGGAGGGCAGTTACAGCCATACTGTGCACATAGGAAGGTCTCCAGGATTTGAGATTGTAGATTTGAAATAACAGCAGCAGATTTTAACAGCCTACAGATGTTTTGAAATGTGATAAGCCATATTCCAGTAAATTATGAGGGACATTGCAAAGCAAGCCTGATTCCATGGGACCCAGTGGAGCTACACCAGTGAAATCCCAAAATACCTATCAAAGAGTTTGACTAAAGTATGGCTTTCTGCAATTTCTGGCTAATGTGCCTCTTCAGGCTTTCAGAAAGACAGTGACATTCCATCCAAGGGCTCAAGCCAGAATTTGAAATATCACCAACCATCCAATATATAAGAATAAGCATTTAACAGATGCCGATGAATAGTACTGTACACATCAATTATTGTTTTTAATAGCATCCATTCTTCCTCAGCAGTCCCAGTAGAAAAGCAGGAATGTACTCTCTAATGCTGATCATAATTGTACCAGTCACAGAAAGTGACAGGACTGCTGTGAGCCCGTACTGGGGAAGGACACCATTAATTATCACAGTGGAAGGAGGAATGATTTGCCTTTATCACAAAAACAAACCTCAGCACCTGTTAACTCAGCAAAAGGAAAAGTACTGAGATGTGTTAATCTGTCATATTGGAATTAATCTGGAAGGTCAGAAGAGTGTTTTGATATTTAGGAAACAAAAATATTAGATTATTTGCCAGATTAGATTGTCTAACAAGGATGTTGATATAAATATATGCCTGTATAGTGCTAAAGAAAGGTGCAAGAAACAACCCTGAATGACCCAGATGCTTACAGGATCATTTATTATTGTTATTTGCATGGCAAGGGCACACTGAACCTTTTTTTTTTAATGTTTGCACATAAATTTAATATTTCACATTCAGATTTGGCCTTCTGTGGGCCAGAAAATACAAAAAAAAATAACAGGAGTCAGGAATATTTTGTTCATGTTTCTGAGTGGCCAAATCTATTTCAGCATGTTTCTGGTAGGCTGTGAACTGATAAGATCCCAATTCCCTTTCCTGGCCAATGCAATATAAAGGGTAAGAGATGAAAAATAACAAAATGGGAAGAAAAAACTGTTTCAGGAGATTCCTGTGTAAGATGGTGGCCAGTGGCATGAAGCTGGGAATGTCCAATCATTAGAAAATTAGTCCATCTACATTCTTCCAAAGGTGTAGAATATATTACTAAAGATACATTATGCTTTGATATACAGGGACTTAGCTAAAAAGTAGTTTAATTCACCTAGTGCTCAGTCAATTACTTGCAAATCCATTTAGAGAGACCATCACAGTTAGAAACATGTGGGATATAAAGCAAGGGCTGAAGAGGAGTGGAGCTCAGATAAAAGCTTGGTGGACTCACAAGACACACTGTGTCCAAAGTGAAAAAATTAGACTTGACATGATGCAAAAAAACCCCAACAAACAACAACAAAACCAAAACCAAAAAACAAAAACAAAACCAAAAAACCCCAACCTGAATATTACCAAATTAATTATGCACCCAAAGAGTTTGTATTAATCTCATCTCTGAATCATCTGTTAGCTCCAAAATGCAACAATATGCTGGGACCTCTGGATTTCCAATCAAGCAAAACTACATTTGCATAATCCTCAGTAGCTTTTGGAGATGTGATTGCTTACAAGATATGCAAGAGGAATTGTAATTCAGGTAAAATGGGACTAATCCCATTGTACACTAGACTGCTCAGTGCTCTGTGGTTGGATAATAAGGATTCAGCAAGCTCGATCAAAATTGTTTTAGTTTGTTAATCTTAACTGCAGCTACATGCCTAATAAAATTTTAGTGCTTCCTTTATTTGGAGAAACATTCTGAGCTCTTCACCTCATTAATTTGCACTTACTTTAAATTGGCACATCTTATTTCCATAATGGAAAGAGTCCTACAAAGTGGAAGTCTGTAAATATTTGAACTCCCAGCCCCAAGTCAAGGCACAGAATCAATATACAGCTGTCTTATAACTTGACACTGGAATTTTGGGAAATGTAACTTGTTTCTGTATAGCTGGCCCAGAATGATAGGATTGGGAGAAATTCAAATATCCCAGAAGTAGTTATTCCAGATGCCAGAATACCATTGGAGATTATTGTTAGATGGCTGGCAGCAGAGATGTGTTCAAAGTGACAGGTGTATTCCTGCGAGTGTTTATTAAAGCAACAACACAAAAAACATCACACATGAAGACTTGTGGAGCATGACAAAGAAAGTCTTTCTGGATGAGGAAGGTCTGGCTCTGGAGAGACAGTTTTACAGTGTACTGATGCAGAACTGGATTAGCTAGGAAGGCAAAGCAGAGAGACATCTCAGTACACCTCTGTAAACTGATGAATATACCACACAGGAGGGTCAAGGGCAAGGCAAAAGGTACCAGTATTTCTTCTCAGCAAAGGCCAAACTCCATTTCTGCTGCCTTTAAGAAATGCATCTATGAAATTTAAAAGATGGAGTTAGAACCTTAGGGAATGCTGACGGAAGATTTTTTTAAAATGTTTTGTTTTTGTGGCTGTGAATCTGCACTGAACAAAAATTCTCAGTCACTCAAGTTATTGTGACCTGAATGATAAATTATAATTGAGACTACAGCTGTGCAATGACATCCTGTGCAACCTCAGCTGGAGCCTGGCTCTCATGCAAGGACTGTGAATGCTCAAGGCTCCCAGTAAAGGCTCATGCAAACGTAACCTTCCTACTTTTGAAAGGTTTTTGTTTTACAGTAAACCACTCAGCCATTGCCAGCCACTTGCCTGCCTGAGATAATGAAGTATCTTGGAAAAATCTCTCTGAGTAGTGAAGAGCAGCCCAAAGAGGGCTGTATTTCTAAAAATTCCTCTAGGGGCTTGTTCACAGTTAGAGATGAAATATCAGGCAGAAAGTCCTTACAGTTTTGTTTGGGGTTTTGGTTGGTTGGTTGGTTTTTGTTGATTGGGTTTTGTTAGTTTTGGTTCATTGGGTTGGTTTTAGGAATTTTTGTTGGGAGTCTTTTTTTCTGCCCCAATATTTTCAATGTTTCCTGCATTTGAGCTAAAAATGCTCAGGATAGATGAATCCATCCTTCCAAATTTTAATAATCTTCAAAATTTAAATTGATGTTAACTTCATCCCCTTGTCATTTTGCAGAAAACAGAGGAAAGGGAGGTGGAAGGGAATATATATATCTAATATGAAAAATTGTGTGCATGTTGCATCCAGGTTTAAGCAGTCATGGTAGCTAACATTCAAGTGTAAGCTTTTTCTTCCAGCAAGATTTTTTTTTTTAGATCAAGTGGAGTGAGATTGAGAAAATCATAGCACTTTGGCTCATGACAGCCTATAATTTCATTTTCTCTAAACAAGCAGACGATTATTCTTTTGTGCTTCATTAATTGTGGCCCACCAAAGGCACTTGAAAGACTTAGTCAGCTCACAGAGAAAGGTCTTTTATCCTGCCTAGAGGAAATGATGTTTTCCTCTTTAAAAATGATCCACAGTGCACAGAGAAGGGAATTAAAATTTTCAGACAGAATGATGAGTATGACCGCTGGTACAATTTCCATATATGTATGTGCATGTGTTTACCTGTCTCATTTGTAGGAACCCTTAAAAAAAACCTCACTTTGAGGAGAAAAAGGGAATTTAATAAATTAATAAATGTCAGAAAGCAAAAAATCAGTGTCCTTCTTCTCCGTACAATGTATACGCTTTACCTTTCCAGAGCATAATTCCCCAGAATAATAGCTAAAGAGTTAGAAAAGGTTTTTTGCAGCAATAAAGTCTCTCCAACAGGGACACTGAACCCCCCCAGACAAGGTCAGAAAATGCAGCAGTGCAGGCCATCAGGAGCAGGTTACTCAGTGCTTTGGTTCCTGGCCTTGGAGCAGTTGTGGGGCTGGGAACTGAGCCACGGGTGCCAAGACAATGCCAGCAGCCCTGAAAGGCACTGCCTTGGTCCTGCAGCAAAGCTGTCTGAAATGATGTCTCCTGCACAGAGAGGTGCTGCCAACCTCCCACGGGACTGGGGAGGGAAAAGGGAAGGGCTGGGCAGTCACTGCTGCTGCTCCAGCCCAGCTGAGGGGAGAATCACTGCTCCACCTTGCTCTCCACGTTGATGACCCTGATGGAATAGGATGAAGCACACCCTAATTCCTTCTGAAACAATTCCCTCCTTCCTCCTGGGGAAGGCATGCCTTCCCCTTCTTTCCACCTTCAAGGCACAGCTGGTTTCTCAAAACCCATCTGCCCTGCTGACTATGGCAGGATATAATGTTTTTAAAGTGGTAATTGTGGTGTTTTAGAAGAATATCCTATCAAATCTCAGAAAGTAGAAGTTAGCATGAAAATAAGAGAATAGTAATATAAAACACAAAGGGAACACACCTCTCCTGAAGCTAGTAGGTAATTTAGGGAAGCTGACTGCTTGCTCTCAGAAAGCAAGTGCTCCATTCAGGAATCACATTTATCTGCATCTCAGCAGAGGCTGTGAAGCAAAGCTCTTCCACACCACAAGACACGCGTATAGCACTTCACCTCTCACTGACATCATGTCTGTGAGGAGTTTGTACAGAATGACCAGGAACAGTAGGCAACTCAGAAGTTTGCAACTACACAGGGAATTTAGGCATGGATATAACCACATTTAAGTCAGAGGAAAGGTACACCCTCTTTGCTTGTGTTTGTCTTTCTTCTCCCCTTGCATAGGTGCTGAGATTTTGTGCATCCACCCGCCTGAGGTCTCTGGGTAACAGGCGGTTTTATTATTTGTAACATAGCTGATCTACTCAAAACCATTGTGGTAGCACTACGTGTAAGAGACAGAAAAGCTTTAATCAGATGAGGCAGAGAGGGAGAGGAGAAGATGAGGCTGAAGATTAGATGATCTCCTGAGGCCCTTTCCATGAATAACCTGAGTACTCCTGTGAGTACACAAAGCCAAGCAGCCATCATCTTATAGAAGCCAAACTGAGGAACACTCACTGCCTGCAGGCATTGTGGCATCACCAGGGACCCACACAGGCTGGTGCTCACCTTTCTCCTGTTTCACAGATATTGTCCATCCTCTTCCCTCTTGATTTTTGATCTGCCTCCTTCCATCTTTCTGCTTTTAACCTTGTTAATCCATATTCTCCACTTTTGCCAGAGCCCCACTGCAAAATCTATTCTCAACAATACTTCTAAGTGTCACCCCTTCTCCCACATTATCTCTCTCACCTTAATAAGTGTTTTAGTGCATTGCAGAAGGTGCATCCTCTCTTTCTCCTTTGATGTTGCACAGTAACCACTGACTCTTGCATCCTCTTCACCCTTAATCAGTGCTCTTCTCTCCATCTATCCCACCCACACTGCAGGAGCTTTTCCTTCTCTTGGCTTCCTGTGTTCTACTTTTGCTGGGAAAAGGAGCAGCATTTGTGAGCAGAGAAGGGTCACCCTTCAAATCCAGTGAGTGATTCACCCTTCAAATCCTGAGTGTGCCTCTGTGCAGGCTGAATCTGCCAGCAAAAACAAATGAGAACCTTCCTTCAAACAACTGAAGAGAAGGCAAAAGTCATTGCATAAGCAAGGGACAGAAACACTGTTAAATGATGTTTTCTAGTCCATTTACTTCTGTCCCTTTATAGTTTGTGAAGAAAAGAGACAGCTGAAATATTCCAGTGAAACAAAATTACCAGGGATGTGATTATCAGATGTGCAGTTTTGTCTCAAGATCTTTTCTATAATGTTGGTTCATTAACCTGCTGATGTACTAAAGAATCATTTAGAGGCTCTGAGACAGTTTCATGTCATCTAGTACAAAATGTTCAGGGGAAAAAAAAGTTCACTGTTATGGCAATTGATGTATATTTATGTCATCAACAGATCACTTTTAAATATCCTAACTCACTAGAAAGCCCACTGCCAGCACCTCTACAACACAGAAGGAAACTAAAAATCAGAGCAGCTGGAAATGCCAAGGAAGACACTCATTCATTCGCTCCTTCATTCATTCATCCATCCTTTCATTCATCCATCCCCGGCAGCTCTCGGCGGTGGATGCGCGGCTGTCGGCTCCCCTCTGCTGGCTGCACCCGCGCACGGAGCGGAGCCGCGCCCGCACCTCCCGGGCTGGGGAGCAACGAGCGCCCAGACTGCCCCAATAATCACAAAAGGATGTTTTCCCCGGCAGGGGATCAGCCCTTGCATGACTGTGCAAGGGGATGCTGACAGCAATTTTCACAAATTCTTTATGCAGAGACTGGTAACTTATGGTAGGGAGCCTGGTGAGGCTTGACCTTCCTATTGTTAAAACCAGATTTTCTGTGATTATAAATTTCTTTGACTATAAATTCTGTGATCATAAACCTTAATCATCATGCCTGAACATTTCCCTGTCTGACCTCAGCCTCAGACTGATCTTTTTCAACTTTCTACAAAAAATAGCTCAGCCACTCCTGTAAATTAATATAGGGAACATACTTTTTTCCCTCAATATCATTTGATAATTTTTTTTCCTGCAATATTTCTAGCAGTATCTTTTGTCAAAATTTCAATGTAACTTCAAATTTGGCAGTGCCTGTTCAGGAACTGCTTCATACCAGCAGCTAGATTGTATGCACCCAAGCCATAAAACTCAGCATCAAAAAAGGCAACTTAGCAGACCTGCAGCTGGGAGAACACGTGGCAGCTGCCTCCCACCCAGCCAAGCTCCAGTGCTTTTGGCAGGGAACTGCCCAGATGAGGGTTGCTCTCCAGTTGCATCCTAAAAACAGGGCAGCATCTTCAAAGCTTGACTGTACCATTAAGCAACACCTATAACTGAAGCATGCTTTTCTTTTACAGTACCTAGCTAGGGTTTTTGGGGGGGGCATTTTTTGACCATGGGGATTTTGCTACTGACTTCATGAGAGCAGGGCATGACAATTTAGTAAGGCAAGTGCTTAAACTCCACTATATATACAAGGGCATTTTTTCTAAGCACAGGAGGTCTGGTTTGAATCAATCCCAATATAAGAAAAATAAAGAAGTCTCACTTACCTGGTTCAATGCCAACAAAGAAAGCTGCTTACCATTATTCATATTATTGCTATTATTTGCATTAAATTATGTATGCTCTGAATAATAGACTCTTAAAATGTTTAAACAATGGGGATAAAGGTGTCTTCCGGAGGCACAGAGATGCAGTCCTGAGCTACAAGTTTGTTTGTTCATCATAACACATCACCTTGGAGGACAGGAACAGCAAAAGAGCTGTCCTGCATACCAGGAACAATGTCTCTGAGAGCATCTTTCTATCTGGGGGACCAGATGCTGCCCCTTTGGTAGAACTTTGCAGCCCAGGAACACATCTGGGCTGATTTCCCTCTGCGTGGCTTTCTTCTCCCTGCACCTAACCTAGCTGCTGTGGTCTGCAGGCAAGGTACCCCCTGTGTTCAGTAAGCAGCTTCTCATTGGGAGCCCAGATCTACAACAGAAACAGGCACAGGCACAAAACTTGGGGCTTCTCATACATCCAAAGGGAAATGAGAATAAAGGCTGCCTTGGCCCTGGGATTTCATTGGATTTTTTGCCAAAACTTGGTTTGTTTCAACACTTTGTGTGTAATATGGGAGCATTCATGCACAATACATGTGTCATGATGCATTCATAGCATAAAACATGTAGATGTTCCATTACACATACCAAGTAAATGAAATTTTCTTCAAATCCTTAATGTAGAGATATTTACTATATTGAAATTGTAGAGAACTTCAATTTCACCACTAACCTAAACACCAAATAGAACCACTATCTACTAGGAAACAAGGAAAGAAAAAAAAATCGTACAAAATGCTGCATTGGTTGTTTAAATAAAATTTTCATGAAAATTATCAGGTTTATCAAAATTCATAGCTAAGCTACCAATCAAACACCAAAACGAAAGCCCACAGAAATGCAATGATAAAAGGCTGGCCCCATGGCTTTCTGTCTCAAGTGGTCACAAGTCACGCAATTACAATCCTTTTACTGTTTACAAGCAAACTGCACAGCACAGCTCTAATGGATGGGGCTCTTGATTGGGGAGATGCCTTGGTTCCACAGAGAGACACTTTATGTAGCAGATAGACTAAAATGGGGAAATAGGATATGCAGAGACTATATATATATAGTCTATATTCCGTAATAACTGCCTCCAAGGGTAGATCCTGCCATATTGCAGCAGCCACTGACAACAGGCTTGTGGCTGATGATTTGTTTGATGTGTTATGTGACACACAGGCCTGTCTGCAGTAAATGTGTAATTCCATCCTGCCTTGCTCACTCAGTGGTGGGTATGGATGCCTGGGAAGAGATTTAAACCAGCATGGGAGGCGGGCAGGTGGAAATAATTTGAAAACCACTTCCACCCCTTAAGTAGCTCTCAGGATTAGAAGCCACTGTGGTAATGCAAAAACCACTTGATTAACTTTAGGGACTTTCCTTCAGTGTTGAAATATTTCCCCAGTTGTTTTTGAAGCTCTGATGGAAAGGATTTACAAAGGGAAGGTTGGCCAGTGAGACCACCTCATTTCTTCTGTTAACTCTA
Organism: Pycnonotus jocosus; assembly: GCA_013400435.1. Lineage (NCBI taxonomy): Eukaryota > Metazoa > Chordata > Aves > Passeriformes > Pycnonotidae > Pycnonotus > Pycnonotus jocosus. Next base: position 52,405 of record VWYP01019108.1, on the reverse strand, counting down.
TGATATGGTAAGAAAAATGTTTTCTGTTCTTCCAAGCACCTACGTACAATGTTTTCTTTTCAGTTTCATCAAATTTCCATTCAGACAAAGGACCCTAAAGATCTTTCAGACACAGTAGTTACTGGGATGACTATTCACTGGCTTAGAGAGGGCAGCTCTCTTTCACACTTTCCTGGGGCTGTCAGATGTAATTTCCAAACACCAGAGTTACTCAACACCCCAACTCTGTGTGTTACTCTGCACAGGGAGATTAAAAATAGTGCTGTAATAACTTTACTGAAGTTATATCTTGCACTCACCCTCAGTATGAAGGAGAATAATTGAAATGTTATTAAGAAAGGGTCATAAGAGCTGCAGGCTGCCAATTAGGCAGGGAGATGTTGTCATTTCTTCTTCAAATACTATTAAACCCACTTGAGAAAATTCTTTCAAAAATGAGGAAAAACCTATGCTTTCTATTAATTTTTGGAAAAAGTAGACAACCACATGGGCACAAACCCAACTTTAACATTTCTGCTTGCATGTCCACCTCTCAGCTTTCACCAAGAGCTTACAAGAGCTTCTTCTAAGGATTGCTTTGCACTCACCACCCTAAATAAATCTGAACCACCATTTTTATCTTCCCAACCAGAACTGCAGACCAGCCATAGGTGCTTTACATTTATCAATGGCATGCACTCTCCTGACCTGAGAGAACTGCCTGCCCAGTTCCAGCCTCCCACAACATCCATATGTCACTGCTCATTATAGAAGGGCAACAGGGGACAGAAACTTTGCAAGTGAACACAAAAATCTGAGGAAGGGAACACCCCTGCTTTTCACGCTCCAAATGAGCAAAAAACCTCTCTAGTCCCACAGCCAAAGCCCATATTTTTTTTTAGCTTAGCTTCCTCTAAAGAATAAATTTTCTGTCCTGCTTGAGCTTTAATTTATACAGTAATAATAAGTCTCTTTTCTCTGCATCTACTACTTAGCAGAACTTCTCAGCTGTAGGGCTACAGGCAGCTGCTACAAGAGGCTGCAGAAATAGCTTGGGATGTGTTTTCAGACCCTCCAGTTTATAGGTTCATTTCAGCCATCACTCTATCTGTAAACTCAGATTTTTGGATAAAAATGTTATGATTGCATGGATCATGGAGATACTTCAGGAGCAGAGCAACCCTTTTCAAAGGACAGAAAAGGAGATAAAATCATAATAAAATTTTAACTCCAGGATGTGCCAGTTGGTCAGCTGTCCCTCATTCCCTTGGAATGGCCTCATTCCCTCACTCCTCCACAGAGCCCCAAAGACCCAACTCCCTGTGCGACTCTGCCAGAGAGGAAGAGGAGGAGGATGAGGATTAGGAGAAAAATGAGGAGGAGAATGAGGACAAGGGTGAGGAGAAAGCCTTCAATGATCTGCTTAGCTACTGGTTCCACAGGGACTGGGAATGAAAAGTCCTCCTGGCTTCCTTTTTCCCTATTGCTACGATTGCCCCACAGAGCTGTTTGTTCTCCAGCAAGTCCCTGCCTCTGCCCTCTCTGTGTTGTGTCTCCCAGAGTCCATCTAAGTGACACCACTGTTATTTCCCAAGGCTGCCAAGCAAACCTGCCTTGGCCTATGGTTGGAAAGAAATGTTTCCAAAGAGCTCCTGCTCTTCCTTGAACATACCATGGCTGCTGCCAGCCATCGAGGAGACCTTCATCGTCATCTCACTCACCTTAAAATTGACAAGGATTAATTTTCTTGGACTTGGTAACCTTTTTCTTTCTCCTTTCTAGCAATATCAATAAAGCTTTTAAAGAAACAGCAAAGGAAAGCATTCATGTGCTCGTTCCATTTCCTTCAGTGTAGCCTTTTATACAGAGTTTTATGCTAGATTTCAGCACTGGCAAACCAGCTGATTTTGACAGTGGTATGTGTGACATCAGATACTGGCTTAGAGAAGAGAAAATAATTGTAACAGTAAATGCTGCTTGTGAGAATTTGTTAAGAAGATCAATAAGAACAAGAGCACTTTGACTTTTCTTATTATGGTTTCTTTGGCAACCCAGGGAAATAACATAGGTAAAATTATAGTCCCATCACGCTCCATGTGCTGACAGTACATAATTGCGTGCTTCCCACCAGAAAGATTACTTAGTATAATCCCAAATAGTCTTTTCTCTCACACTGTTTGAGGAGTTTCATCATTTTCACAGCTTGCAGGGCCCTAAAGAATCAAAGAAGAAAACAAAACCTCTTGAATTGGTTTTGCTAGTGCCTGGCTTTGAGAGCTTATGACAGCACCAATTTAGTTTGTCTGACAGCAATAATCCTAGATTATTCAAAACTAAGAAGTGGGTGTGTAAATCAAGCAGTATTTCTGAAAAGACTTGGTTTTGCAGTTTGTCAGAATTCTTATCCCACTATGGGATCAACTCCAGTACTTCCAGACCATCTTTGCTTCTGACAGAACCTGAGTGGTTACTGATTCCCAAGCAGAGGTGGTGAGCCATCACCATTCTTTCAGTGTGTACTTTCCAATAGCTGGGGTATGCAGTTTGTCAACCCCATGTTTCTGCTGTCTCTGTTCTGAGTTCTGCTCTCTCAAAATTCAAGGACACCCTGGGTTTGCAGAAGGTACTCAATGGGACCTGGAGAAGTACCAACATTTCTTCTCTGACATTTCTTCTCTGACATTTCTTCCTCAAAGGGGAGGCTGCTGTGCATGTAGCATAGCCTCTGCTAGCATTTGAAAGGAGAGGAGATGGATAAAGCAGGACATTGCAAAATTGCAAAATTAGCTTCTAACTTGCAGAAGTAGAGGTCAGCATTCAAAGCTCTCATCCCTCCCCTCCACAGCAGCTCCCCAGTCTCCATCCACAGTCCCTGCCTCACCTCTGCCCCACTCAATACTTTGCCAGTGGGACACAAGTTCCTATGAGAAGAATGTTTTGGAAGCCAAAACAAGTTCAGTTTCTAAATTTTTTTTATTTTGTACTGTGTCTTCTATGGGTTGTGGTGTTTTGGGGGTGGGTTTTTTTTGTTTGTTTGTTTTGTTTTTTGTACTCGTCAGGTACTTTTTTTTCTTTTCAGATCTGTCTCTCAGGTAAATGTTTTTGAGCTACTGCCCCAGCCATAACATCCAGAACTTGGGTTTTAAAACAGCAGGCCCCTTTTTCTTCCTCTAGAGATCTTGTAACCCAGACAGAAGCAATCATATCTACTGCTTTAAAACATTTCATGAATATAATTTCCTTTTTACTTTTAGCAGAGTACACTTCAGATGTCTTTGGGATGTTCTACATTTGTTTTCTCTCTTCTTGTTCTGTTTTATTTTTCCTAAAGCCAGACTTACCAGAATAAGAAACATTGTCCTATTGACCAAGGATCAATGCCAGATTCTTTTTCCCCCCTCACAGCTGACAGCTTCATCCTCCTCTGACTTCAGAAATATCTATCAGTCATTTTATAGACTTTTTAATGTTAACAGTGTAATGAAAAGCATAGCAGATACAATACTTTTCATATATGACCTCTTTTAATGCTGGCTCTTTACATTTGGAGAGACACAGAGGTGGCTGAAAGTGACTTTTTGGGGAAAGTTACAGCCATAATTCCAATCACCAGAGGCTTGATGTCATCCACACCTTATGACAGACTTGAAATGGCAGATAAACCTCTATAGCAGGGAGCTGTGAATTTCTTTTACAGTATGAACAACTTCAGGCATTTATCACCTTATTTCCCTTGTTAAAGACCTGCACACTGCAGTGACAGACACACAACAGTTCAGAAGGCAGCTGGGTTTTGGTGGAGAATACTGCAAAGTGAGGGTGCAGCTACAGCATCCCCTGGTCGGGAGCTGCTGCTCTGTGCCCACACTGCCACAGAGCTCGTGGTTTCTATGGCAGCCAGCACCGTGTAAAAAGCTTGGCTTTCCCCTCATCCAGCTAATCTTCACATGATGGAAGGGAGCTGGGAGAGAAGAGGCACAAACCTGGAGCTGTGTGTGTTGCAGGTGGGCTCAAAGCAAGCACCGTGCTGGGGGCTCTGTGGGGGTCACCTACCCCTGGATTTCAAGACTAATGTTCCACTGATGTCCTGTAGTTATTGGTTTTTGTCATAATTTCTATCAGGGGGGAAATACACTGATAGTAAAACCATACCTAACCCTACTCTGCCTCCTAACTGGCTTCTCCAGCCACTCTCTGTGCCAAAACCCACGAGGGCCTCACCAGACAGAAGATCCTCCCAAATGGTGACTCCATCCCACACTGACACTTCCCCTGGCCATGTTTCCTGCACCACTGGCCAACTATAAAAGAAAGCCAACTGAAGGGCAAACACATATGTCTGAAATCTCTAAGAAATAAGGAATGCTTACACTTTGCAATTAAATCTTGCCAATTTGTATATTAAGAAAAGAACAAACCCAAAGTACTGCCACCAACAGTGTCTTAGCATCGGTTGCAGGAAGGAAAAAGTGTTCTTTCCTGGCATACCCCTTAAAGGTCGAAGATCTCCTTCCAGCCAGGATGTTCAGAGAGGAACAAAACATCCAGTTCAGCCAATAGGTATTTTGCTTAAGTAAAATCTACTTCTTTAACCAAAAGCAAGGTGAGGAAATTACAAACTGACAGGTTTAGGTTTTCAAAACACACATGGAGTTGCTACTATTAAACAAGGTGAGTTTTAATACTGATTTTAGTTGGAGAACTCATACTCTGCTGGATGCTTACAGGAACCTCTCCCTCAAAACAATCATGTACTTTCTGGTATTGCAAATAAGTGAAAAATACTCTCTCCCTACTGGGTGCCTGTGATGTATAATTTACAGATTCACAGAATCTTCTGAGTTGGAAGGGACCCACAAGTATCATAGAGTTCAGCTCTTAAGTAAATGGCCCATATGGGCATTGACCTCACAAACTTGGTGGTATTAGCACCATGCTCTGACCAACTGAGATGATCTCATGGTCAATGCCAGCTTTTAAAAAATAAAATTATTCACCGTTTAAATATTGATTGTAGATTTGTCTTCAATTAATCTGCATTAATCCTTTTGTTATTAAATCAATTAATGTTCGAGTTTAGAAAATTCTTCAGGACATAAATTTCCACAGCACAGATGTTTATTTGAACCGTAAACAGAAGATGAAGGTTGCTATGGTGTGATCTCTTTCTTAAAGTCTATTTACTTCTCCCAGCTAACAACAGTCCCAAGAGCAGAGTTCATAAAACAGAATGTACAAAGTAAAGCAGCCACCACAGATCAAGGCACTGATGAATCTGAACACTCACCACAAAGACACATAGAAAAATAAGAGAAACTTTTTTTTTTGTTAAAAGTTTTACTTTAATCTGTATTTAGAGATTTTTTTTAAAAAAAGAAGCAGTTTGAAAAACCTGCTTTGACTGTTGCTGTTTTCTAGTCCTGCAAAATGGTAAGTTTGTGCAAGCTAAGGTATGCAGCCTGGGAGAATATTCACATTATGGCAAGTTAATGACACCCTGGGGGAACGGAAACAGGCAAAGGGCAAAGAGCAAATGGATACAGCACAGAAATGCTTTATTCAAAATCTCTATACTAGCCTTTTGCAAGAGTATGGTACCATTTCCACTACAGAGCCAGTGCAGGCTATTTCCAAAACAGATATTCCCATTCATCAGCAAAACTTTTAGCTTCTGTAAACTGTTCTCCTACAAGTATAAGAAGGTTTGGGCTTCTTATTTTATGCTAGTGGCATAAGTTGTTTTCATCATCAGATTTGCAAAAAAAAAAAAAAAAAAAAGCAGTCCAAACACATCCTCAATCCTCTGATTGTCAGGTTCAAGCATATAAAAAATTTATGAGGGAAAAATGGCTGGAATTAGGAATATTAACCTTAGCAAACAGAAAGACTGGAAAGTTAAGCTATTTTTTTCTATAAAGTCCCTCACCCAACCTCATCCTTTGCTCCTGGATAAGTCCCTTTTTAAACAGGAATTAGTGCAATATAATGCAATATAATGCAATATAATGTAATCACTTAGTATGAACTTCTTCACTAATGTGGGGAATGTTTATGATTCCCATCCAGAGAGTGGGCCCTGGCACACTTTTCCTAGCACAGGTGTAGTTATATGTCTCCCTCACAGTAAATCTCATGTTCAACAGCTGCTATACGACTCCCTTAAGGATATCTCTGCCACCCTATGGGTAATGGAGGTGTAGGGAACACGTGTGCAGCAGCAGCAAGTGTGGATCTTTGGAGTGAAACCAGCTGTGGTGAAGGAACCACAGAGATGTTTAACCCACCCTGCAGGTCAGGGGTTGCCTGCCCTTCCCTGGTCCTCAGTGTTGACAGCTGTGAGCAGCTGGGGAGCAGGTGAACCTCACCTCCCCCAGCAGCACTCTGAGAGTCTCCACAGGCTGCATGTTCTAGTACATTCCGTGACACAATCCATCATGCAGTAAGTGGAGATGACTGAGAGATTTGGTTGAATAACACTCTTGGCTGGATGTCAGGATGGGAAGTATTGACACACTCATGCTCATTCAGTGCAATGTGACAGCCAGATGTTGTTGCCTGTCTCTCTTGCTTTTGTAGAAAGATGCAGGTCTCTTGCAGCTTTGCTATGGATCTGGTGGATCACGGACTATGCTATGGATCATGGACTTCTCAGCTATCCTAGGATTTTCTAAACGGCAGTAGATGCTTCTATGTGTGCCTGTCTCACTGACCCAACTAATTTTGCACAGGTTAGTCAGTCTTAAACAATTAAGAATACATTTAAAATCTCCTTAGCATGGTCAGCAGACAAGAACAAAGATTAGCAAATTTTTTTTTTCATGGTTTAATCTACCAAGGACTTGGAATGCTGAAGTAGATAAAGAATTAGAAACCCCGTCTGAATATCCCTGTTTTGGTTGCTATTTTTTCCATTCTTTTAATGAAGCCTTGAGTAGTCTGCCCAGAAACCAAGGACCCAGCTAGTACAATATCTCAGAATTTTGAGATGCCTGCTATTAAGTGCCAGGAATACTGAAAGATGTAGGAGACCTCAACTGACACGGGGCTCTTCATGCTATCAGGCTTTGCTCTGTTTTCTGTCCTGGGCCTCCAGAACCTGGAAGCATTTGGAAACTGTCATTAAAGATTCTCATTAAAGTTTCTCATTAAAGATTCACTGATCTCACTATACTTCAGGATGAAATGCTTCATGTCAAACAGGGCAACAATTCTCCATAATCTCAGTTTGGCTGAAGTTTTTCATGACATCTACATAGAAAAGGCTGTTAGGTGTGCTTAGATCAGCACTGTGATCAGAGCTGGATTTTTAAAGAGAGCTATATGATACCCATATTGTACATGTGTAGATTATGTGGGTAGTTCACACAAAAAGTAGGACAAGGTCTTTCCCTTTTTCTCATTAAATGACCAAATGCAAGAAAGCAGGATTTTATCCTAGTACTGCAACTGCACTTTTAGTTGTATTTCTGTATACTGTTTTGGGAAGATTCTAAATTTAAGTAGTGACCTAAGCAAAAGGTTTCCTAGAAACTGGGACCTGTCTTGAAAACTGGAATACAGCCCATTCTAAGAGGCTCCCATTCTCTTCATCACACCATAACAAGATCATTATTGAAGAACCCGGTACAGTGAAAATCCAGTCTGAAATTTTTCCAAGTCTGCTTGGCTACTCTGGCCTAAAGGTCTGGGGATGCAGCTGTTTTCCTTTCAGTTTTGCTTGTTTGAGTATTCACATGTGAAAGGCTGCACAACTGAGCTAAAAATAAAAAGCTCCAAACACATCCAGGAAGATTTCACATTGTTCTGGATGTCCATTTCTTCAGGGAGCAAAAGTTTCCAACTCTACAGCAAAATAGCCATGCTCAGTACAACCATAGAAGGAGTAAGGCTGAACTGGGCTACAGAACAGCACAGATGAGCTAAGAAAAGAATGCCAAAATGGACTGTGCACTCCCAGCTATTTTCCTTTTCTAGATCTCATGGAGCATCTGCCCTGCTGGGCATGAGCAGTGTAAATGGTCAAATCAGGCAGGGACAGAGAACACAGCAGGTCAGGTAAAGGTCTGACACATCTGTGTAACATAGACAATGCATCTGGCAATCGAATTCTGCCCAGCCTGGAGCAGAGAAGGCTGTGGGGAGACCAAAGAGCAGAGTCCCAGTAGCTGCAGTCAGGTTATTGGGAAGACACAGTCAGTCTCCTTAGAGCATGGCTCAGTGGAGGAACAAAATAAAATGGGCACAAGCTGAAATAGGAGAGGTTCTGACTGTGTATAAGCCAAAACATCTTCATCACAGTGGCAACCCTGAGGTGAGACACATTACCCAAAATGGTTCTGCAGTCTCCATCCTTGGCAGCTTTCAAGATCAACAGCATAAAGCCCTGACCAGCTGGCCTGATTTCATGGCTCATGCTCTGAGGAGCAGGTTGGGCTAGAGACCTCCTGAGGTCCCTTCAGACCTGAGTTCTCATAATCTCTGGAAATCTGCCACCAGATTCTAGTGTATCAAAGAAAAGGTTATATACAACCCCCCCTTATATCTAGTTATGGGAACATCCTGCCTTCAGGGAGAACTTCCTTCCAGTCTCCAACAGTTAGAGATGGACAAACATCAGTCTGAAGTGTGATTTAAGACCAGCTGCTACAGTTAAAAAGGAAACCCACACTAATAGCTGCAATGAAGATGCTAAAAGCTTTGCTGAAAAACAGACAAAGCTTGTGATTGACATGTTCAGATGAGGCTTCCCAATTTAAGACTCTGACAGTTACCCTGAAAAAAACTAAGAGGAAGTAGCTCAGTTCTCAGCAACAAAACTAACAAAGGTGAGGAACATTTTAAAAGCCAGGTGCTGCCTTTCATTTAATAGTGACACAAAATTTTAAATAAATTTTAGATATTCTACCTTGAAAACTTTGCATAACTTGCAGCAGAGAATTTTTGGTTTCTCACATTAAAATGGAAAGTTAATGTCTTTTATGAATATGGTGAGCAGATGGTAAATGAAACATTCAGTGTACCAAAATGCAGATCAACAAATTATACCCTTAACTGCCAGAGGAGACAGGTAAAAACCAGAGAATAATGCAAAAAAACCCAAAACTGGAAGAGCATCTTGAACATAGAAATACATGATTTTACACAGCTAGAATGTTGTAATTCACAGGACAAAATACTTCTTGAAGTGTGAGAAGTAGCAGAGAGGGAAAACTGAGCCACTGTAATATCTGTGAAGCAGTCTCCCTGCCCTGTAGGCTGACTCTGTGAGCAGCTGTTGACCCCAGGAGCACAGGAATCAGGGCCATGCCAGCCTCAGAGGCCAAACCACTGCCGTGGGTGCTCAGGCAGCACTAAGCAGGGACTCTGCAGAAATACTTAACCACTTTATACCCTGCAATTCTCCTAGACCTGCTAACAAATTGTGCAAGCCACAAGTGGGGATGAACAGAATAAAGCCAAGCTCCACTGTGCAGTTACCAGAGCTCCCTGCTGTGGTGAGGATGTGACTTGAACTCAACTCTGACTAATGAAGATAATTTTGGTTGTACATACAATATTGCACTTCTTGACAAGATATGGCCTCTGAGACTGAAATTATGTTAAATAGTAACTGAAAAGACTCCTCAGCCAGTGAGGAACACTTCATATATTTATAGTTCTTTCTCCTAAAACCAGATACATTCAAATCCCTACTCATAGACCAGCCCAAATAATTTTTGCTTCAAATGGGGAAAACTGCACATCAGTAGTTCACATATTTTGCAACCTTTGTAAGAGATAAAAAAATCACAACAGATTCCTTGCAGTCTGTACTACAGCTTTAGTTTTATTCTGAAATGTCAGACTCTGTGTCACTGGAAGCAGACATTCCCTCCGTGGTATTTGTACGCTGCCGACACAACAGACACTCCACTTGCCAGGGTCTATCAGCAGAACTCCATTAAGACATGAAATAAGTATATTTTTAAAAAAACCCTCAGCAAAACTTAATGTATTATGCCTTTAATCAATCAGCTACATAAAAGGAGTTTAAGGAGTTTTAGGAGTTGCTTAAAAGGAGTTTGACTACAAAGTGGTAGCTGGCTGGATTTGTTTTCATTTTGCCTGCATACAGAGACCCAAGGTGTTCTGCTTCTGCCAGACCAAGACATGACTCATCTGCAGGACTTGCCATCTCCAGGATTTCCAGAGCCCTCGGTGCTTAATGCCCAGGGCTGATGAAAAAGCACTATGCTAATGCCCTGCCAAATGTCACTTCTCTGGTGAGCGCTCAGCATCCCCTGATGGACCACTCCCACCCTGCTCTGCCAGCCACCACCATGGCCCACTTTCCAGCCTGCAACCCTGACTGACTGCACTGATCTTCATTCATTTGAGGAAGATGATGATGACAAGTCAAATGCCACTATCTGAGGCAGCCACTGCTTGTGTTGAAAGATTTCCATGGGGATCTCTTCATTCGTCATGAAGTGACAGAGATCTTCTGAACTGTGACCTGCTCCAAGAAGCTGCTCTCCAGAGGGCTGCTCTCTCCTCCAGCTTTTGTTCCTGCCTCTTATTTGCATTTAACACATGCATTGCACCCGAGTTTTTAATGTGTGTGCTACTTAAATCTCTGCAATATCTCACAAACCTTCTTGTATGAAAATTGCTTAGTTGTCCATCAACCACTATGAGAACACTCAGAAACTTGATCCTCAAAGAAAATGTGGTATGGCTGCTCTTCTACTTCTTTACAAGATGACCTAGTTGAGAGACATGCAGGCATCCCATGCACCTTCTCCTAAATTCAGCAGTAGATCTAGGAGTGGGTGAACCCAAAAATCCTTCTAGGTCCCTCTCCCATGGTCTGAACTGTACAAAACATGGAAAAAACATTTGGCAGCACATCCCTTAAAGTTTAGAATACACAGCTCTTGTAGGGAAGTATTGCAACACGGTATTAAGTTATTAAAAATGTGTGAACTAACATTGGAGGTATACTGTAAAGGATTGGGTGCAAAAGAGAAAATTGGGAAACACAAATGAGCTAAAAAAGATTTCAGAATTTATTCCTTCAAGTAAAACCACATGAAAAAAATCAGATCAGAGTCTCACTGACTGTGCCAGCTCCCATCCTGGACCAATGGGCACTTCCAGTCAAAGAGCAACACATTCATTTCCTGTTATTATTTCTCTTCTGTGACTAATATATCCTTGCAAGCCATTTCTATGAAGTTTTTCAGTGTTTCAGATTAACTGTCTGAGTCTCTATTGTCCAGTGAAGGGAACCTCTTAAGCTTTAGGAACCTTGTACTATAAATTTTAGGAAAAACCAACTAAGAAATTGCCCTTGGATAAGGACATCAAACACTGGCATACAAAATCTGATTTTCTTAATGCTACCTAATATAAATTATCAGTTTTGAGAAATATGTCTTTTCAAAATAAGTCAAAGCACATAGAGGCAAACAGTCTTGCATAACTGATACTGCAATACCCCCTTGTGGTTAAATAAAAAGGTTTTGTCTAAACACCTGAAATTTTCCCTCTATAAAAAGCCTCTCTAGGCATCTTTTCCTTTGACTCAAAGGAAATAACTGCCGTATTTCTGCTAGATGAATTTGTAGTGCATATCATCACTTGTCTTGTAAAACCAAAAGACTAACCTCTGTCAAGTTCTTCTTCAAAATGACAGACACTGACACTTTCTTGTCAAATTAATTAATCACAAAACAAACTTCTAAGCAAAGGCCATCTTCCACAGTGACACTCATAATTATTTTTCAAGTTTCATGTCCCCAGGCAGAAAAATCAAGATGTTCTTATCAGTTTACATGGATGCATGTGGCATGAAGCCACAACAAGCATCAACCTACAGGACAAAAAAATGTACACAGTAAATCAGTTGTACCGATTCAAGTGAGCAAATAAAATGCTAAACTGGCAAATAGGAAAAATGAGGGAAAATAGTTCTGTGCAAGGTCTGCTGAGATCACTCAATGGCACAGAGTTACACATGCTTGTAATCTTTCTGTCCAGTTTATTCTGTGGCTGCAAGTAGTCATTTGGAGGCTGTCCTCAGTCCAACAACCAGTTTTAGCTTATTACTGTTTAATTTGCAGAAACTGATTTGAAAGAATGATCAGAATTAAAATTCTGATCTGATACAGGAAATTTGTACACAAGAATTAAAAGGAACAGGCTTTGCATCAGCATCCTTTTCTGAACAGATCAGGAGTTAAAATCCCATGCACTCTGATTAATGCATTGGTTCTTCCAAATGTGCCTCAGATTAGTTTCAAAGCAATCAGGTGCTGCTAAAACACTGTTCTCCAACCAGCTGCACACACTCCAACTTGGAGAGGGCCCTGGACCAAATGCTACAGGATAAGTAGATTCCACAAGAGTAAAAGGGACAACTTTTAGTACAGGCTGAGAAACACTAAATTTCTTCACTTCATGATAATGTTATGTGAATACATGACTTCTTTTGCTTTTTGGCTGAACAAGATAAAAAACACCATTTATGTTTCAATTAACTCAGAAAAAATAGCAAACAAACAAAAAGTCTACTAAAATTTAATTCAAAACCAAAGGAAATGTGGGTTTGAGTTGGAGTTTACCTTTTCTTAAGTTATGTCATCACAACCTTCAGATTCAGAATAATTTTTCCAAAATTATTGTAGAATTGTAGGAGTATTTCTTGCTCAACTTGTCTACATAAAGTGTTTGGATTATTGTACAGTTGTAACTGTTGTTAAAGAAATTATCTACCAAATTCAGTATGTGCTTCCCAATACTGGAAGTATATAAGTTTGCCAAAATCCCCCTGAAGAAGTAGATTCGAAGTTCATTCGCATTTACCAGAAAGATGAAACAAGAAGATGGGATTTGTCTGGAACTATACTACACTACTCAAAAACAAGTCAGTCAAGAATTTCAGAGGAAATTTATACTTGAAATACTCTCTTTTCTTGCAAGGTCGCAAATACTTGAGGAAGTGAGTTCATCACCAAGAATCCCAACAGGCTGACTGCAAAGACAAACACTGACATTTTGGATGCTGTTTCAAAAATTCTCACTTTTTGTACTAATGACCCTTTAAAGTTACTGAAAAACTTCTCAAAGTTGCTTAATATTTTCTACAGAACTCTCCAAGTGCCTAGAAAAGACTTTTTAAAATTTGAAAATAAGAAGCTTTCTGAACAGAATCCTTGAAACACTTAATTTTAACCAAACATCTCTGCCCCAAACAGAGTTCAAGGCCCCAGCAGCTGTCACACTGGGTCTCTGCTCCTCTTCTGGTATATATTCACAATTCAGACGTTTCCAATAGAGACAGTAAACACACCAGGGAAACCAACAGCTTTCAGGAGCTTTTGCTTCTGCTACATAATCACAACAAAAGTCCTCCTGACACTCAGCAGCAATCTCCACAGCACCCTTTGCTATTAAACCAGACTTTATTGTTCTGAGGATTTTGAATAGAGGCTGATCTCAGCTGCAGTCACTGTAATCACCTTGTAAGCTAAGAGTTTGCTGCTTACACTTGGAGATCCCATTGCTTCCAATTACAGTCACTTCTTATGAAATTGCTATTACCATGAAAACCCCAACAGTGCTCAAGCAATGATGCAACATAAAGCAGTAGGAAAGGAGCATTAAATAAGAGGGAAGTACACCAGTGCTGAGCAGTGCCTGTCAGTACTGCTGTGCATGTTCTTTTCTGAAAGTACTCCAAAGCAGCTGAAGGAAAATGTTAGGAGAGAGGGAACTTTGAAAGTACATACAAGAATAGGTTTCCCTTTCTGAGAAGTCACAATATAGCTAAAAATGTTGAGTCTCAAAATGGACAAGTTGGAAAGGGGTTCTGGAATCAGGAGAAATACCTTGGTTAGCAACAGCAACCACACCTCTGTGGCAACTGGCCCCAGCTCCTTCTGTGTCCTAGCAGCACACAACTGACCAGAACTGACAACCACTGCACAAATGGCTACTTGGGCCTGGGCAGAGGAGCAGGCAGACCAGGTCCAACACAAGAAGATCTGGAGAGTCCGTGGAGGCTGAACAGAGAGGAAGGAGAATCTGGTAAGTCACTTGTTCCAGTTCATGCCTCTTTGGCTTGTCTTGACATTGGTTCTGATACTCCCCAACAGCATTAGGGCTTGACCAAAGCCAACACTATCAAACAAAATTTGCTCCTTCAGGGACTTTGGATCAGATCCTAATACCTTCCTTTCTAGAGTTACATTATCTCTGCTCTCCTTCACCGGACAAAATCTGTGCTAATATCTTCCAGCATGCTGGGCTTAAGCTGAAAAGAGATGCAAAGAACTGCATGCTAAGTATCTTTTAGATTTTAGAGATTTCCACAATGAAGACATAAAAGTGCCAAGTTTTATAATTTATTGCAGACACACTGATACTCTCATACTCTTGGAAATGGCTGAAATGGAAGCTGAACAGAGTGTTCTGCCAAAATACAATATTGTATTCCCAGTCTGTAAATCTACTGAACTTGCCCCATTGTTATGGTGTTTCAGCAGACTGCTGCACACATACGACCTAAGCTTTGGCTGTGCACGCACCCGTGACCCAAAGGAACCTGAAATTAAGATCCTATCTCTGCCACATATCTTGAGTAAGTCTTTATATTTATACTTCAGTATACATCATCAGTACATCTATCAGAAATTAATGGTAAAATTAAAGGTAAAATTAAAATCAGCTCCATTTCCAACTGCACATTGCCCAAGCTAAAGGAAAGGGAAGAAAAAGAGTATCACTCTCAGGATATTTTAAAATTGGAAATTAAATCATCTGAAGCCCTCACCCCCTTCAGCCTTCCAGAGGAGATACAAATCCCAGTCCTGATTTCCCCAGAGATGCATTTGCAGTCTTGTCTGGTTCTGCTTACTTGAGGGACAGGCTGGTGCCAGGACTCTGACGCATGCAAAGCCAGGGCAATGTTACTCTCTCCCAGTTGTGCTGGGAGACTCAGGCTCTTGCTCAACAGGCCCAGCCTGTTCCATACTCATTCCCTAGCTAAGGCAGCAGGAAGGGCTCTGGGGCTGACAGTCAAAAATACAGGTGCAAACTCACTTTCATACATAATGTAACACCATAGAGCTGATGCATGTTCTGCTTTCTAGCTTCAACTATTAAGACAGAAACTCTCGCAAAAGGGTAGGACAGGCTTGTGAAGAATGAGATGCCTAAAGGTGGATTCATTAAACTACATACTCCACAGACTGCAGAGAACTGTCCTTCAGTTCCACATTCCTGTCCCAAAAACAATTATGGAGAAAGGCTGGTATGCATTAAATGGTCTGACTTGAAGTAGATGTGGGGCAATGCCATGAGACTATGATGTTTCTCACTAATTAGCACCATCCAGTAGCACCCAAGTCTGACAACGCAAAAATAATGGCTGCATATCAAGATAAAAAGTTCTAGGATCTCAGTGCTGTGCTGGTATACCAAGACACATAGTGATAAACAAAACAGTCATAAATTCAATTTTATTTGCACCTGGGGCATATCTGCACTGGACAGGGGAGTGCAGCACAGAAATCCAGTGCTTCTAGCTCCATATGGTACATGGCTGTGCTGTACAGACAAGCTCAGCTCGGAAGGATGTACAGCTTCAGCACTAGTTCAATGAGCTTAGATGTAGGACAGGTAAGCAGCTCAGAGTCAACCCAGGTGTCCCTTGAGCCCTGCTGCAGACACAGCTGTACAGAACTGTTTCCTGTCTCAACTCACAGTACTCTTACAATAGTGGGTGAACTGATGTTTTCTCCATTTCAGGCTGAGGAAAGCAAAGGACAGAAAATCAAAGGACTTGCTCTGCCGTCCCTCATCAGGTAGAGACCAGAGCTGAAGAGCAAAACTCAGGTCTTCTGACTCCATGTGCTCCTAGCACAGCTGCCTATCTGCACAGAGTACTCCCATGGATGTTTGCCTGCAGCAGTATGGCTCTGGGAACTCCTACCAAGGCCTTCTGCCAGCAAAGTACAGCTCATTTGAAAAATAAGATGCTGCGTCTTCTTCAAGCCATTGGACAAAAGTTTTCTAGAGTGACTCAGGACATGAGTAATTTATTTGCATTTACACAAGGAACACATTGTGGACACAGTATTCTCACCTTCTCTTAGCAAAAATAACATCCACTTCTCATATAGTATGGGACTAAAGAAAACCCCAGGCTCCATCACTAGAAAGACAGGTTTTAGTACAAGGAATCTGCAGGTGTAAGAGCTGAGCTGTATCAAACTGAGCATAGTTGAACAGGCATTCAATTATGATTACATTAACCAATGTATTTAAAGACAAAAATTTTGACACTGTATTTTTCACTTCTATTCCAAGGTACCAGAACTGGAGTTTCCTAAAGGACCATGACCAAAGGGTGAGTTTTGAACAGACATTTAAGTGTACTCATGCTCTTTTTAGTTTTCGTCAATTTAAGGTAGGCTAATATTCCAAACTGAAACATACCTAGGCATTATTGACAAATTCCATACGACTATAATCTTTAGGAAAAATAAAAGAGCTGAAATTTTCTTCTGCTACCTATGTATGTTCAATCTGTTTTAATACTAACAATTTGGCAAAAAGACAGGTGCTGGAAGAACCAACTTCCTAGGAGCAAATTTGTAAGATGATCATCCTGCTGAAACCCAAGCCACTTACTAAAAAAACCCAAGCTACTTACTAAAAATTAAAGAAAAAACCTCCCACATCACAACCATTCTAGAGCAGGGTAACTTCCATCCCAGATAACATTTTATGCAACACATTTTAAAATTTTTCATTTCCCTCTATTTATCCTATCACAAGATAACAGGGAAAAAAACCTCAATTTTTTGCTTTATTTCTAAAATACTTTCATGTACATTTGGTATGATATTTTTAAGTACATTTAAATTCTAATTTCGAAAGCAGAAGAAATGATAAGTAAAAGTGCTGATATTATAAATAATTACAGTAAGTTGTACTTTAGTAAGAAGCAATTCTTTAAATTTTGAAAACTTATTAATAGTCTTTGTTTTATCCATGGTAAGAGAAAGGAGCAGGAGCCACTGCCAAATTATTGTCTGTGTTCTCAAACAAAGTTCCCAACTCAACCAACCAAACTACTGGCAGTCAAATGAATACTGAGCTTAGCAGGGCTCTGGTAAATATAAATTCTTCAGCAGTGGTGCACGACAGAGGAAACTTGAGGGTGAGTTCCAGCCTTCTTAGTGCTTCAGTAACAATATAACAGCAACAGAGCAAGTTCTTCCAAGGGTAAATACAGATCTTGCCCAACAATGCCATAATAGATGATCCTCTTCATATTTTGGGTGACTGCGACATATACAGACAGCACTACAGATCTCATCCCTCTTCCCATGCAAATCTGCAGTAAGGATGTCATTAACATCTGAAAGAACAAGATTACAGACAAAAGACCATTTCTTCCTGAATTTTATCTCCTGAAAATAAACAATTAATAGAGATCTGCTCAACATAAACAATGCACTTTCAGTTCTGAAAGCCAGCATGACAAAAATGCAGCAGCTTGTTGCATTTCATGTAGTTAGACAAGGATTCATCAACTTCTGTCATACTCAGGTTTAAACTTGATCTAAAGAATAACACTTAGGCACGTGAGACATGCTCTGTGCTTTCCACTACTCCCTGATGAGGGAGGGAGACAAAATATTTTTCATGCTAGTTTTCATTTTGTTTCTCTGGATTTACTGCTCCTAAATTCCTTTCTCTTACACTTTTTTTCTGGTGAGTTGATGGAAACTCATTGACAAGGAAGCAGGCTTTCACATTTTGCTCTGAAGGTGTGTTGGCTCAGCAACCTGCCTTACACCCTCAGGATCGTCAACCTTGAATCTAACAGGTTCATAGTCCCTAAAATCTGTGGTTGCCCAGGGAAACCATCCTCAAGCAAAATCAACACAACAATATCAAAAAGCCTGTTCAGCTAGTGCATCAACATAGGTTGAAACTTTATGGCCTGTTGTTCTGTAGGGAAAAATCTGCAAGGAGCAGAGCATGGAGAGTGTACACACAGTGTCTGTCCTTTAAGCTCTATGTAACTTCTGCAGGATTATGCTCAGGCCCAAGTGGAGCTCAACACAGAAGCCACCAGCACTACATTGACACAATAGGCTGCAGTCTCTCACCAGACTGAGATGGAGATGGGTGCACTCACACTTTGCAATTAAAGCTACTTGTTTTTAAGATTAGACTTAGGTGCAGAAGGCAGCTCAGCACACAAGGTGATCATTGTGACCAGTGTGGTCACTGATATGAAAAACAAGGCACTGTATCAAGACGAGCCAGGTCCCACCCCCTGAAGTCACGACTCCAAGTGGTTCTCTTGGCTTCCTCAACACAGTGAGAATTGGAGGATCAGGCCTTTCAAGATGACAACTAAGTTACCTAAAGAAGGAAGACCACATCATGCAACCAGTTCAGGTGAGGAAGGCTGATTCCATTCTATGCAGACATGAATGATGACAGAGAAATGAGTTCAGACACACCAAACAGGAACCTTCTTTTTAAAACTTCTTGTTCAGCTGAAATGCTTTCTGCTCTCTCCTGTGAGCAGAAAGCTGCACCAGGAACTCATTTGTCTTCACACACTTAAAAGCAGGAGAGGAAAGAGCAGATCAAGGCTTTCCTTGTCCTTGTGCTGTCTAGAGCTTTTTCTGAAAACTGCACAGGCCACTCAGAGGTTACACATTTACTGGCGATTGCCTAAAAGCAAGAGACATTGCACTTGCATGCCTTACTCTGGGTCACAAACTTTACACTGAGTAGTGGATGCTCAGTATCTGTCTGGCTCAAGCTCCTACTCATGTAAGAACATTTCATTTGTAAAACTCAGGGATTTTGTTTTTCAGCATGAAAGCATACAGAGCTCCATGTTTCCTAACCTCCAGATGGCACTCACTCTACATCAAGTAAGCCATCAGAAAGGACACTAAGGCAGTGCTTAGTGCCTTTTTAATTACATTAAATAATTCCAGATTCTTGACTCTGTTTACTGTGTGTGAATCCAGAGAATCCTCCCAGAGAGTTCCTGAAAACTGGAGGGTAAGAGGATGGTCTAAGCAGTGCATGATTTAATCCTCCCACTTCACTTAGAACTGGCATTGTTTCAACTAAGTACTTCTGGGTTTGGACAAGACCTTCCACATCTTACCCTAGAGATATGGGCTACTAATAAGAGTCTAGAGAAGCAGCAATGGCAGCTGGAGTATGGAATACATGTCATATAAGGAAAGATTAAAAAGACTGTTAAAAGTTTAACCTAAAGGAAAAAAAGCAGTCCTGGAAGAGGATAGGAATCTTCAGATACATGTGCATCTCTGGAACAAGAAAAGGAACAATTTGCACTTCAAGGAGGTGCCAGGCAACAGCAAAAATACCAAGCTTGTTTCAGCATGGAAGAGTCACATTAACTTTTTGGGAATCTAGTGGTAAGGATAATACAGCACTGGAATGGATTCCCTGAGGAATCTCCACCTTTGAAGGTTAAACACACGCATCCATCAAGAGGGATGTACTTAATAGGGTTTGTTTTTTACTGTATAAATTGAATGACTGCCTGAAGAGCTTTTCACCAATTTTCTGACTAACCAGAGCTGTTGGGATCAGAACACATTTTGCAAAAATGATTTTTCAAATACATTCACAAAGATTTTTTTTTAAATCCTATTTTAATTATAGCAGGTTTAAATAGATTTCACCTCTAAAATACAGATCATTCATTTTTTAAATTGAAATATATTTCTAATTCTTTTAACTACTCATATAGGATACTTTTCATGAAGTCTAGATATGTCTCTTTTAATCACACACATCTGAGAGGCTTGTTTAGTGCCCTCCTGACAGCCATGTAAGGACACTTCTCAAAGAAGTATTATGTCATGTCTGTGAATGGCAACAACTAATTGTCTTCAAAAAATTTGAGGAAGTCTTTAGTAAAAACGTGCAGTCTAGTGTCCTTAATCAGATAAAGCAGTCATTGAGGTGCCAGGCAGTTTCTGAAGCGGGGACATGCAGTGGTGACGTGTGTACAGCACAGGAAAAGTGTCCTGCACTCCCCTCTGCTGTATACTCCCTTGCAGGGGTCACTTCAGGCCAACAGATCACAACTGGAAAGTCTGTAGGAATACCTGAAAAGGAGCCAAAGTATGCAATAATTTTTGGCTTAACTGTCAGAGACTCCAACCATGGAAAATGCAGCTCTGTGCCTTGTTGTGAGATCACACCAGCCCACAACTGTGCTGCCTCTTTCGATGTGCAATTAAACTAATATCTTGACTTTCTGAGGCTAAGTTCAAGCTAATCAAAATTACTTGAAAATACTAGTGTGCAACAACTGGATAGGACCAGCTCTGTTCACCACAGAACTCCAATTCATTCCTATTTCCTGGTGAAATCAATAGCATCTCTTATGCATTTTGACATTTCAATGATTAAGGGGGGAAGTTCTTGAGAACCAAAGTTTCCTATGTGGAATAGATCAGATAATCTGTGTGATATGGGAACATTGTATAGAACTGGACATCTGATTTTGTTAAATTATTACACCTTCTGTAATAATTACACATAAATTATTTTATGCTGCTGCAATTAGCTCTCCAGCATCCCATTTCCTAAGTTAGTTTGGGTCTCTCCACCATGTTCAGCAACCTCCAGAGAAGACCTTTTGGGAATATCCAAGGTCCTAATCAAAACTGCCTTCAGCAAGTAGAAGGCAGCAGACAATCTCTAGACTCCAATTTCATCCCAAGTTTACCAGTAATTTTTTTTTTTTACTATATTTAACTTTGCCAACTAATCTTTTTTACATAAGCAGAGTGTCTTAGAAAGATTGGATGAGATTATAATAGTAGTTAAATCTGTAAATTATCAGTGAAAATCCACTGATGACAGTTTAATATCTGTGAGGTAGGTTTCTTATAAAGCATTCTCATGGTGTATCACTTGGGCTTCAGTTTTATAAGTTTTTTTCCCTTTTGCTGCTAGATCTCAAACAAGGAATTATCCATGTTTAGAGTATTCATTTTCATTATTTCTTTCAGTTAAAGAGCACAAGTGAGTAGCTATATTGATTTAGTTCTTCCCTTAGTTATATACTGCTTTCTCTTCTATATTTTTGAGTATAGTTATAATGTAATTTTTATGAACAGGTGTTTAATCAATAGCATCCAGTGCATCTGGATTTTGTGTTCTCATTTTGAGTTAAAATTAAATTTAAAAAGTGTGAAATATATATATTTTAAAAACATAACATATGTAAGTTCATATAAATCTGCATTTCTTGTGCTTTTAGAACACTCTTTTATATAGTTCCCAGAGGGCACCTAAACGATAAAGTTTTATTTAATAAGTTTTGTTTATGACTGTAGATCCAGTTGTTTCTTAGAAGCTGTATTTAAAACTGTTTCTTAACCTTTGGATTACTCTAAAGTAAACAAAATAACTATATAGGTTTTCCTACAAAGAAGGTGTCATCATGCTGTGACAATCACTGCATAAACAGTAAGATTCCTAGAACTGGGAAGGGCGAGCATGATTATGTGTGAACATTAGATGGGCAATACTGCCAGTCAGAGCATCATCTGTTTGCATGTATTATGTGAATACATATTCACATTGCTCAGCTCCTACAGAGAAATAAATGTCTGAACTAAAGTTCTTCTTAAATTAGACAACAGTTTTCTAAAGTGGGGGCGGGGGGGGGTTTTTGGTTTTAGAAACCAAAAGTGATCTGTCAGGGCCTCAAGTTGCATTTTCTAAAACCCTGCACAGACACAAACAACTAAAACTTTCCCAAATCTGAATGCTTCTCTTAAAAACTCTACTTTCTACTCTGAATCCATGTCAGGTATGTTTTCCTTCTTCAGAAAACTTCATGTTTGCATCAATGAATTCCTTGAAACACAGATGGGTCTCCAAGTAACTCAGGAATTCTGCTGAAGGCTGAAGAGGTGCTGGCACAGGCCTGCTCACAGCCCTCTCCTGTCATAGGGCATAGATGCCACAGATTGACTTCAGCTTCTGACCTTTCCAAAGCCTCTCTGAGAAGCTGTGTGAACCTGTCCATCTACAAAATTGCCAGCACTTAAAAATAGGATTTCCAAGCATCTGAGGTTACAGCCTCATGTCAGCACAAGGCCTTTATGACTGATGGAGCAAAACCACTGCAAATTTCTATTAACTGTCTCTTAACCCAGTAGAAAGTCTCAGCTGGCATATAATGATTGATGAACTGCATTAAAAAGTAATGTCCAAATATACCAGAACAATAAACATAAAAACTATGACATCTGGGTTCACTCTGTGACCCGATCACTTAAGCCTGTGGGTTCACTTTGCCCAGTTACTAATAACCAAATATCATCACTGGACAGATTTTATATGATCTGTGAATAAAAAATTTATTCATGCAGTAACTCTTGTGTCAACTGCAGGTGTTTCTGAGAATGACAACCAAACCAAAGATGTAGCCTAAATCACCTGCAGCTATTACAACGCTTATTTAGCACTTACACTGTTATGTCCCTTTAAAGCCAAATAGACTGAAAACAGAGTATTTACATCAAGTCTCTACCACAAAACTTAATGGAATGCTGACACATTGCTAGCACTGTGTTACCATAGAGATACATAAAAAACCCTATAAAAGCCAGAGTGAAACCTGCACCTGGCAGTGTTTCAGACCTGGTGAGATGATCTTCTTTGCTGGAATAAGCATGATTGTAACTGCAGCTGCTCCTCAGTGCTGGCTGATCCATTTGCACCCTCTGGGAGAATCTTAAGACATTTAGCAAGTGTGCAGGAGGCATCATTCACCAGGACCTAAGCAAGGGTTGCTTCCCTTATGTACTCACACTCTCAACTCTTGCTGGAGCCTCCTCTTTGGCTAAGTCAGATATAAGTATGGATCTAGAACAACACCACCTCCAGATCCAAAAGCTGCAGCTCAACTTCTTCTCTGGGCTACAAGCTCGATGTAGATTTTCTAAAAGGTACACTAGTTAGTATATTTTCCTTCTCTTCTGCTCCTACAAGATCCTAGCTTTGTTGAGTGAGGTTTTAAAATAATTTTGGCATTCTAGGCTCTTTCAGTACTACTTTTTAGATAGCAATATTATTTGAGATAAATGTCATTACCCAGAATGGCCTTAAGGCCTCCTGTTAACTCAAAAAAACCATTCCACAGACCAAACACTAAGTCAAGAGGGCTTGGGGTTTTTTTGCTTATAGTACTTTCATTCAATTTGTTACTTCTGTTTAGCCTAACATCAAGTAAGCCTTATATAAATAAGGTCATGTTTTCAGTTGCCACAAATATATACAACACACTGCAGATAAAACCAACACACTACACGCAGCCTCCACTGTTTCTTTTATACTCATGCATATTTATACAACGTAACCCCAAACATGAAGGACACGGGGATCCATTGGACTTCTTTAGTAAGAGGAACATCTTCAAATCAGAGTTGAACAGTGCCATTGTGCCATCAAGGAGCCTCAGCACAGAGATAACCTTCTCCTCAAGGTGAGCTTTTGTGACAACTCTGCATCAGTCTACTACTCAACAGTAAAGCTCACAGTCCCTGGGCAAGTGTTCAGCAAAGACAACCAAATGTGAAGAGTACCTAAAATCATAGCCATCCTTTTTCAATTTTGTTTTAAAGTCTTGTCTTTATCTTGATGTCTTTGGTAGCAGAATACAGCCTCAAATATGCAGCTTGCAGAAGGACTAAAGTAGAGGAGATCACAGTCATGTGGCCAGAAGGCACCTCTGGAGGCCTCTAGGCCGTGCCCCTGATCAAAGCAAGGCCAACACTGATGTTACACCAGCTTGCTCAGGACCTTGTCCTGATCAGTTTTGAAAATCTCCATAGGTGGAGATGCCAGAGCCTCTCTGGGCCACTGTTCCAGTGTTCAACTCCATTCCTTCAGGCCTGCATAGCTCATACCTGTTTCCATCTTCCCACCCCTCCCTTTTTGTTGTTTGAGTTCAGAGAAGCACTGCTAGATCACCCAAGTTGTTCCTCTGCCTGCTTGAGTTCCAGCTCACCAGACAAGACATTTTATGTTCTGTGACCATGTTCTGAGTTTCAATGCACCCTCTTGATCTCCACTGCCCTCACTGCATGTTCCCAAGACGTCCTGACAAACTAATTTCCCAAACAAGACAAATTCTGTTCTGAAGCCCAGAACTTATTCTACTATTTGTCTTCCTTACTTTTCTTGGGGTCTTAATTCCAAGGTAAGTCCTGGAGTCACTGATGCCAAGGCTGCCCTTTACCTGCACATTGCCTATTTTTTCTTCCTTCCTTCTTTGTTTTTGAGTAACAAATCCAGCATCTGAGTCAAAAAAGAATGTTCTTGATGACCCACAAAAATTGGTTGGATTGCTTTTGCTCCACTGGGTGCTCCTCCAGATAGCAGAGTAATTTTGTATTCCAAAGCAGCCTGTGCCTACAATTGTGAGCTCCTTGTTATTTAAGGCATCATCTGCTTCCTCTTCCTGATCAATTTACAGAAGGTGCCTGCACAATGTTCCCCATGCTGGTATCCCCACCAGTTTTGACCCCACAGCTCTCAGCTGGCTCAGTGCTTATTCCAACAAGCAGGGGAAAGCTCCAGGCAAATAGAAACTGGTTTTTGTAGAACACAACTTCCACTCATTTCTCTGTCTGCTTTTCCAAAAAAGCTTAAACCCTCCCACTCATAATGTGCTGTTCCATATCGACCCTGTGATCCCTAAGAGGTCACAGCCCTGCAACTGTGCTGGTATGTCTAATTCCTCTGATTTCTTTCCCAAGCTCTATGGTTTGACACATTGTGTTCACACTCCCTTCCCTGGGCAAACAACCAAGCCTCCTGCAACCTGTTGTCCCTGGGAACTCTGTCTACCCCCAGCCTTCCTTCACATGTTTCTCAGGGATTGTCCCCATCTGCACAGGTTCCTCAGTGGTGGAATCTCCTGTAGTGTAACCTAGAGCTTAAAGCATCAATTATCTATAAAATGCACTATTCCCTATTAGCATGGCAGGCTGTGGAAATAACCAGCAAGAGTGTGCTCTCTGCATTCCTTGCAAGCCAAAAAAAAAAAAAAAATTAAGGTATTATTCTGTTCAAAAGCACAACTATAGTAAGCCAACATTGTTATGGGGGAAAAAACGTTTTGGCTTTTCGTCTTTGGTTACTACAGGAAGATTATTTTCCTTCTCTGTGTTATTTTCAATAGGAATCAACGTGTACATTGCCATTTGAGGTGCAGCAGTGTTAAACTACTGCCCATCTGCTGCAGAACTGGCAATCTGCACTGGAAACTCAGATGTTAAGAATTCATTTCCTGAATTGTAATTTGAAGGGGTCCTGCATTCTGCTGCAACTTACCAAAACTGAAGCTTGGTGTAGAACTAAATAATCTAAACAGACTAGAAAGAACTTCTCATATTGCTCACAGAGTAATTTTTTTTCACGACCTTGGAGGGGGCTGCCCAGCACTGTGACGTCTGTTCCTTCCCTAAGCTGCTGCTCACGTGGGCACTGAACAGATGCCGAGCAGGACCATTACACAGACAGGGCAGGGGATGGATGGTAAATCACCCTGCTTATCTGACTGCTTGCAATGAAAAGTAGGACATATTTTCAAAAAGGTAAAAAGTTGACTAAAGCTAAATACTTAATGTCTTCTTAAATATCAAAACAACTGAATAAAATGGGCTCATGGACCTGCTTAATAGTTTGAAGCTAGTTCAGCTTCTTGATTACTCTAGAAAGGTACAAGGTAGTACACATTACTGACATTTTTATAGGTTTTCTGGATCAGCATCCACACAGTAGTGCAGACATGCAACTTTCACCTTAGATATTTCTGTTATTCACAGATTATCTGAAATGGCAGACGCGTCTACACCTCAGACCTAGCTTTAATAACTTCATCTTATATGACGATGTCTCCACTTTTTTCAAGTACATAATGCTCCCACAAAGTCAACAACTCAGTTTATCAAGAAAATTGTGGAACACTTATTATTTAAGGTAAACTCAAATTTTCTTTTCTTCTTTTAGTTTATTGTCTTTAAAAAGCTTATTATTTTAAATCGTATTAACAGAAACACAGTTTCCACAGAAGAATTTGTATTGGAGGCTATTTATTTCTGAGTTTTGATTTTTTATGTACTTCTACATACCTGCTTCCTTTTATGAGTGAATTACCAAAGAGAGACATGATTTACAAATTAAGAATTAGTAATACTGTTCTAAAATACCACCAAGGGTATGTGGAATTAAGGCAATATACCTGTTTTAAGCTGTTTTAAGAACTATTGATCATCGTGAAATACAACTTTCATTAAAATTAAAATGAAAAAGAAGAAATACTATGCCTGTGAATAACCCTTCGTGTTAAAGCAATTATGTTCTAGGTAAAACTCTGAATTGATGGTGTGGATTTGACAGTCTGAGCAGTCCTGGCCATATGTAGGCATGAAATAAACAAAATTCTGTCCATGTGTAACCAGCACAAATGTGTATTCCTTGGATAACTTTTATTTAGTTCTGACAAGCTGAGAAGGACAAAAACTTTACTATTTTTGTATATAACTGTGTATGGTAGGTAGGTGTATGTTCTGGAGAAGCTACTCCATCTCCAATAACCTGTGATAAATAACTTAAAGAATAAAAATTTTCAGCTCTCCTGAAGTTGCTGAAAGACTAACTGCCAAAAGAGATAAAATAATGTAAAGGTATGCACACAGGCTGATAAACATGGCTGGGACCAGTGGAGAAACAGATAAGAAGGCCTACAGTGCTTCTTAGCAAATTTTATGTAACAAGAAACAACAGTGTATACACAAAGAAAAACCAAGGAAAAGTCACCTTTAATATCGAAGCATTCAGTGAATACAATCACCAGAGACCCCTCCTAACAAACCTCCAGAATCATAAACTTCCAGTAAGTGGTGAATGCATGCAAATTAGTTCTAGGAAAATGATACTTATATATTAAATAAGAAACACGTTTTCATGAATATGTACAGTTATAATGAATAAAAATCCTGTTGTAAAGTCTCACTCCAGACACAATAAAGATGCACTGTGTCCTGCACAAGTAAAGAATGCCTGCTTTCTAATGCTTCATTTTGGTATTATCTGACAAGTCTGGCATTTATCAACTTTTAATTTTACTGCACGTTTTTCTTGTAAAAATAAAGTGCTGCAGTCAGACCCGTGTGATCCGTGCTGCAGGAATGAGTCCCACAGTCACCCAAAGTGACCTGAAAACCACGGGCGGTGGAGCAGTCGGGGCTCCACTTTGGGGGAGAAACCTGAACTCCAGCCTACAGCTCCAAAGCCGACCTGCACTGCTCCGGGGTGAACACGGCCCATGGCCGGCACAGCATCCCATCATCCCTGTTCTGGGGATGTTGTTAATGGTAACAGAGTCATTCCAGGGCCAACACTCTGAACCCGGAGCGGAGCGGTTCTCGGTCCGGTCACCGAGGGATGTCAGCGGTAGAGAGGCCTCAACCAGCGGCCCGGGGTCGGCGCGGGTGTCCCACCGGTCACCGCGGTGTTGGGCACCACGGGCCGGGGGTGACCGTGGCTCTGCCCCTCCCGACGGTGCCGCGGANAGGGCCGCGCCGGCGCCACCGTCCCACCACACCCCGCCCGCCGCTCCGCGGGTTCCCCGTCCCGGGCCGCCGCAGCGGGATGGCGCCGGGGCTGCTGGACCTGGTGCACTTGACAACCTGGGCGGTGTGTGCCGTGATCAAGCTGCCACAGCTGGTGGCGGTGCTGAGGGCCGGCTCGGCGTGGGGACTCAGCCTGAGCAGCCTCCTCCTGGAGCTGGCCGGGTAAGGCGGCGGGGGCACACGGGGACAGCGGCGGGAGCAGCGGCTGGAGCCGCGGGTCCCCTCAGCCGGGGGAGCGGGGCCCTGGGGCCGCTGCGGCAGCCAGGGATTAATTCCTTCCTCCGCGGCTCAGGTCAGGCGTGAAGAGGAGCTGAGGGGCGGCCTGGGGGGTGGTGAGCACTCCCCGCTCCCTCAGTGCCACATCGCGCCGTTCGGAGCTCCGGACCATCCCCGCCAACTGAGCCCACAGAGCCTTTCGGGAAGGAACTTCCTGTTTTAGGGATTCCGCGTTGTCGTTTAAAGGGAAACTCTGCTTTCTTAACTTGCCCCAGACCATCCTGGACCCCCCGTGTGCTGCGTGCAGCAGCTGCAGAGGGTGTAAGCCTGTGTTTAGGTTATTCAGTGGCCCGTGTGCCCTGTGGTGCAGGTAGCTGTACTCGTCAGACAGGCTTCCCTCACCCGAATCAGTAAGACTTAAATAATTCCTTAAGAAAATTACGAGCCGTGTCAAACTCCAAAGACTTGTGAGCCTGTAATGCGCTTACATGGGCTAGGCTTATTAAATCTTGCTTAAAGAGGATTGTATGAAACGACAAATAAATAAACTCGGTGTGTGCACGTTCAGGTGTGGGTACCAGTGAGAGGAAGCACCCTGAAGAGCCCCCGCTGTCCGAACCGAGGGTGCAGGTGGGTGGAACATGCAGCTGCACGGCTGCCAGCTCCCCCCGCCAGGCTGGGAAACGGGGTTTGATTCAGAAAAATCCCCTCACAGAAACGGCGTGATGTTTCTGAAGGTGCCTGTGCCGTGTCTCCAGGCTGGGCCACAGCTCAGGTTTACAGACACCTCTCAGAGGAGCTGTGCAGAATCCCTCAGCTTGCGCTGCGGCCGCTCCCCGCCCGCCTCTCTACTGCACTAAACCCATGTCGCTGCTCTTTACCCTTAACACACCTCAGAGTAAATGAAGCAAATTGGAGTTCCAGCAGAGATTACTGACCCCACAGCCTTAGCCAAAAACGATGACAACACTTTAATTATTCGTGTGCGTTGGTGTGCATTAAAAGGGCTTTGTAAGTAATGTTTGAGATGAGCATGGAGAAGCTGGAAATACATCTTCAGCACTTCCGTGAGAACAACAGTACCCACACAACTACAGGTTCTGGTTGTCTGTGAAACATTTATTGTGACTGTTTTTATATTTAGTAGACTGTTTATCCTTCTACCTTTAAAGACTTTGAATCCAGTTGCAGGGAGCTATGTGACTACCAGTACAAGCTGGGCTGGTTCTGTGAAGTCAACATAGAGGCAGAGGAGTGACACAGAAACGTGGTGCTGGTGGCTAGGAGTCTGGTTTGACTCTATATCAAATGGCACTTCTAGGAAGTTCAGATATTTAAATTGTGAATACTGTAAAAGCCAGTTTCTTACAAGGCAGGGTGTTCCTTTTGCCATTTTTCTACACCAGAAACCATAATTTTTTTCTTAGGTAAAACTGCCCTGAGGCCTTTCTGTTTTCTATACAGCTTTGAATTTTCTATCTAACTCTATGGACTCGCAGCAGAGTTGGAGGTACAGAAAACATTATAAAAGTTCAGTTCCTTGTAGGTACTGTATTGTGGAATGGCAGGAAGGAAAATTGCCATTGTTTGGTGCCCATAGAAACAGACTCTTAGTTTGACCAGTAGAGCTACACTGGGCAGTCTCATGACAGTACAGTCTAGACAGCTTGGAAGACGTTTTCTACCCCTATAAAACTTGCTTAATGTATAAATTGAACTACAGACATAAATAACAAAATCAGAGTTATCCTACAGGTGCCAAGGCTTTTGCAGAGAGAAGGTATCTCCTAGGTCTGGAAGGTTTTGTTTCTTTCTCACCAGTTATAATAATACAATTACACCTTATAGACTGTGACATGAAGACCTCAATGAGAAGTGTGGGAAGCGAGGGTAGCAGAAATAGATTACAGAATGATCAGGCTTGCTCTGTGTGTCTGTGTTTGATCAGTTTGACAGCAAGGGCTACACTTACCTGGAGCCTATTGGCACCACCAGAATAGTATAAAAGTTGTGAAGGCATTTTTGTGTCCCTCTGTGCAGTCACATTGTTTTGTATCTCTCTCTGTTCAGCTACGTTGTGTTTCTGAGGTACCAGATCTATTATAGTTACCCCCTGGAGACATACCTGGAGTATCCCATCATCATTGCACAAGGTAATTTCTGTAAGCCATGTTTTGGAAATGAAATGGGGCTCATTCAGCACTCCGAGTCTCTGCATGTAGGTACAGTGCTCCACTGCAGTGATGCTGGAGTTGGGGGGAAGAGGGAATTAACATCTCATATAAAACTGAATTCTTTTAAATGCCATTGAAAGAGATGGTCAGGTAGAGGAGAAAGACCTAATTATTACACAGAGTCACAGTGTAAACTCATGCTTTTGTCTGATGCCTCCACGTGGGAGGAGGCATACTAAACATACTAAACACTCCAGACTCTTAAGAAAAGCTTAGTTTTGGAGCTTGCAGTGTTTAGTCATCAATCACATTTGAGACACAAAAGATATAAGAAAGAGTTTCCACAGACCTTGTGCCCAGTGGAACTGCCTAGGATTGCGTTTGGGCCCCTTCAGTCCTTTTTGTGACGAGCCATCTTTTGTTTATTGCAGATGTCATTCTCATTTGCTGTATTATGCATTTCAGTGGAAAAGTAAGACGAGCTTTGTTCTATGCAGTCATGTATCCTTTGAAATCCAGGAGGTCTGGTTTATGTGGCTTGTTTGGTAGCTCTTTGCATAGCAGCTATGTCATAATTTCTTGTGTGCTACTATTGTAAATCATTCTCAGGCACTCCTCAACATGTATTCCACATTCACATGCTGATTTCTGGGATCACAGTAAAACCTCAACAGGAAGTAAGCCTTATATGTTTGCTCTGCTCTAGAAGGCTCCCAACTGATTGAGTAAACTAAATTCTTAATTTACATATTTTCTACAGGGATGCAGAGTAGAAACAGCAGAATTTTAATTTTTTAAAAATTTATTCCTACCCATGCAGGTTATGCTTACTACAATGAAGACAGCAGTGTTTGTTTTTTCTCTTAATAGGACTTGGGTTTAAATCTCAAGTCTTGTGCTTTGGAGCAGGTTCTGAGAAACTGCAGACACTACTTGACCAAAGTATGAAAAATAGGAACACTTAGTGATTCAACTAGTTCTTAATATGTTTTATCTGGATTGTATAGTCTGTTAAAAAAATTCAATAAGATTATTTCCAGATGTTTAGAAAAATCATATTCCTCAGGCAGTTTAGGGAACTTTGTATCCTATAATTTTCAATGCTATGAAACTTGACATAATATAAGATATTGGGGGAGCTGGTACGTGCTAACACTGCAGAAGTGTATAATAGACCTGGCCATGGTAAGTACTACATGATTATCTGAAATTAGATCTTCATATGAAATGACTTGTTTTTTTCTGGAAGTATTTATTAGTGGACTCTCTCCTATATATATGTCCTTGGAAGAATTAATCATTTAGGTTAGCTTTCAGAACAATCAACCAGTTTTCAAATACAGGTTCTTTCTTCTGTGAGTAGCTGGAAAACAGCACTGAAAATAGAGACTCGGGGGGGAGGGGGGGGAAGACATGCTCTGAGGTAAGTTGTTACTTGGTGGTGCCTTAATTAAAAATGGCAAATACTTAAAATGTTGAAATTTCACTGCCACTTTAGTCCTACTGTCATAATCCCAGCCAATAAATCTTTAACACAAGAGGAAGAGAATAGAGCATCAAAGCGTTTGAAACAGAGATTGTGATGTATTTCTTTTTTCCCCTTTAGTTGTACAATTTTGCAAGAAAAATATCATCTGATAATGCCTACAAAGGTTAAATATGGTCTTTTCTTTTGAGAGAGAAAGTAAAAATGTAATTGAGATGAACTGGATCTGCTAATGCAGAAGATTATAAAAATGGCGAAAAAAGTTTTTAAGCCCTATTCTGATCTTTACTTGCAGCAGAAATGTAGGCATGGCACAAAGGCCTGTGTGGAGTTCTCTCTACCTACTGTCTTTGCAAAATCCACTTTAAAAGGAGGACTGAGTGAATAGTGCATTCATGTTACTATTTTTTCCCTCCAATTGGACCAATTTTCCACACATTCCTGTCAGTTTTCTCATTCCTTTATGGTTTGGTTTGCCAGACATAATGGTAACAGATGGTCTGAATCAACCTTGCTGTTTAGACTATGTCAGTCTCATTTTAGCTGACTTTTATAAACAGTTTTATGGACCAGGTTGAGAAGCCTTTTTTTTGTTTCTTTGCTTTTTTATTGTATTTGCCTCTTTTCACGCATTTGCCAACAACAGTAGCAAATGTGCTCTTTGAGCCTCTTGCTGGGCAGTACCTCAGAAATGAGTCCCTGGTTTCTGGCAACTTCTAGTTTTTGCTTCACTGTTCCTTACTAAGAAGCCGAAGTGCTTGGGTTGCCAAATACGGGAAAAGAGTCAAGTTTTTAAAATTCTAAATGAAAAAGCTACTTCTATTCAGATAATACCATGGCAGAGGCAGAGGTTCTCTCTTCTTTTCACCTGCTTTTCAGAATCTGTGCACATTCATCAGTGCAGCCAGTAAGCTGGTTCAGCTGCAGCATCTCTGGCAGACCAAAGATTCCGGACAAGCGAGCGCCCTGACCTGGGGCATGTCTGTGTACACCTGTGCAAGTAAGCGACAGACAACTTGCTGTGAAGTACTGAGTTCTCCTAACGCCTCTTTTCATAGGTCTTTAACCATATAGTAGGTAAAGATCTTGCCTTAGTTTGTCTCAGTGCTGACGCCTGGGTCTCAGATACTGCACAGTCTCTTGAAAACAAGTTTTATCTTTGATACCAAAGATAAAAACCAATGACTTAAAGTGTGAATATGGCCAAGGGAACCTGAATTGAAATAACTGAAAGGTTGAAAATTTATGAGGAAAGTTTTTCCATGTTCTACAATTTAATAGTTACTAGTGATCCAGCATGAAAAGGTGCTAAAATTTCAGACAATCAGACAGTGCTAATTTTGAAAAGCTGTCTACAAATAAATACACACTTAATGCTAAATACCTTTAACTCTATGGCTACTTTTAATTACATTTCTTGACAGAATTTATGAACAGTCATTTGTGGACTTCCTGTGGCAATTCCCCAGTGGTCTGCATGAACAGTTCTATAGCCGTTTGTCAGAAGTGCCTTTCTCATTTTCACAAAACTTGTTTAAAATATTCTCACTATAAAACTCATCATCCAGTGTTGCTGGATCTATTTCTACATTTAAAAAATTAGTAATTAGAAGTTGTGGTGTGTTTGGTGAACAACAGCAGTAAACTTTGTAAATGCTTTTACTCTTCTGCAAGTGTGAAATAATTCACATGTCGGTTCCTTGTGGGAATGGAAGCTGAACTCCTTGTATTTGCAAAGCCTGAAGGCACACACATGAACATTCCCAATGGTTAAGTCATGCTAACTCAACTGTGGGTGTAGCTCACTGTCAGCTACCAAAGGAGGGGCTGAACAGAAAGAAAAGCAGTAAACTGACCACATCCAATCTAACATGATAGATATAAAATTCTAATTATATCTGTGATTTTCTCACTAAAAAAGACGCTTAATACATTGTCAGTCAGCTTTCAGAGCTGAGGCTAAAGCTGAAGCTAAAATACTGAAGAGTAGACACACTAAAAGTGGGAATGTGTACAGTATATAGTTTCATGCAAGATTATCTTCTATTGAACAATAGATATTTCATAATTTTTATAAGTATAAATGTAACCTATGTGTTGCACTAATCAGAATTCATTCAATTTACAGCAAGAATTATTACAACTGTAATGACTACGAATGATCTCGCAGGTGAGTGAAGTATGGAATTCTCTGCCTTTCCAAGGGAACAGGTGCCACGGTAATTTTTAGTTGTTTTGTAAAACACCTAGAAGGTCTCACAAGAAAAAAACATGAATGTGATAGGTTAGCTTTGTGAGAGCAGGAGTTACACAGGATTACAAATCAGGCAAAGACATCAATAAAAGAAGTACCAGAAACCTGCTTATGCTTGTCATGTGGCACAGTTGGTGCAAAACACCTTTTTTTTTCCAAAAGGCAAAAGCACTACAATATTAATTCTGAAAATAGCAGAAAAACTATTAGAAATATTTACTATTTTAATAAATAAATGTAGTAAAATACAATTTTAAAAATCTGTAGTAATTGAATGAGATTTTCAAGTAATAAGTATTTCACTTTTTTATTGACAGCTTTGTGAATTAAAAAAATTCCTCTAGAAAACCGAAGTTCAGCTTAGTATGTGAACAGTTTTAGGTCTAACAGTCAGAAAGTTTATAGCAAGCTAAAAATGAAATGGTAGGCTGGTAAGAAACTCAAAAAACCTGACTTCAAAATTTGCAGCAAATTATAAAGAAAATTTATTTAACAGCTTCTTGCCATCCTGAGGAAACTGGAAGAGCTGGGGAGTGACACAAATTTTTCATTAAATTGTTCAAAATCAAGACTTGGTGGATGCAAGAACAGTAACAGTTCCTTTGTACTTCATCTGGTGGTTCCTTGTTCTCGTTCAAAACTATTTCACCGGAAACATAATTTGAATAGATCTTGCAAATTTTAAGCAGCCTCTGCAGCCCAATGAAGCTGTAGCTTTGCAAGCATTTCAAGTGGGTCTTTCACTGGAAAAGGAAGTTCCATTTCTGGCCCACGTTTCCACCCCCATGCCTGCTGCTTTTTCTTTGCCAAAGTAAGGAGTTTGTGGGGCTGTGCAGTTAACTGGGTCACCAAAGGTTTGGCAAAATGCTCAGGCAGGGATTTAGTCAGGGTCAGGTACTGAGTCCACATCACCCACAGCTACACATTTACACTGAGGAGGAGGGAGGGGTTCACTGTGGGGAGGGAGGAAACATCAGGAAAGCAAAGCTGGTGCTGGATAAAGCTGCTGTTTAAAATACAGCACCACCCACTTTGGAAGGGCCAGCAGCAAACGTTGATGCTGGAAATGGAAAATGTTTCCAGTTAAGTTGCAGCACTGAACACATCCAGGTATGAAACAGTCAGATATCACATAGTTCTGAAACAAAGCTTTGTGTACCTTTCTGTGAATATTCCACCTACCAAATGGACATGAGACATGCCTATACTTTAAATACCTTCTCACAAGTAGAGGTACTATGCTGTTACGGTTTTTAAAGCTGAGTTAACCTAGTTACTGAAAAAAACTGCTTTTTTTGCCAGTTGTCAGATTTTCTGTCACTAAAATCTGACAGATACAAGTATTTCCTGTCTTCTCAAAGTCTAAACTTAAGAGATGGCAGTAGAGTAGTTCCTTTATTATAAATAACACATGCAGCTTTAAAGGACATGTGAGCTGTGATGCTGAATTTAACTTTTTGTGTACACATAAATTTATATGAGGCTTCTCGTGCTTGTACTATTCTTCTGGTTACAAAAGAATTAAAGGTATTGTAGTGTATAATTTTGAGCTATCTTTGAAAGTGGTAATTGCTAAATGCTGTTTTCTGTTGGATTCATGCTCAGAATGTGTGGAGTCCTGAACATGGTAATTGAAACTAATTGGCTGAAAACAGTTTCAGAATGTGAACCAGCCTGTCTGTACACCAGCAAAAGTTTACAGAAGTTTTACAGTGTTGTAACAGTAGTTGATTTTTTGATTTATGCTTACAATATTTTTTTTTCTTTTAGTTCTCATCCGTTTCATAATCATGCTCATTCTCAATATTTGGGTCACAGCCACAATCCTGCACTACAGGAAGACTAAAAAGACTGATTAGAAGACCCTCATCAGCACACATACCATACCATGAAAAAACAAAAAACCAAAAAAATTAAGCCTAAAGAATTTAGGAATTCCTCAAAGACTAAGGAAGCTCTTTTTCTCTATTATTTACCCTTTAGCATACTTATAGTATTTACAGTACTTAGAGATTTACAGTATAGTACATTCATGTTTACTTTCTCTTAGAAATAATTCTGATAAGATACTTACTTTAAGCAGCATATTTTTATTGGTCATTTCAGACAAGTTTCACTGATATCACATTTTCTCTGGATTTTTTTTACTACAAGGTATTTCATTAGATGTATATATATTCTGGTATCACTTCAGTACTTTCTGGTTACATATAAGCAATTTTCTTAAATTATACATGATCAATTTTGCACCAACACACTGACTCATCCTCCTGCTGCAAGACTGAAAAATTACAACAGATGTTTGTCTTCTTCTTGCAAGCAACTCAGTTAGTTCAACGTTAACTGTCTGTATTTTAGGATGAAGAAAATCTGAGTCAAGGCCCAATGCAGAATAAGGGTCTAAATGTCTTTTACTAAGTCACAAATCCAGTTGGGATTGTAGCACTTACATGCAACACTTAAATAGTACAATTTATACAGCTAATACAGGATACCCATAGTCACTTTCCTCAGTATACTCAGTTTTTATCAGATAAGAGCAAAAACTCAACTATGAATTCTTTTTCAACCTGAGCTCTCATTCACTGAACATACTGTTTAGGGAACAGCAGGGACTATAATGTATGGGAATTAATGAAACTGTGACCAACAGTTAAAAATGCTGTTCAAGCAGAAGTTCCTGGAATGATACCCAGAATTCCCAAACACCATCCATACTGACAGTGACATGTGCACCTTGATCCATCTCAGCAGACTGATCTCCCGTGGTTGTCAGGTTTTGATGATACTACTGTGCTTCATGGGGTTTTGGCCTGTCAGTGCTAAGTGTGTTGAAGAACACTTAAACTTTTACTTTAGAAATTCTTACCAATTTGTAGTACTTAGAGGAAAAGGGGAAAGGATATTCTTGACAACTATTAACAGAGGATTTTGGTTTTGGAAGTACTGCCTTCACAACCAAAAGTTACATTAATCATATAGCTTGCCTTCATTTCTCATTACATTCCCCAAAATTAAAAGATACAACATTTCAAAAGAGTTCTTACAGTATTCTGTTGACTGGCATGTAAATACCAAGGCACCCTTGATCCCAACACCCTTGAAAACTATGGGAAGACTGCATTGACTACATTTGAGGCAGGTTTTCTTCACATTCTAAATTGTGTGACTGCTGTGGAGCAAAGGGATCTGCAAAAGCAGAGGTTTTTGCCAGCACACAACAATTGGAGCAGGGCCTTCACTGTCAGAAAACAGCTGCTTTGTACCCTAGTGGGAAGGGCGGGGAAGAGATGTGTCTGAGTGAGATGCATTGATTGATGTATCCCACATTATTGAGAGCAAGTAAGATGAGGGTTTTTTTACTGCTCCAATAAAATGTATAAATCTTTCTCTGTTGGTTGAAAGATTATTGTAAACATTATGATTTTACTAAAGATGTGTAAAGTATCTGAAGTGGTCTAAATGGTGGTAGGTAGCATGTGAGACATTTTCCAGGTTATATTAATAAATGCTATTCTTCAAGACTGATAGTGTCATTCTTACAGTTAATTTTCATTGCATTTGAGGGGGGTTTTTTTGTTTCCATATATGGAGAGAAAATGAAATATTCATTACAGGTCATAAATGGGCAGCTTTCACCTTAACACTTGAAGCATCAGGCTGAATATTGACCTGCCAAATGCTAAAGAGCTCCAGCATCTTAAAATGAAACAAACACACTTGCTTTTTAATTAAAGCCTTTTCTTCATAGAGAAAGATTTGTATTGAATCCAAACCCTCTCTGTTATTGACATCTTTCATACTCCTGACTGATGCTGTAGCAAAATGAAGCTGCTCCATTTTCGGTTTGAGAATCAGCACCTCAAGTTGGTTTTTTATCATAAAATACTGAAAATGCATTTAAGAACAGTTCTTAATAGGTTACTTAACACATTTTTAATAAATCACCTTAGAAACCTGTGGGAAAAAAAGACTGAGGAAAACAAACAAAGCTGGATAATTAATGAACTTAAGGTAAAGTAATTTTGTGGACTTGGAAAGCTGGACCATGAGTTTTCACTCAAGCTGCAAGAGATATGGAACAAATCAGAAAGTAGCAGTAAGTAGTTTTACACACTTTTTTCCCTCTCAGAGAGTAACTTCTCTCACTTTCATAAATAGAGGCACATTCAAGTTCCAGGCAAGCCCCATGAAAGTGCAGACCCTGTGTTTTCCAGTAGGTAAAGAATAATCTTCTCAGTGGCTGGATTAAAGGCAACAGCTTTAGACAAATACATAGGCCAGACAAATCTCGTTAAACTTGTCATCCACCAGTACTCGGTTGGACACAAGGAGGTCATTTGCTGCGCAATGCAGCAGCAGAGCAAAAGCAAACAGGGAAGGCATCTTGGATTTATGGCAGAAGGTGTAAGCAAGTAAGCAGCTCTTATCCACAGGGCTGGAAGTAATCTAACTCCTTTGCTGCACGGGTGTGGAATTACACACTCGGTGTCTAATTGCACCAGTTCACAACATGCTCACAAAGTAACACAGCCTGTCCTGCCCTGGCTGACAAAGTGTGGGTCTTGTCAGGGCTTTCAAAAACCTTGAGTCTTATTGTCTGTGAAAAGACAAGATCTGAATTCCAGTACAGTCTGTTGAATAATTCCAAGTACCTCCAGCAGTGCATAGGATGATCTGTGAGTGGATTTGGCAACAGCTAAGCTAGAAGCTCACTTCAGCTGTATGAGAGAGGAAACATATACCATGAGATTTACTATGGAAAGAATAGGGATGGGAGTCTAGAGACAGCAGGCTGCAGGACAGTGAGGATGTGGACAGTGGAAGATGTGTATAATTTACTTTTTCTGGACTGTCCTCGGTGAACAGAACATTGAACAGAAATGCAAAACCATCCTCTCCCCACCTTATGGGTCTCCCTAACATTGGGCATTCTGTGCAAAGTGGACAGAGATGTCTTGTGCTGCTCCAATCCAGCAAGGGATGCTATTGCTTGGACTGCTCAGGAGTCCGTGTCCCTGCCTCAACCCCGAGCCTCTGTCTGCCTTACACTGTGCACGTGGCTGCTCCTGATCCAGGCTCTGCTCATCTGATCTGCTGAAACAGGAAAGAAAGGAGCGGGGTGGGGGGGCAGCAATGCCCCAACCGCTGATCTAGATTTTAGTGCAGCTTGACGCTGGAGAAAGTAATTCAGAATTAGCCAAATGGCTCCCATCTTATAGAACACGTTTACTCACTTCTTTAAATGAGGTAAAATTACTCTTCCTCCACCAAACAATCATTATCCATTTAGTGACATATGCAATAGGGGGACATAAACTAACAGGTGAGTCTACACAAGGAACTATTATAAATTAAAAGCTCCACAGATGTGGAGATAACTGAAATGAGGTAGTTTCCCAGCCATATATTTTCCCTAATCATGAATAATAACGACTTCCCTCCACATTCTCTTCAGGTTGGTTTTTCCACTCTCTTCCAAATTCTTTCATACTTGAAATTCATATTTATGTATGAAGCAGAACATGAAATGTCACCTTCATCACTAGTAATGGTCTAAGGATGTCTCACTTTTCAAAGGTGAGGAAGCTGAAAGAAAATCTTAAAATAGGATGTTATAAAGTTCTTGGTTTGTAATGAATTTAATTTGCTTGATTTTGAGCCAGAGTTCTCCAGGACACTTGGGAGTTCTCTGTGATGACAGCTGTTGAGGTCAAACAGGTGCCTGGGAGCCACAGTGAACATCACTCTTAAGAATCGGAGATCATCACTTGTGATGGATCCAATTGCAAGACCTTGCCAGCCTCACAGACCTGAGACCTGATGGACCTCAGGTGTTTCCTGCCTAATGGCAAGAAAGACATACAGACATTTTCAAGTTAAAGGTGTCAGCTGTTCCATTCTACATTTGCAGTAATTTGGGGCAACCATCTCTATCTTGGAAAAAAAAAATCCAATCTTTCGGCCAGGGGTAAAATAAGAGACTTCTTTACACAGATTTGATGAAATATAATTTGGGATATCTGAAAGACAGTTTAAATAATTGTCACAATTTTGTTCATACCCTGTTTTCTTTCTTTATTTCATCTTAGAACTGTCTTAAATTGTCAGAAGCCTAAACAGGTACTTCTGTGCATTATATGGTATCACTGACTCACAGGGAAGGAGCTTTACAATGGCAGACACCTTGTTTTATCTGTCAAGTATTCCAGAAAAATGATGTCAAGGACAGGACCAGCCTAAAATGTGACAAGTACAAGTTGGCTAATGATGATTCTAATTCAAATTGATTAGTAACATGGCTCCATGCTGAAAATCAGTTCTACTTACCACCTTATTATAATTGCAAAGTTATCTGTGCATACACCTGCTCTGGAATGTACAAGATTTATGCTTTGGAATGTGAAGGCTTTGGCCAGCAGTTCCAAGTCTCACACTAAATGAAAATCATAAATGGAACAACATGCATCCTATACCTCAGTGTTGCCTCTGTCATGTAAATCACGACTCAATGAAGCCCAAATTAAGCTTCTATAAAGCATACTTTAAATAATTACTGGAAAGAAATTCTTTCACCTTCAAACAGCTGACTATATACAGATTCTGTATATAGAGTGGTCTGACTTATCTTGTGAGATTTTATTTTTTTTTCCACGAAATGCACTGTTAGCACAACTTACAGCCCTCATGGACTCTCTGAGCTCAAAGGTATTTTCCTCTCTCAGCCTTGTTGGTTCTTTTAAGTTCACACAAATGTCCACCTTCCAGTACTGCAATTCCCATTGCTGTAAGTCAGAACAGAGCAGGCAGGGGAGCCTCTCCCCATGGCTCCCAACTGGACTAAAGGCTACACAGATCCTACTGCATCTCAGTGCCCCCAGGATATAGGGATTCTAATATGCTAAAAACATCATGCAGACTCATGAGACCATGGAATCCAGCAAGCAGATTCAAGTCCTGAAGCTGCAGCCAGACCTGCACCCAGCTGCAAGATCTGCTCCAAGAGCCTACTGGAAAATGGAAGAGTTGAGGTCAGAGACAGTGCAAGGCCAATACTAAACAGGGAACAGATGACAAGGTACCCAGCTCCTTTGGTCTTAAAAAGATTAAGGGATTTAATATTTCAGGTAACTCCAAAGAGAGATTCTACCAGTTCATTTGTTAATAAAAAGCAGCACCTATTGAAGGCAATTTAGTGCCCAAAGTCTAAGCAGTTGGTGATCCAAAGGAAAAGAGGACTGGCCATGATCTCACAAGCCTGGTGTACTTCTTGCTGGATAGCCATGCTTACCAAGTGGTGCGAGAGTGTCCTGAGCAAAAAACACCCCAAACAGTAATGACAAATGACAAGAACTACATGACATGAGGCCCACAGGGACAATACAAGACTATGCATAGAAGCAGGCACACATCTCTGAACAAACATTGAAGGCCTAGACCTTAAAATGTGGTGGTAGGACTGAAGCATCCCATGCAGTTGTCTTGGTTGTGAAAGCATTTCTGTGCAGCTCCTCCAACAAGTAAGGGCTGCAGAGACATGACATTATTGAACTCTCTGCCCTTTCTTTTCAGGGTGATGATGTGTCTTTCCAGAGTTCTTTAACATATCAGGACTACATACACTTATAACTGAAATTTTGTGACTTTTCACCCTGACTTTCATTTTGAAAGATCACTTTAATCTTGCAGCTTCTACAAGATTAATGGAGCAAAAGCAGCTGCAGTCAAATCCATGGCTTCACCCTTGCAGTATCAAGTAGTAGTGTGGCTTTCTTACCTTTATAAAACACTACTTCCTGCCTACAAGTTGGCAAAGATTCCAAATTCCAATTTTCATTAATAAGACCTGGTAATTAGCATCCCTGTGCCAATACATTATTTTCTCTACATCCCCACTTCTTGGAGCTATGTTTTTACAGTTACAGCTTTTCCATTCACTGCAGTAGCTTCTGGGGAGATCTAGGCTGGATGTGTTTTGAGTGTTCTTCTCTGCCACACACATTGGACTTGTCTAATTTCTCAGATGAGAGTGTCTGAGTATAAATAACTGTCCACTTTTTAGGCAACTTCAACATGGAACACAAATTGCAGTTTCAGAACCACCCCATCAACATCCTTTATGGACATTCAAAAGAAGACTCCTTCCTACCCTCAACACGGGTACTTCAAAGCAGCAGGCAAACCCTATGATCCTTGGCATTCTTATAGAACCCTAAATGATTCAGAAGATCATCTTAAAAATAAGAAATTTTCAATTTAAAGTGTACTATGTGCTGAGATGATAATTTGTAAAAAATTGTAATGCACTGAAAACAGCACCAAGCCTGTCAGAGGTCAAGGAGTGTCCAGATCATGCTTTTTGGTCATATGGTTTAGTATTAGGTAGTTCTGCGAGGAGCAAAGAGTTGGACTTGATGATCCTTAAAGGCCCCTTCCAACTTGATATATTCTATGACTACATGAAAAAATAAATTAATCATTATTTTAACATGAATGTCAAGGCAAACTATCCAGAAATGTAGAGGAGACTGAAATACTCCACTGAACTAGACCTTGTACTGTTTGTTCTTCTGCCTCAAAAACAGAGTAAGGAGGTGATTAAGGGTTTGTTAGAGCAATGCAGGTAAGAAGTTTGCTTTCATATAAGTTCCTCCTTTTCACAGCAGCATCCCAAATACAACCTCACAAGCACATGATGGGTAAAGGCACTTGAGACCAAAATATATTATCCTCTTCCAAGGCTGATTCTCTCAAAGTTAGATGGGAAGCCAAAACATTGTAAGATTACTAACAGAAATGCTCAAATTTCTAATGATCACTTGACTTTAGAAACTAAAAAGGAACTAAAGAGAAAAAGCACATAATTTCAGTGGCAGCTTTCCTGGCCTTGGTGCCTTCAGAGAGCCACTGAATGCCTGTCAAAATTTAGGTTTGGCGTTTTCAAGAGGCAGTAAGAGATTTAGACACTCGCAGTGAAATTTCAGTGATGTTTTAAATTTGGCCCCTGTCACTGCTAAGATCCTTGAGCATGTTTCCAAGTCCTACATCATACTGTCATTCTCTGTCATGTTTTTGGTTACAGCATCAGCCATGCTCAGAAGCAAAAGAACCACCATAGTTTTCCTCTATGTTAAAAGCAGACATGGCACGGGACTGCTGGCAGTGCTGGGAGAGGCTGCACTTTGGCAGGGACCACAAGATGTAGGGAATTGCAGCACACAACTAGGACAGAAGTTGGAAATTTTATTGCAGAAAGGTCTTTTTGACACCTGAGAAGGTAATTCTTGATGGGGTCCGCCTGTCCTTCTGTGCTGATGAGCTCTTGGATTGGGAACTAAGGAGCAACTTTCCTACAAATGCCTTGAGATTCTGGCACCAAGTTTGACTCCTGGCTTTTTCAGAAGATTAATCTGTAGCTTGGCTATGCCACTTGTTTACTCTTGTGAGACAAAAGGACTTGCAATGAGACAATTTTCTGTAGGTAAATCATTCAGGCCCGCACCGCCACAAGGCCATAAAAATGTCCTGTTTGCTTAGGACAAGCCTGTTACAAAAAGTGTTAAATCAGTGACTTTCAAAACAAATACTCCTTAGTTCATGAATATGCCCTTCTCTCAAAAATATTGAAAGGTCATCACTATATAAGGAAACAATACAATCTCCAGGAATTAGCATTAAAGAAGTGTTTGCATTTCACAGCAGGATAAGGGAGAAGAACAGAAGAGCAGCTCTGCCTTTTGTGTCCTGGGTACAAAGCGAGGTTTGTGCACCTCAGACGCCTGGCCTTGAGGAACCTGTGCCAAGTTAGCTCTGCTCTGAGGCAGAGGTCCGAGCACAGGACCCCCAGTGCCCCCCCTCAGCCCATGGTGCCCCACAACACCATCTCAGTACAGCCTGCTGTACGTACAGCTAATGACCATTTGGGCAAGCACGGAGTTTATACACTGGGGCTAGCAAATACTACACTATAGTACATTTCCTAAAATGTCAGGCTTAGCAGGGCCATGTGGATTCACAGTAAATGAGGACAAGCCAGGGAGAGAAAGTGCAAAGGATCCAGCCCCAGCAGTGGAGGAGCTGCCAAACAGCTCCCTTGGAGTCTGCGCTTCCTGTGCACACAGGCTTTGCTGGGCTGCCTTTGGAGCAGCTCTTGCCTTTCCCATATCTGCTGCAGTAGTTATCTTTATATTTAAATATTTCAATTAATTACCAGCTTCTCAAGTTCAGGAACTATTTTACCTTACTCAAATAGTTTATTTAAAAATATATATATATATATAATATTCTCCAATTCAGAAAAGGATAGAACTTCCCACAATGTAACATTTTTTTAATATATATATAAAATATTTATGCATTCAGTGAATGGAAACAGTTTTACTGTATACATTTTTAATGCTGTACTCTATGCAAATCTGCGTTATCTAAAAATATACCGTACTTTTGTAAATCAAAACAAGCAGGGAAAAACCACTGTAGCTGTGCTCTGGGTTATAATACCTAACAGAAATGATATGAAAGTTTTAGTTTTGAACTCACAAACAACATTTTGCTTTGTGAGTGCATAAATAGAAGGCTGAATACATTCTTGCTTTGTTAAGCTGAATTGTAGCAGAGGTTACAAAATGTAAATATATTTATTAAATTTCAGTATTTCAGTGTTTCCAAGTCCACCTTTCATGATAGTGTTAAATAAAACATGGTCCTATCCTTCCAAACATTTCAACACTCTTTAAAAACAAAAACAAACAAACAAAATTTTAAAGTGAAATGTCCTCCTTCATTGAAGTGTTAGATCATATTTTAAATTACGGCACTCCCACACAATATTTTATATATATATATATATATTCTAAATATATATATATATTTATATATATATATAAAGAGACCAAATAGGAGACTACATTTTTTACTGTCAATATGTTTAACATCACATACTGTAGTTGTATAAAACATGCATTTTCTGGGATAATTATGAACACATCATGAATGAGCCCACATAAATTATATTTTTTGTACAACTCCAAGTTAAAAAAAAAGTCAGATTAAGTGCCTCTGAGGCCCTTTCTTCCCAGCTATCAGTTCTCAAAACACACTACTGAAATATTTATCTATGCCTACAGCTATGTGCTAGAGAACCAGATTAA
Source organism: Pycnonotus jocosus (assembly GCA_013400435.1). Classification (NCBI taxonomy): domain Eukaryota; kingdom Metazoa; phylum Chordata; class Aves; order Passeriformes; family Pycnonotidae; genus Pycnonotus; species Pycnonotus jocosus. Next base: position 7,424 of record VWYP01019108.1, on the reverse strand, counting down.
AACTTTAAAATACATCTACAGTATGTTTTACTTTCCTTAAAGTTTGTGACAGTCCTCAGATATTGTGTTGTGAAATGTAAAAATAGTCACAGATTCTTTTATTTTCCAGAAATGAAAAAAACCCCACATCTAGGAGAATATGCAAAACCAAGGCAAAATGAAGTTTCATAGCACTTAATGAGGGTTAATATAAGTCAATAACTAGTATTGAGGTTTGTAAAAAGGGCTGGATGAGCAGTTACATGTACAAGCAAATGGTCTGGTAAGTCCCATGCTCTCAGACATTGTTTCTGTAACCAACACTTCTCCACCCTTAAAACCAGTCGATATACATTCAAAATAGGTTGACACTGATATACTTACTAGGTGTAAAAATAGTGCACTATTGTTTCTGCCACAAAGCAAAACTGCATCCTAAGAGCTGGTAAACTTTCTTTTTCCTTAAATAGAAAGAATGGGCAAAAAAATTGAAAAAAATTTAAATTAAGGCAATTAGACAGGTAAAAGTGGACTGCCCATGATGACATAGCTGAAACTATATACTTCAAACCTATACTAGCTGCTGAACACTGACATGCAGCTTCTGATGGATGTGTATGAATGATATAAACTTCAACATTATGGCTTTATACAAGTGCATAGTTGCAACTGCAATAAGTAACGGTATCTGATTAATAAGCATAAAAAAATAAAGTGGAAAGATTTTTAAAACCCTCTTGCAGTATTACAGTACAATATATATACACAGTATAATGGTCACTTCTTACAGATGCAGTCTATATCACTGTGGTGGATCTTCCTCCGGTTCTACTTGCAGACGTGCTGGTGGCATCTTTATGAAAGCTGAAAAGTCAGTTTCTTCCATTTCAATACTCATTCCTCTCGATTCCTTTTATGAAATGTAGTGTATGTGTCTTACCAAGAAAGCTTTTGTGGAACAAAGTTTAAAATGTTACCTAACATATCCTTTGACTACTTATCAACCATTCCTCAACTGATCAGTCACTCGGGAGAATACAGGAAAACCCTCAGAGATTAGTAATTTATATTGCAGCAAAAATGTAAACCTCTGATATATATAGCACAATCTCTCAGGAAAAAATATATTTTTAATATATTTTGGGATATGTTTCAGTCTTGCTGTAATGGGAAGAAAATTATCACCTTGACTGTGTCTGCATTCACGGAAAACAGTTAGCTGAAAAAGAAGCAGGAAGTTTGGTCAGTAAATGCAAGAAATGTAAATCTGACAAAAATATACTTCTTCAAAGTCTTCACTTAAGCTGACTTCATCATCGTACTTGTGAGAAGCACCTTTCCTCTGCATCCAACAACATTACTTCAGTATAGCACATCCTCACACATTGTAATCCCAAATCGATTAAACCCCCTTGCAATACATGAGGGTAAAGTACAATATGCACAGTGTAATAGTTACTTCTAAAGGATTAGTGATCAGTAAGCTTTTAATACACAAAGATGCAGTATCTTTAATTAACGTAATGCTCGTTACTGTGAACACTAAGCCAGTTAAGTTCTGCAGGAGCTGGTTCTTCAGTTCCCTGAGCACACAGCTGAGAAGCAGCCCCAGTGCTGCAGTTATGCAGCTGAGACACAGCTCACATACTGTTTATAATAAATCTTAGGCATTTAACATTTAGGGTTTTTTTCTGTGTAAATATAAGATTGCATCAACTTGTGAAATTATCAGATACTGAGGTCTATAAAATAGGTAAAGCCATTTGCAGTACACCAGAATTAAGCCATGGGACAAATCCGATCACTGCAATGGCTGGATCTTTCTAAAGCAGTCAAGGAAACCACATCACAAGAAGCTGCAAACCTGCTTGTTTACAGAGTTTTCAAATGCGTGGTTAGGTACCCAGAAAGCACAGCACTGCAAAGGAAAGCCAAGTCAAATTCACTTCAGAACAGAGGTAGAAAAGCAAAATGCAGAACTCGAGTGGTTTCATGTCTGCTAGCCATAGACCAGCCAGTTTGAAAAGTGTTTGTAAATACCAAGTCTATTTCAGCTAAACATCCAACTGCTACCATCTCCCTTTTATGCTTCAAATATTCTCTGCTGAGGTTAGCAGTATTAGCATTAGAAATTAGCAATGACCCTGAAAACAGCAGTTTTGGGGTTTTTTTCAGGCAGGCAGACATGAATTTTTTTAAAAAAAGATCTAAAATTAGAAAAATAAAAGCACTGACAAAGGCAACAACTTTGTTTTAATGAAAATGACTCCTCTAAAAATTCAGTATGAGGAACATAATCTCATTTTTCTGTTTAAAATATTAAAATGAGATCTTGTATTTTCTCTGCTTTGAGAAACAAAATCCAACATAGCATGCTGTATTCAAAGGCAAACAAATCCATTCCTCTCTATTTAGATTTACCCCTTATACTTCTTCAGAAATCAAAAACATCGTCATCATCATCATCACCATCAATATCATCAACATCATCAAAGGACCAATCCCAGTCCTTAAATGCCAGATCAAGTAATCTGCAACAGGAGGGTTTGATGTTTAATGAATATCACACTTCTATAAAAGACTTGAAAACTCCTTCTGCTATCATTAAACCTTTTTAACTGAAAGACTGTTTAAGGTAGGTGGGCTTGTTCCTTTGCCTGTCATGAGTATGATGATCCAGTTTGTGTTCATGTAAGTTAAGAATATTGCATTCATTGCAAATTGATCTCAAAAATCATTCCATTCAATATAGAACACTTACCATATTGATTTTTCTCCTAGAATTTTAGTAGGAAAGAACAACAGGTACCTTTTATAAAATGATCTGCTTTCTGTTTTGTTGCTGTTCTTGCTCTCCTGCTATCCCCTTCCAGACAATAATGCAAACCTAACCATTTTTCCAATAAAATCAAGTGATTTTGAGTGCTGAAAAGAACATTGAGTAAGACAGCTTCATGTGAATGTACAAATGAATATAGCAGGATTTTACTGTATCCCAAATACAGGGTGATCATACTATACAGCTATTCTGTAGCTCATTATTTAAAATTAATGCCAAAAAAAGAGGATCTATCAACTTGTTGTCTAGGCCTCCCTCTCTGTGCTCCTTGTATGGTCACTATAGAACAAAGAAGGCAAGCAAGGCAAACTCTGTCAGCAAATGAGTCATTTTACTTATCTGAGGCATTTATTTTGGGATGGGGTGAATCATTGTCTAGAAGCACTCATCTCTTTCTGTTGTAATATCTTAAGTACTAACTTTTCAACTGCTATAGCTACAACAAATGAAACCCAGCCTGGTCATCTCTCCAGTGAGCTGGAAGGATCCTCATTAGGGTTGTATGCCAAGCATAGGATGCAGGCATGGAAACCTTACCCTAAGAGAGCATCAATATAAACATGTTACTTTGTTTAATACAGTTAATCACATGTTTTAAACAAAACGGGTTTCAAGGGAATTTGGATTTTCAGGCTTTAAACTATTTAAACCTTTAAATGTGATAAATATCAAAAGGCAATATTCATTTGTTACATGAACTATGGCCATTACACAATCTATTAGGAAGCAAAAGACATTAAAGTTGCTTTTTTTTCAATTTGGAATTATCTATTTGGCACGATCCAACCAAATGGCTAAGCAGAAATTATGTGGTCTGTATGAAAAACTGGTTTGCCCTTTTTTAAATCCTCATGAAGAAAAATAGCCATGAAAACCTTGAAGAAACCATCACTATGTGAAATTCCTAGTAGGGACAACATTTCTAGGACCAGGCAGCTTGGAAGGGACCTCAGGAGGTTTCTAGCCCAACCTCCTGCTCAAAGCAGGGTCAAATGCAAAGCCAGCCCAGGATGGTCAAGGCCTTGTCCTGGCAGGTGCTGAGAGCCTCCAGGGATGGAGCCCGTTCAGCCTATGGGCCTCCCTCTCTGCACTGTTTTTTCCCTCTATCCAGCTGGAATGTCTCCTGGTTCAAGGGAGCCCTTTGGCTCTGTCTCTTGGATGCCCTCCCCGCAGGCTGGGACAGGCTGCTATGGGAGCCCCTGGAGACGTCCATCATCCAGGCTCAACAAGCCCAGCTCCCTCAGGCATCTGCTCTGACCATCCCGGTGGTCTCTGCTTGGTCTTTCCCTAGTGTGTTGATATCTGGCTGGAATTTGGGGGCTCAAGGGTGGAGGCAGTGTTGTGCTGCAGACTATGGAGTGAACAGAGGGGTATAACCTCTTCCCTCAGTCATCCTCTGTGCTCCCCAGAACCTACCAGGCTGCCAGCACCGAGACTGAACTGGCAACTACATCCTCATTTTTAATAAAGTTCATAAAGGAAACTTAATTATTTCATATGGTAAACCCCGGCACAAAAGCCTCATAGAAGCAACAGTGAGATATAAATTTGCCCTAGCAATTACAGCTGTTTATGAGTATGTGGTTTCTAATTAAAGGTGTTTATATCCATACACATTTCCACTGGTTTAACAGACCTGCATTAGTGTGGTAATAAGTGACATGACCTTACAGAACTACACTTTTCATCTGTTAGGTACATTTGCGAGGCTAACTTCAAAACTTAAACTGAAGAATTACATGCATTACACACAAAAATACTCATCCTCCCCCTTTCCCCACCAGTATAGAATAGTAAATACTGTGCTATGAAAGTATTTTGTACAAAAGTTCAAGACTGAAAAAAGGGTATTGGAAGAAGAATTATTTGTAGAACACCTAAGAATAGCTATAGAAAAAAAAATCAGTATTTATATATACCTTTATATGTTAACAGTAAGAAACAGAGTAACACCACTAAATTAGACTGTAAACAGTATGCAGAAGGAAAGTAATCTACTTGTCCCCCAAACTGTCACGAATGTTTTCATTCATGCTTTCAGTTGTATCACTGATATTTTGGTTATTCTTGCACAAAGAAACTCTTCAATAATTGGTCCCTAGAAAGTGATTTAAAAGCTTTTTTCCTTCATGATTATAATAAATTTATTAATTTAAAATCCAAATTATGAGGTCTGATTCTCTTTCAAATATGTAAGTTAAATCACCAAAAATAGATTGTATGATGGTTGGGAGGGAAGTGAAATTAAATTATTTTAAGTCCTTCCACTATGCATTTCTACCCATTAAAATACCAGTATCTGTTTAAGATCCAGCTCTTCATAGCATAAGGATGTTTTGTGGTAATAGCAGCATCATAGCAAGAGTGTGCTTCCCTGCATTCCCCACTGTAACTCTGGCCACTCACCCAGCCCAGGTCTCACCCAGCCAGCTGAGATACCGGTGCCAGTCTGGTCACAGAAAAAACAACAGCAATCCCAAAAGGACAGCACTGCCCAATTACCTCTCTGGGGAAAAATTGTTAAGCCTTTGCTAAACTGGAATACTGCAATATTCCAACCTTTTCACTGGCTGCCAGCACTGGGAACTGACAGAAGCAAATGTAAGCTAGTACTGCAGGTGATGAAAAAAGGAAACTGGAAAAAAACCCAGAAACTCTGCACTGTGCAATCATATGCTACCTGCAGAATGCTGTCAATTTCCACAGCACAGCACATAGGATTCTGCTCTTTAGAAGTGTTCCAGTAGTAAATTAATGATTTTCTTATGGACAATTTTTACCAAATCAGAAGAATCTGATAAAACTATTCTTTTAGGAATCATGAGACATGATTCCTTCTACCCTGAATCAGGAATTGAAACCACTTGCAGTAAAACATTTAGATCAATAAATTAAATAGCAGCTCTTGAGTCACCTTGGTTTGTTTGGAGGAAGCTGTCGACTTGGTCGTCTGATGGACTGGTTTGGCTGTACCTTCATGGAAGTTCTGGGAGAAGATCGAGCAAAGGGGTCTGGTGCTGGAGGCTTCTTGGGTATCTTTTTCACCAGTCGGCTCACCCATTTTTGCTGTTCTTCTGTAGAATTAGCTAACAGTAGTAGATTCTTCGCCGTAGAAATATCATAGTACACTGTAATAAGATTTAAAAAATAAGAATGAATATTGTTATTATTCTAAACATGGCCCCACATCAAAAATTAGCTGACAGATCAGTATATTCTCATACTCTATGCAGAGTAATCAGCGGAGAGGTAAAAAGCAGAATGAACCCATAGGTTCGCTGGCTGCTGACAGTGCCTCCTCCTTATGTTTAGAGAGTAACAACTTAGTACTGCAGAAGATACACATTCATGTGGAAGAAAGCATGGGTAACACAAAGAGCGGTGGCTGAGATTAAGGTATTAACGTTGAGTCACAAGGAGCAACCTTCACCAAACGTAACCTCTTCCATAGCACTGTTGTTTCCCACAGCAGAGCGCAACACACACAGTGTGAGCACTTTACAACCACCACACTGCTGCACAAGGATGACAACACAACAGGTACGTGCACACCACAGCCACGTGCCATGAACTCAACGCAGAGTGACCCTCATGGAGACACCCTCGGAAAGGGGCTGATGGCCACGTACTAATAGAAGACAAACCAAACTTTATGTTTAGTTGGTGTTAGACCATTACTAGAATCCTCTGATCTATTAGAATGCCTTGTGACTCCAGCACTATCTGCACATTCAGTTACTTGCTATTTACCTTTGCAAGGTGCTATAATCTCTTCTTTTTTATCCATGTGATCTTTGTGACATTTGATATGGCAGCGGCGACATTCCAGAGCAGGAGGAGGTTTAAACATGTGCCACAGTGGCTTCATACAAGCTTCACAATTGGTTGGGAAGTGGTAAAGAGTAGGTATAAACTCATGTCCTTTGTGACAAATGTAATTTGACTTCTCTCCCATGGGCTCCACAGGAAATTCCTGTTCCTTTTTGCTCTCTCCTTCATTAGCATATAGGATCTAGAATGAAAGCAAAATAATCTCAGTACTCCTAGATGACAAATATAAATTCAGAGTCATTATCGAAGTACAAAGATTGAAGAAGTGTACTAGGAACGTTTTTTAATAATTTTTTTAGCAAATATTTCATTAGACAATATTTTTAACAATGTCTGAAATGCCATGTCTGTTACACTAGAAACATTAATTTATTAATGCATACCTGGAATATCCTAGGAATTTCCTTGGAATCTGCTCTGTACACATCAGTCTGTGTGACTGGTCGGACATGGAAGAGTTTGCTACAAAGAATTGTTTTGATAAGAACAAAAATTAATGTTACCATAATGATAAATGTGACAGATTATGTTAGGATACAACATACCACATTAAGCCTTAGAGCCACTAAAGATCTGTGAAATATGTACAGATTTCTAATCATTTGGTAAAGCCTTGTCTTTCAACCCTACACATGAACTCCCAAAAACCGTAAATAAAAAGAAGTCACAAGCACCCAGCTATATTTGCGGTAGCACTGAGAAACCATCATCATGTGACTTTAATGGTGGCTGGCACCTTTCTAACACAATCCTCTCCCTGGGCAGACCATTCCAG